>JAFMSR010000002.1:23424267-23751767 GCA_022818135.1 Saxidomus purpurata | reverse complement strand
AGATGGACTTCGCTTCTCCTCTACCGCTTTGTCATAAAAAAATTTCTTGCTTTTCTTTATTAGCGCTGTTACTTTATTTCTCAAAAGTTTATATTCTTTAAAAATTTTCTGTTTGTGATGTTTATTTATTTCGTATATGGCTTGTTTAATTTTATCATTAAACCAACCTGGTTGCGCATACTGTTTCACTCTTTTTAATTTAATGGGTGCTTGTTTAGATAATATTTCATTAAGTATGTCATAAAAAAGGACAAGTTGGTCGTTAGGATTAAATAATGATTCTATGATAGAGAACTGAACACCGGCTAATGTGTGTCGAAACGCATCTTCATCAAAAATTTTAAAACATCGGTATTGTATATGAAAATGTGTGTGACTCTTATCACGAGCTGGCTTAAATACTCGGACAAAACTCACTGGATAATGATCACTTAAGCTTAGAGATGAAACTACAACATCTTTTACAAGGTCTGGTGTGGTCGTGTATATGTGATCAATAATGCTCGAACTGGATTTTGTAACTCTTGTTGGTGATTTTACCATCTGTTTTAGTCCAAACTTTTCAGTTAGAATGTTCTATTTGTTGTTGTATTTGTTAATAGTTTTTGTGGGACTGAATGTTTATGTCACCTAAAATATATGTCTCATAATTCAAGTGATCTGCATAATCAGCCTGTTGCTCATAATGTTCAATCCAAGTCTGTTTTGAGTTAGGTGGTCTATAGACAAAATTTAATAGAAAAGGTTTATTACAAGGGAACTTGATTTCCAGCCAAATTGATTCAATATCATTAAGTTCAATGTCATGTCGACGGGTATATGGAACATCATTCGATATATATACCAATAAACCCCCTCCTTTTGGCTTTTTCTATCTTTCCGTTCAAAATTGTAATTTCTAATTAATAAATATGAATTACTAATAGTGTCTGATAAAAAAGTTTCAGATAATCCTAAAATCGTCATTGATGCATAAAATGACAGATGGTATTTTATTTCGTCTAATTTTGGAAGAATGTGTTGTATATTTAAATGAACTGTGCGTAGACCCTTCATAATTTTCCCAAATACATAATTTTCATCAGCAAAAGCATTATTATTGTTGCTGTTGATGTTCTTTTTGTTCATCTTTTTCTTATTCTTATCATTATTATTATTATTATTATTATCATCATCATTTTTATTATTATTATCATTATTATCATTATTATTATTATTATTGTTGTTGTTGTTAACTTCGTTTAATATTGAAATTATTTTGTCACCGTGTCCTGTCTTAAAATTATTTACATAGATTGTAAAATGGGCTGTCGAATTGAGAAATTTAGTTCCCTGAATATTATTTCTATTTGCTGGACTCATAATATTTGAGGTACACTTCATTGTTACACTATTATTGTAAGATAAATGAGCGACTTTAGTGAATTACCTCCCCTGAATGTCATAATAGGTGGCGCTAATGTCAAGTAGGTCCAATATCGATTTCCTGTCTGGCTCGCCATTGTTGTTTACCGATGCATTTGACAGGTTGATCTACATGTTTTGATTGTTAAAAAAATGCCTGAAACCACATGTTCTGTACCCTTTTGTTCACGGAAAGGAAGACAAAGATTCCCTAAAGACAAAGAATATACAAATACATATATATTAAGCAGCAAAAATCTTAATTACAAAATAAAATCGAGATTTAAAGTGTGCCTGTGTATCACTTAACAAACTATTATCAACTTGAACATTATTACTGAATGTTTGAAAGTAAACGCTGTTGTTTGTTATGGAAAGCCTATGAATATGGTCATATTAATAATACCATGGGTTAACTACACCTACCGAGTAAGATTTTTCGGTTTTACATGGAACGATGTAACTGATACATCTTTTTTTGTTGCAGTTGCAACACAGTTCTATTAAATGATCCTAGATATTATGACTTACTATGTCAGAGTGTTTGCCGGAAAATTCCTAAAAATTAACTGTATAGTTTCTGTCTGACATTGAATTCCTGCCTGAATAACCTATATTACTGTAATGGTCGCTATTTTTGTTTCCTGTTAAGTTCGTATTTCTGAGGAATGTACACTCGCGGGAATAATGGTCATATGCCCCGCAATGAATACAGTACATGTATGTCCTCACGTTATCGTTTCGTCATCTGCTGTTTGAACTTCCGGTTTGTTGTCCAGCTGGTCGATTTTAGTCTACAGACTTCAGTAGAGTGATTGTGCATATTACAGATATGACAATAAGCACGATTTCGATTTTGATTTTGACTCCTTCCTGCTGCATCAGCATAAGAGAATATTTTCTGCATGCGGGTGCGATTTTCTCTTGATGATTGGAACAGCCTTGTTGATACATGAAATCAGTCTTTTTGTTCCAAAATTATTTAAATGAATGCCGTCTTTAACGTAAAAGTTTTTGGCAACATTTCCATCTCCGAATATGTAAGACTGGTACACATCAATTAAGTTGATTTCCTCATTCCGTGCGAGTTCTTTGAAAGCGTCATTCAGCGGTATTACATCTGTATCAACCCTTGGACACAGCGTACACAAATACACATCTATTTTCTTTTGCTTCAGATTTTTAATTACACATTGCAGATTAATGTCATGAGCACGAGGTTCAGACGAAATATCCGTCACCGAGGGAACGTTTTGGCGGGAACGAGGCCGCCGAGTTCCGTAAAACAGTTACCCGAGGGACGGATATTCCATCTGAGCCAAGGTCTCATGATGGAAACTTTTCTTGCATGCCGTCTTTCATTTTACAGTAGATTTCTTAATGCAAACTTATCAAAAGATGAATTATCATGAAAAAACAAACGATTTTTTCCGACGTTGTGTTTGGGAAATTGACGTCACAAGTTTATTACGTTACGTCATAAGTGACTCACGAGAGTCGTCTGGCATAGGAGGGGTGCCAGACCGGTTTTTCCGGCATGGGCAAAATCACCGGAAATGCCGATCCGATATGCAAGAAATGTATATGTTGATTCTACGCTTCTTGAATTTTCGTCATTTCCTCCGACATAAATTATAACAGAACTGTATTCACGGATATCCCAATTACTTAGTGCCCATGAAACAAACGTTGATTTGGCTCCAGGAATGCATTGTAGATCAATGTTTTGAAAGAGCCCGCGGGTGTTGATTCCCTTTAATGTGGAGTCACCAATTAGAAGTGTTTTGTTCAAATTTGGTGGCCGAAATTCACCATTATTGTTTCAGGATCGAATGAATTTGCTTGTTCTTTTGAACTAGCTGGTATATTAGAAGGTGGTGTTTTTTGCGTTATCTTGGATGATTTTTTGGATGACCTCTCTTGATCGAAATCTCGTGTATACATTGTTTTTTCTTTGCACGTGGAAATGAACTGCGTTGTTGCATTAGTGTTCACTTCCGGTATTCCGTCTGAGCGAGGTATCTGTTTTCGGTCCCGTATATGTTGTTGAATCATCTTTAGTGTATCATTCACCGACTGCAGACGGCGTTGAACAACTTCCGTTTGATTGGACACATTACTGCTGAGCTTCTCCATCTGATTGGAGATTTCAAAAATTCCTTCATTTGATCGTGTCGCAGTCAGTTGAACTTGTTTTTTGACGCTGTAAATTTCGTTTTTTAGTTGTCCAATTTGTTCTGTTGATGTTTTCATATATTTGTTCATGGACATCATTATTTCTTTTAATTCATTATATATCTGACCGATAACACGCATCGCATCATCATTTGCTGTTACTTCCGGTTCGCTATTTGTAGATGCTGATTCAATTTTTTGCGTGAGGCATTTATTCAATTCTGAGTTGCACTCCTGCGTTGATTTATACTTTTCGTCAGTTACTAGCTCTATAACGCCCGTCTGTACATCTGGTGCTATGCAATCATTCGAGCTCACAAGAATAACTTCCGGTGTGTTCCTAACTTCATCGGTAAACACGGTGAGGCTTTTATTCAATACTGAGTTGCACGCCTGCGTAGATTCACACTTTTCGTCAGTTACTAGCTCAATAACGTCCGGCTGTAAATCTTGTGATATGCATTCATTCGAATTCGAATTCATAAGTGTAACTTCCGGTGTGGTCCTTACTTCCTCGGTAAACACGGTGGAATCATCATACATGTTTTTATTTGTTTTCACATGCATCAACAAATTTTTTATACACACATTTGGTTGTGCAACTGAACTGCCATTTTTACGAAAATCTTCCTCTACAGCACTTAGAATATTCACTAGATCGGTTGCTACAAAATGATGTGGGTTTCTACCGTTCACCAGGTATGCACATTTTGTGTGGTACATATTTAATGTATATAAACTGGCTTTTCCACAGTATATTTCGTCTCAATCATATTTCCTAACCGGTCTTCTACTGGAGTACAGGAATAACTGTACCTTTGACTGTTCTTGTTAAAGTATACGTAATATTCATCAATTTTCGATTTAATGAATTCGTACATACCAGTATTGAGGAAAATGTTAATACCGCCGCCAGTTTCTTCAATCTCTGTTTCCGGTCTTTCAGTATACTCCAGCTTCTTGTCTATAGCCCTGCTCGCGTTAAGGTTGAAATCCCTTTTTTCTACACTTCCTTGATTTCCTTTTTCCTGATTTATTTTCTCTTTTACTTTTGTGACTGTTGACATTTTATTTTCACTTTTAGGTTGTTTTAACTTTTTTTAACAATGCTCTTGCCTCATTTAAGTTATACATTCCATTTTTGCCTAATGTCTGTTCTGTTGAGTCAACTTCCGGTTTTTCTGGATTTGTCACTATAGAATTATCACCCATTTTTCGGCTTTTGTTTGTGTATTCTACATAATGTTTACATCAAAATGTCCGGAAAATTAAGTGTTTTAACATCAAATGATTTTTCTTCAATTATATTTAAAAACTTATTTTTAAATTCAATTAATTCACTTTTTCAACGTAACGTTTCAAAAAAGTTGTTTACAGGACGTGACGTCATCTAAACGCCATGAGAGAAAATAGGTGATGTCATGTATTCCCTTTGAATAGGTGATATCACCTATTTGAATGGGTAATATCACATTAAGTATTCGAATGGATGATATCACCTAAACAGATTTATTGTTTTAAAGTACTAGTTGATCATTTGTGAAAAGTTTTAATTCTAATAGCGATATCACTTATTGCAATAGGTGATATCACCAATATCCTTTGAAAAGTTGATACGACCTATAGAGAATATTAGGCTACTGTCTTTTGATAACATGTGATATCAGGTGAGGTAGATGCGGTCGGAAAAGGCGAGGCTCTGCCGAGCCTTTTCCGACCGTATCTGCCGAACCTGATATCACATGTTGTCAAAAGGCAGTTGACTAATATTCTATTTATCATGCAAATCTTCATATTGTATATTTTTGACACTTTTAGGGGCCTAAAATAGAATAAATACGGTATTTATAAAAGAAAATGATTTCAAATTACTACATGTGCCTCGAAAAATAGTTCTACATTTCAAAGGACAAACAATATAAAAACGACATAAACATAGCTTTATAATTACCTTCATGAGACTACTTATAAATGTTTTTCTGTTCTAATGTAATGATATTGTTTTGCAAACAAAATATTTGCAAAGACACACGCAAGAATTTCCAAGTAAAACACTGACATTTCAAAAATGGCGGCGTGGACTCAACACCACTGGGGTATTCTAACTGTAAACAAACGAGGAACTTGAGAGTTGATGAGTGAAAAGTGAGCGGTTTAAAGACCGTTTTCAACTTTTGATAGGTAGCTGATAGGTTTCAGGCCATTTCAACCACGCATTAAGAACTTACTGTAAAAATTGGATAGTGATAAAAAAAATTAAAATCAACTTTTTCTCAAATTTTGCCTCAAAATTGCTGTAGATGGATATCAAATGATCTAACTAAGAAAATGAATACCAACAACCCTATGTTTATTTCAAAAATAAAAATTCTACAGGGGATTTTCAATTTTTATGGTGTCTTGCTGTTCGTTTTAAATCATTCAATTTATCTATTCGGGCTGTATTTTTATGCAATATCTACATCATTAACAATGATTTGTAAACAAAAATACAATAATGATAGGATAAATGAAATGTTTTGATTACTTTTTCTCTGTGATTGCACTTGAGGAGTCTTGCTTGTTGAACTGGAAGTAGTCCGGCATGTGGGCGTGGTTACAAAGTGTTATCACGTCAGTGACGTGATATCATTTTAAAATATCGGACGGGTGTTATCGGTCAGATTTAATGCTAGTTGCATGATAAATTTAAATGGGTAATGTCACATATTCAAATATGTGATCTCAAATATGTGATCTCACCTATTCAGATAGGTGATATAACAAATAAGTGATATCACCATTTCGAATAAGTCATATGACATATTCGGATAGATGAAATCCCGCATTCTCTTTGAATAGGTAATATCATTTATTCGAGTAGGTGTTGCAAATAGGTGATATCACCTATTCGAATAGTTGATATTACAAAAGTACATTGAATAGCAAAAAGCGGTGCCCTATAGCTATCAGCTATTGGAATAGCTGATCTTATATATAAGCTTATACAATTTCCTATTCGAAAATCATGCTTTAGTTTTCTATGAAAAGTTGTAAATTATTACCTCACAGCTAGGATTTAGCTATACTATTGGAAGATTGCATTTGCCCCGGCGTCGGCGTTTGCGTCAGCATCTGCGTTGGTGAAAGTTTTTTATGAATGTTTTATGTTCTATACCATCAAACTTTTTTACTTCAAACTTGGCATACTTGTTTCTAATGGCAATATAGAAACTTACAGGAAGTAACATAATTATGTCAACCATAGTGGCATAGTTGCTTCTTGTTCCTAGATTTTGTCACAAAATTTTAACCTTAGCTACCCCCCCACCCCCCACCCCAACTCCCTTACCACCACCACCAAAAAAAAAGTTTTTATTTACACGTTCGGCCTTAATTCTTGCACATTTATACTTATCCCCCCACCTCCCATCACGAAAATCATTTCTCATGATTATGTTATATAAGAATCACCTTAATTCTTACACATTATTCTAGCATAAAATGTGCTGTTTTTGCCCATTTTGCCCGTGTTTTAACAGGAGAAAAAACGTGTGTTAACGGGGAGATTCACGCGCCGTTATAACCCGTTTTCATTTATGCGCAGTACAGGGCCTTTGTAAACAACGGACCTGTCTCCCAAGTCTTACATCATGTACGGCGTCAATGTGCCGGGCTTAAAATCCGCTGGTGACGTCATAAATGTGACGTAAACAACACGGACGTTGTCCCGCGCATTATTGAACATCGTGTATGTAAGAACGTTTGATTTAAATTTTTATGTTCTATTAATGCTATTTATGCTAGAATAGCGCTAACGAACGATTTTTCGTGTTACAACACCTGCAGAAACCCTCGGGACATATTGGTGCCCTCGCCCTAACGGGCTCGGGCACCAACCATCCCTCGGGATTCTGCAGATGTTATAACACGAAAAAACGTGCGTTAACCCTACAACAACATATACCTGTTGTTAGATATAAACCTATTTTACTGACAAGCTCTCGAATCGTCGAGCGCTTGTTAAACTTTCTCTCAGTAATAACGTTTTGTGCAAAAAATGATTAATTTCAAAGTGAAGATTTCAAAAATGAGCTCAGTAGATAGAATATCGTCTTGAATTTATAAACAACAGTTAAGCCAACAGCTTAAAAACCTAAGTGTAATGAATTACAGAAACATTTAATTTTGTTTATTGGCCATAAATAATGTAAACGGATAATTTTAAGAACACCCCTTCGTTTTGTCCGTTTTCCGATGTCCAACCTCACATCAGGTATCTGCCAACACATATCTATTGGGACCATCTGACAGAAAAAAATAAATATTGTAAAGTCATTCTAGCATAAAATGTGCTGTTTTTATGTAAAGATAAAGGCCCTGTACTGCGCATAAATGAAAACGGGTAATAACGGCGCGTGAATCTACCCGTTAACACACGTTTTTCTCCTGTTAAAACACGGGCAAAATGGGCAAAAACAGCACATTTTATGCTAGAATACACGAAAAACGTTGAAACGCGAAAAGAAAGGCGTTATAACGCGAAATATAGGCGTAATAACGCTAAACAAAGGCGTAATAACGCTATTCTAGCATAAAATGTGCTGTTTTTGCCCATTTTGCCCGTGTTTTAACAGGAGAAAAAACGTGTGTTAACGGGGAGATTCACGCGCCGTCATAACCCGTTTTCATTTATGCGCAGTACAGGGCCATCGTAAACAACGGACCTGTCTTCCAAGTCTTACACCATGTACGGCGTCAACAGTGCCGGGCTTAAAAACCGCTGGTGACGTCATAAATATGACGTAAACAACACGGACGTTGTCCCGCGCATCATTGAACGTTGTACCAGTAAGAGCGTTTCATTTTTATTTCTATGATTTTTTATGTTATTTATGCTAGAATAGCGCTAACGAACGTTTATTCGTGTTATAACACCTGCAGAAACCCTCGGGATATGTTGGTGCCCTCGCCCTTACGGCCTCGGGTACCAACCATCCCTCGGGTTTCTGCAGATGTTATAACACGAAAAAACGTGCGTTAACCCTACAATAAAAGGCGTTATTATACGGAAAAAAAGCGTAGTAACGCGAAAAAAGGCGTTATAACGCGGGAAAAAGGTGTAATAACGCGGAAAAGGCGCCATAACGCGAAATAAATTCGTTATAACGCCTTTTAGGTACATATAAATCGATAACTGCTTTCAAGACTCACCTTAGAGTAAATCGTTTCATAAGTTGGCATGACAGGATAAGTATATAATTAAAGTAAAACAACATGGCAGACAAATGAAATTTCGTACATATATGACCAAAGTATCACTCTTTGTCGAAATATCGTCAACAACATTCAGTATATCTTTTATGACGCCTTGCCCAACTCTGAAATGCAGACAAAAAAACACCCTCGCTAAACGTAGCCCGTCATAACTTCAGACCGCGGAGCATATATTTCAAGCGCAGAAGAAGGAAGAAATCTGCAGGAAAAATGACTGACTAACACCATATAATACAGTGTGTTTACTTGTATTTGCTCTGTTGGAGAAATATTATTCGTCTCCGCGATTTCATATTAAGATTTTATGTAAAATCTATTACATTTAACGAAAGATAACACAGAATCGTTTGCAGTATTGGCGCATAGAGTCTTTACTCAAAATATCAATAATGCTATTATATCTGCACAATGCAGTTATAAAATTCTACAATTGAAATTAAAACTAGAACTATTACAGACCAGTTTGTAGAGAACAAAGATATCATTTTCCTTCACGCGTACAGTAAACATTAAATTTATTGACAATTGGTTGCATATTATTTTGAATAAACAGATCTACGTATCTAATATCGCTGAAACTGATGAAAAAATAATGCTTTTTTTCTCGCAGACTGTCACAAATGCAAATAGTAACACCTAGAGCATACATCAATATCAGATATTATGTTTACATTATCACATTTTATCTGTTTAAACATCAAAAATCAATAATTATCTTGTACAAAATTTCATAGATAAAAGATTTGTGTTAATAATTCATTCAGTGTAAACAATCTGATTATGCTATTAAAAATCGTGACAAAGCTTGGTTGGAAATAACCAAAGCCCAAATCTGTCCGAAAAGGCTTGAGGTTCAAATCACAGATGCACAAATCATTATGATGTCTTCATCACATAGCTTTACCATTTCTTGTCTTACCTCTATTGAGTTAAGGTTTAATAAAAACCAACTTGTGGGATAGGACTAAGTTTATTATGGATCAGGACTGGCTTATCATCACAACGAGACTACATTATATCTTAACATGCGAAAAAATATTTGATTTATTTTCAAGTAAAGAGTTATCTTTCAAACATTGAAATTATAATTTCTAACTGATTTAAGCAAAGCATTCCGCTGAACGACATGAAAAAAGGAAAGGTCTTAATAGTCACAGTAAGCGTCCGAAATATACTTTAAGGGGCGTAGTCTACATCTATCAGATATTTTAGATTTTCCAAATGTGTAAGTTAGCTTAATACACATCAATTAATTAAAACATTTACTTTCTAGAACAACATAAATTAGTGCATATCGGATCGGCAACTGCGGTGATTTTACCATTGCCGGAAAAAAAACTTAAAAGTGCAAGACGGTATGCAAGAAAAGGTTTCTATCATGGGACATTTGGTTCAGATGGAAATATCCGTTACTTTGAGTAACTGTATTTGATCTGTTTTGCCGTACCGTACTACCAAATCTCGATACATTTTTAAATTTAACTGGTTGATTTGCAACCAATCACACCAAGTCTTGTTTCTTTGATCATATTTCATTTCATCTGCATGTGCTTTTACTTCTGAAATAATCAAAGATTAAGTTTATTTTTTACAGCTACACAAATATTTGACAAAATATTAGATTTGTTTTGTTCTGTTGGAATTTTCTCTTTTCCAAACGTTTATTGAGCCTTTCACGGAATGTTTGCTGAATCTGGATAAACCAAACTATGAGCTAATTATCACTCACCAGTATTGATAATAACATGTAATTTAAGTTTCACCATCTCTGCTTACTGACCTATATAAATGTGTTAAATATTCATATTTATCGACACAGAGCCTAGGTTTGTCAATATCCCAACGGAATTCTACGCACCTCAGATACCGGGTAATTAATTCTGAATTTTTAACAATAGTTCAAATAACAATCAATTATGAAAACAAAAGAATAGATTATTGAGCGTTCTATGGCTCAGAAGTTTATTTCTCTTTCAAAGCCTATTCAGTCTCAACACGGATGTATAGTTGACAGGCGTGGAACAATGTTGAATATTTCATAAAAGTTTCAAAAAGTGAATGCTTTATATTATAGGGCTAAGTGTAAAGCAAATTAAATTTTTTTGCACATATCAAAATGACTAACTCTCTAGCTTTAGAACAGTAAACACCTTTCCTATAAAATACGATCAAATTTTCCAACCATATATGCAGTATTCGATATTTTCAAATTTAAATGAAGTGACCAATCAGAAACGACGTTACATCGGAAGTGCGTTAGATTGCGAAATCAACAGAGCTTGAAATCCCATTAGCTAACGTCAAGAACATTTAATAGCGTTCGCGAAACAGGACAGTTTACATGATCATGTAGACTTTTGGGAATTTGTTTTTAAAAAAGACAGACAAAATATGGACGTAGAAGCATATTTTGCTAAAGTTTTAGTGATACTCATCTGTTTTGCAGGTATGTTTTGCTATTTGTAATAAGTCCACAAAGTGGTAACAATGAAAGCCTCAAGGAGTAAAAGTTAAAAGTAATATTTATTAGATATTTACAATAATAATTGCATACTGATTATCAGCTTTGTATTTACATATTTTTAAGTTAAGCGAAAGTAACAATTTAATAACTTTTGAAACTTTTATTTGACAAAGCTGCGCAGAACTATTTGCTAAAGAAAGACCTAACGCGAAACATTTGTTGA
Organism: Saxidomus purpurata; assembly: GCA_022818135.1. Classification (NCBI taxonomy): domain Eukaryota; kingdom Metazoa; phylum Mollusca; class Bivalvia; order Venerida; family Veneridae; genus Saxidomus; species Saxidomus purpurata. The sequence goes on along the minus strand of JAFMSR010000002.1, from coordinate 23,740,245 downwards.
TGAGGGCAACAGTTGAAACAGACAAAACCCATCTATAGATTACAACACTTAAAACTTTAAATACTCTCTAACTTTTTTGCGGGCGGTGGGGGGGGGGGGGGGGGGGTGCGGGGCGCGGCTGAAGACAGTTTTGTTGTTGTTGTTTTTTTCTGAAAATAACAAAGAAACATTGTTACTTTTGCAAACTGAATTTAAAAAATTTAAGACAGGAAAAAATGAGAGGATATTTTATTAGGTCAAGGGCCCATTGGATTGATGACGGAGAAAAAACACCAAACTTTTTTTTATAAGAGAACCATTACATTGGTAAAACTATTCCTTTTTAGAAAAACATGATAAAACAGTTGTTGACAGTCAAAATAACATTTTGCAAGAAGCAGGAAAGTTCTATAAGAAACTCTATAGCAAAACCGATTCTTTGAATGAAATTAATATAGATGACTATTTAGAAAATAAAACTATCTCAAAATTATATGATATGCAGGCAGAAAGTTTAGAAGTGCTTTTGTCTTATCATCTGAGTTACTGAAACTTTAAAAACTATGAAAAATGATATAAGTCCGGGGTCTGATAGATTTACTTCTATTTTTCCTAAATTGTTTTGGAACAGATCGGACATTTTGTCATATAAATTATGCATTTGTGGGAGTTGAATTGTCAGTGACACAAAAACAAGGTATTATCACATGTTTACCAAAGGATAATAAACCAAGATAATATATGAATGCTGGCGTCCCATAACTCTGCTGAACACTGTACATGTATATAAGTTAACTTCGGGGTCTATAGCACACATATCAAAACTGTACCCGATATTCTAATTAACCCGGACCAAACAGGATTCATTAAAGGTAAATTTATAGTAAAAAATACACGTTTGAAATGCAGTGTTTGAAAATATCTAATGTGTTTAGTATGAAGTCTCTAACTCTGTTCGAATAATATGATACAGTTTTTAACGTTGTACCTATGTAGAATTTATTTCTTATTTTCAGAGAATCACTTTTAGAACAAATAAACAAAACATAATTACATACATTTGCGTTTCATCCCACTGACCAAAAGCACTATCTAAAAGAAATATATCAAAGTGAAACTATTTTAATTGTCAGTCGTGTGCTCTTCTACAGACGTAATGCAAATGTTTTGAACAGATAAGACTAAGCATAAGTCTCCTAGCATGCATTGTCTTCTTTTATTTATGTACGCTAAGGGTTTCTATATTAAAAACTGCAGTAAAGAAAATAAGCAAAAAAACCCACGTAACGTATCTATTGCCAACTTTACCCTGCGCAATATTTTACCTCTATATACAAATGTTCCCGCTCCTAAACTAATACATGTACATGCAATTACAGTACACCCCAAATTGAAAATGTCCAGTGACAAAAAAGTACTATAAGATGGTTCTTTTCACATATTAATTGTATTCACTACTCTACATATTGCAGGCACAAAGGTGAATGCTCAGCTGATTGTTAGCAAGCATGACTTCTCAGCGACTGGTGAAGAATTTGGTCTTTCAATAATGCTTGAATTTAGTGGTGTGCCCAATTTAACATGCATCATTGATGGCAATGACGACCTTGACATCAACGCAGAAGTCACTGCTATTGAAATTCCAGAGGTCTCACCACCTCCGCTTGAGGCAACATTCACCACTAGTGGTTATTTTAATATCTCCTTAGTCTGCTTTGGTGAAGATGATTTCTTCAAGAAATATGAAGAAAATTTCTATATCGGAAATAAGATAACAGAGATCGGCGGTAGTGATAACTCATCTGGATTAGCAGTACCCTATGAATATCCGCTGTCCAGAGGTCTCCCGTACGAAGTGTCGTTTCTTACCGGATCTGATGTTAATATAACGTTCGAACTGCTACACAATGGCTGGAAAGACGTGATAATTTCTGCTCAGAACGGAACACATACTATAGACATTCCAATGATTAACTTTCCAGCAGCGGGCATCTACACTATTAGCACGAATTTCTCAAATCCTTTAGAACCATCTGGTATAACGAAATATGTCGTTCTGGCTCTACAAGAACCCGTTTCGGGCGTAATCGTTACATTAAACGAAGCGTCTAGCAGTGATCCAACGTATATTCTAACAGAACAAGAGTTTTCTGTGAAAATGGAAGTTGACGCCGGTGACAATCTTACATTTTCGCTGACGGTGGTTGGAGATGATGATAGCATTGTAGCTTTGAAAGGGAGTACATGTACAGGAAAGATAAAATCACAGTCGATCATGTATAAATTCATTTCTACCGGGTTGTACAATTTGACAGTTGATATAACAAATTATGTAAGTAATTACACAGAAGTGATACCTGTCTCAGTTATTCATAAAGTGAATGCATTTTCGGTTGAAGTCAGCCCCTCAAATTTGTTTTACAATGAAACTGTTACATTTACTGTTACTGTGGCAGATACCGCAAAGTTGCCTATGGGTACTGTTACTTGTGGCATTGACTATGACGACGGGTCGTCGCTTGAGACTATAAATTTTGATATGACATCGTCCGACTTCAATTCCCTCCCTAAAGAAACAGGTAATTTCAAGCATGATTTCATTGCAAGATGGTACGATACAAACGTCACATGCAGTAGCCAGCTTCCAGCAATCGTGAACTCGACTTCAACAACAATGACGTTTCAGAATCGCGTGCAAGTATTTAACCCCGTGGAAAATTTGATTCTTACTAGCGACAGCAAGAACTCTTCTTACCATCCTTTCTCCGAAAGTATTACATTTACCCTAAAGTTAGCAAACCCTTCGTCTGACTTGCCTCTTGCAAACCTCACATGCAATGTTACCTTTGCAAGTAGTGGGAACGAACAAATAGTGAAAGTTGAGGGCGATGTCACAAGCAATAGCAACATTATACTGAGTGAGAAATCTTTAGCCGGTGGTAAGGCAACTAGCGTGTCAGCATACTGCAAAAATTTACTCTCGGATATGGAAATTTCACCGCAAATATTCACAGTATATTTTGACTGCTGGGGGAATGGCTATTATTTCGATGATGTCTACAAAACGCTCGACGGAGCGCTTACTTCCAAAACAAATAAAGACATGAAGGTAAGACATATTTTAAGTCTAATATTTTAGTTCGAAAATTACTTTGATAAAAAGAAATAACGTCAAAAGAGGTTTTGTATTTCCCAAGTTTTGTCAGGAACGCTGATGCCCACTGTAAGTGCGAGGAGCTTGTTATTAAAAAAGCCTCTATTGGCCGCGATCTGTAGCGTTCTTTAATGGACGTACTATAATACGGAGAGTGGTTTTATGATTCGTGTTTGTTTTGTAAGACAGTTGACTGTAGAAAATGTGGTGTTAATAATTGTTATGATTTCCAATTACAAATCATTTAATGTATTTTGCTTTCCCCGTTGATAGGTAGCACCTATAATTATATTACGGAGAAAGCTCGAGCGGTGCCCGAAGGGCCCTGCGAGGACTAAGACCGCCTTTAGACAACATGTACGAAAGAAAGAAACAAATACAAAAATGAAAAAATCGAAATACAAATGTACTGCACAACTGATTTTTCGTGTCAAAAATGTCAGCTTTACAAGAAGGCCGCCATTTTCTTAGTCTGGATCAATAATTCTGATCGCGAAACGCTCCTGCGGCCGGCGTAGATTGCGCTATCGTTAACGGTCTGCGCTGGCGTAACTAATCCTGTCATATAACAGGATTTTAAGCCGAGTGCATAAAGTGAGCGTACGTCCGTCGTAGATACGCCCGGGTTACGACTGTCTTAATTATTGTAACACATATTTCTCTTGCATAATCATTGTATTTCTTGTTTCAATGCATGATATTTGATATGTATATGCTAAGATAATCTGTTCTGAATAATGGGAACATGTCTAGAAATATAACACTTTTTTTACAAAAAGTATTTATAAAATTTAAAATTGCCTATGTTATATAAATACGAGAATAGCAACATGTCTATAACTTAACATTTTCTTTAAATTTAAAATGAACTCCTTTGAAATAGTTGCAACATGTAACTAAATTATTAGCTCTTCTTAAAATCATTCACAGCTCGAAATAAAGTAATTATTTAAATAATTTGAATCTGCTGAATGTTACAACGTTTTATAGGTGAACTGTAACGCAGATTGCATCTAGCTAAGAAGGATTACATACGCGAAAGTGACAAAAGAAGGCCCCTACACTGACTTCGCTTTTATTTTACTTTAAGAGGGTGTGTGGGAGAGGGTATTTAGAAATCACAGTTTCAGCAGTTGTTTGGTTTGGCAGTCTGTTTCACAATACTGTGTAAACAGTACTTGAGACTCGAACTTCTTCAAACATTTTCTTTAGATCAAACCAGTTAAGGTAAGTCGCGGGTTTCCCCCAGAAATCGGGTCATTTTTTTAAAAGGCAACGCAGATTTAAGATATTTTGCATGACAACCCCTTGACTAATTGACTTTTGAAGAAATAATACAGTGAAGTGATATTTCCATGGGAACTGAGTTAAAAGCGCCACCTAGCAGGGAGGTGTATTTTCATCAATTTTCGTGTTATTTTCGATCTATCTCTATCTATGTAGATAACGAAACGATCTAACTTTCATAAATGCAATTTCGAATCATTTATCTATCTGAAAAAATAAAAATATCTTATATTTTTGGCCAAAAAAAATGAAAAAGTGTGGAACGAACCCTGTAGGGACGACAATTTTCACAGCAAAAACAAATGCAAAGTTGACGCATTTAGCGTTAATTGCAAAAAAAACGGCCCGAGAGAATTTTTTTTAAAAGCGCAATGGAATCTAAAACCAATTTAAAGCAATTTTATCAAATAAAAAAGGGGGGTCACTGTCCTTTTTTTCGTGCCACCGAAACTATTTTGTAGTCGAAAAAACATGAGAAACGTTGACGTAAAATACTAGATTGGCGTGACGTAACGAGCCGTTACTGACGATTTCTGACGTGTCTTGTAAAAATAAATTACTAGCGTTGTAGCTTTATTATGCAGAAGTCACTTTAGATCGATAGTTAGGAGTGATCAAGGTTACAAGTTACTGTTATTCGCCATACAAACGTGCATTAAAAAAAATACGTTTTCTTCATATTAAAAGAAGCTTCACAGACTTCAAGTTGTCTTCTCTCTACCAATATTGCTTATTTATCGTGTACGAAAAAAGTAAATTGCGTATCGATATAAAAATATCAATTAAAAGAATTAAAAAGGTTTCTGGCTGAAACACACTTTAATCGTCTTCGTTTAGATTAATGAACAAAATTCTTTAACATTATACTTGATGAAGCAAACAAAATCTTTCTTATGAAGATTAAATGAATTTTTTAAAACATGAAAACACTATATACTCTATATTATAGTGTTTAGTACATGTATAATTAATAATAGTTGCGTGTGCCGCAAAAAGTCTACGATTTGCGGTAATACTGACCAGGAGTTGTACAGTATTGTGGGTTTCATGGAGCGCTTACCTATAAATACATTGAAAAAAATTAGAAGGCATAAATCAGGACTCGAACCTGTACGAAGATAACGCTAATTTACAATAATAAATTAGTTTCAACACATTTATACATTTGTATTAGTAACTTAAAGATGACAGTTCTTCGCAAACATCAGTGTACATTTACTTCGTTTAATGAGATAATCAGATACATTCTAGTAAAACATGCTTTATATATCTGCATGGAGAGGGCATAGATAAGACACTTTATACAAAAGAGTTATGAAGAGGACACGGGGTTTCAGGGTGTATTCAGCTATTTACCTCTGATCTTTTTCCTTGGTAATTCTATTCGCATGGCAGTCCTTTTATTGGATCATACATGTCTTGTACTTTATAAAAACCACACCAGTCGGCTAGATATCTTTTAATTCATACCCGTATTTTGATGCCAGGGAAACGTGCGGTAAAAGCGATGTTTTATTGAATATAGCTGGTCCCACTTTGCCAAACCACACTATTTCATTCATTTATTTCCCTATATTTTGTGTTAGGTTCTTAAAAAGAGGCGTATAATGTTTTTTATCAATTCTTGATAAGAATACTGGCATTGGGAAACTAAAAATACAGTCCCTATGGAAACTGAAAGGAAACTATTAATTTATACTAATTTATTCATTCTCGATTGCGGAACGAGTTCTTACAACTTAGATTATCGTTCTGGAGACTCATTCCAGATGAAATAAATCACGAAGAGAGAGAGCCAATGTGTAAATATTTGTGTCTTGCATATGGACACAACCGCCGTGGCACTGGTGGGGATCGAAACCAGGACATTCCGATCCTGAGGCGAACGCGCCCGCCTGTGCCACTACGTTTCCACTGAAGGGAAACTACAGACACATAGAATCAATGGAAGGGCGAAGACAATTTTCAAAAAATCTTCTTTACCTTATGGCACATACCGCATTTTTCATTTTGATTTTGCAGAAGCAAACAAAGAATGTAGTTTTATATCTGGGAATAATGAGAAGTATTTTCTGGACTGTTCTTTATAAAAAGAAAAATTCTTAAAACTGAGACAGCATTTCATAATAATGAAAGTGATGGCTTAAATGCTGTTGTAATACACGGTTTGTCTCTACGTACATGTATAATAAAGAGACTTAAACTGTTATATCGTATGTAACCCTATTGAATCGCTCGTCTGGTAATGATAATGTTGTTCGCGTTTCATCATATAATCTTTTCTTGCGTGCTACTGTATTTGGAAGAGTTTGTTGTTGTTCAATTTATATCTCTCCGGAAAAGAACTAGATATCTTTCATGCCAGCATTGACTGCGTCGATTTTGTAAGTAAGGGTAATTTATAAAACACTGTATCAAAGTGTATGTTAATAATCTATATAAAACGTTCATACTGGCAAGCATCACTCGACCGAAATCCCGCCATACACACTGTTGTCCTGTGCATATCCGCGCCTACTCTTATACTGTATTTACGATGGGCTAAATGCGGCAAGTAAAATGATATTTCTTCTTCACTTTTACGCCGAATGTTTTCTGTATAGTGTTTATTAATGTAACATTACACCACAGTTCAGATCCGTGTTACAAGTAAATAAAATTGTGTCGAACTAGTTTGTAACACCGATCAATTGTTATCATTTTATTCAAATACGGTGTCCATTCAAATTTAAGATTTAAGTATCGACTACAAAGCATATCAACCATTGAAAGACCGATCTAAAGTGACTTCTGCATAATAAAGCTACAACGCTAGTAATTTATTTTTACAAGAACCGTCAGAAAACGTCAGTAACGGCTCGTTACGTCACGCCAATCTTGTATTTTACGTCAACGTTTCTCATGTTTTTCCACTTCAAAAATAGTTTCGGTGGCACGAAAAAAAGGACGGTGACCCCCCTTTTTTATTTGATAAAATTGCTTTAAATTGGTTTAAGATTCCATTGCGCTTTTTAAAAAAATTCTCTCGGGCCGTTTTTTCGCAATTAACGCTAAATGCGTCAACTTTGTAGTTATTTTTGCTGTGAAAATTGTCGTCCCTACAGGGTTCATTCCACACTTGTTCATTTTTTTGGCAAAAATTATTAGATATTCTTATTTTTGCAGATGGATAAATGATTCGACATTGCATTTATAAAAGTTAGATCGTTTCGTTATCTACATAGACAGAGATAGATCGAAAATAACACAAACATTGACGAAAATACACCTCCCCGCTAGGTGGCGCTTTTAACTCTGTTTCCATGGAAATATCTCTTCATCGTATTTTTTCTACAAAAGTATATTAATCGCGGGATTGTTATGCAAAATATTTTAAATCTGCGTTGACTTTTAAAAAAATGACCCGATTTCTGGGGGAAACCCGCGACTTACCTTAATAACGCTTTTTTGTCTTTTATGTAATTATCACTATTAACACTAGTATAAGATATCTTATTTCTTATACTGAGTCTAATATTTCTTCAAGTTATCCTTATAATCATCGCAAATACATATTGATATGTTAAATACATATACATTCGTGGAGATAAAGTTGGTTTTATTTACAACGTAAAGGCCATGATCACATTGCGAATATACACGCACCGCTGTATTTAAAAACACCTAACACCCAAACATGAGCTCAATATACACCTTCGGTACCACATGCTCATATTACAAATATACATATAGACAACATGGGACCCAGTAACGAATACATGTCACTCGCCACTAGATCATATTGTGCATACATATAAACGCTACGTGGTCATATCACGAATACACCTAAACGCCACATGGTCAATTTAAGAAAAGACATTTAGATAGCGCCTGACAAACGCTAGTGTTTCATTTACCACAATCTTCAAAATTAAAGATTTCATCTTGTTTATTATAATTATTTTGTAGAAAGTATGTGAACTATACAGTTGTAACAAATGATGGTGTTCATGGTTATAAAACGAAATAGGACATTGAATATGGAAAAACATCAATGAACTGTGATGGACGGTTATACCCACCTAACCATACAATAATGATCATTAAATTGTAACAAATAATGTTGTCAATCTTTGGACAATAGACAAGATACAAAAAGAATTTTGTGTATATTGGGTTACTCCTCATTTATGGACATAATTTCTTTTTGTAATCGTGAACAAAAACATCGGGTTTGTTTGATTTGTACAGATTGCAAATAGCTTCCAAAATATGTAGGTATACATGTATATACTTTCTAATATATGTTTAAGAATTTTGTGAATGAAAGTCTGGCTTTTGTCTGCCGCCACCTTAAGCAACACACGACCCAATTACAAACACACATAAAACAGCACATGATAGCATTCACGAATACATATCAAACCCTCTATTGTCTCAGAAGAAATAGTCAGAAAATCCATATGGTAACATAACGAATACACATAAACGCAGTATAATCATATAACGAATTCACATAAAATGCAGTAAAATCCAATAACAAAAATACATAAAATGCAGTACGATCACATAACGCATACACATAAAATGCAGTATAATCACATAACGCATACAAATAAAATGCAGTATAATCACATAACGAATACGCATAAAATGCAGTATGATCACATAACGAATACGCATAAAATGCAGTATGATCACATAACGAATACACATAAATGCAGTTTAATCACACATAAACGCACTATAATCACATAACGAATACGCATAAAATGCAGTATGATCACATAACGAATACACATAAATGCAGTTTAATCACACATAAACGCACTATAATCACATAACGCATACACATAAAATGCAGTACGATCACATAACGCATACACATAAAATGCAGTATAATCACATAACGCATACACATAAAATGCAGTATAATCACATAACGAATACGCATAAAATGCAGTATGATCACATAACGAATACACATAAATGCAGTTTAATCACACATAAACGCACTATAATCACATAACGAGTACACATAAAATGCAGTATGATTACATAACGAATACACATTACATGTAGTATAATCACATAACGAATACACATAAAACGCAATATAATCACATAACAAATACACATAAAATGCAGTATAATCACATAACACATACACATATAAATGCAGTATTAACACATAACGAATACACATTAAATGTAGTATTATCACAAGACAAATACACATAAACTCAGTATAATCACATAACGACTTCACATAAAACGCAGAATAATCACATAACGAATACACATAAAACGCAGTATAATCACAAAACGAATACACATAAAATGCAGTATAATCACATAACGCGTACACATAAGATGCTGTATAATCACATAACGAATACACATTAAATGTAGTATAATCACAAGACAAATACACAAAATGCAGTATAATCACATTACGCATACAAATAAGATGCAGTATTACACATTAAATGCTATGTATCGCATAACGAATACACATTAAACGCAGTATAGTCACATCACGAATATACATAAAATGCAGTATAATCACATGACAAATACACATAAACGCAGTATAATCACATCACGAATAAACATGAAATGCAGTTTAATCACATGACAAATACACATAAACGCAATTATATCACATAACAAACACACATTAAATGAAGTATTTCAGATAACGAAAACACATAAAATGCAGTATTATCATAAAACGAAATTAAAGCAATATAATTACATAACAAGTATTAGATAGAGTACTGTTTGAGTAACCTCCGAGAAATTATTCAAGTCAACAGAAATCTAATTATTTTGTATTATGGCACATATGTTCTGTTGCACTATTGTAACTGTTCTCTATAATTGTAGAATGATCATATGTTTTATTACAGATAGATCACTGTTAAGCTTCGCCCTCATACACGCTGCAAATTATCAGAAATACAGCATAGTGTGTTCCTATATATGTATGCAGTAGCCATAATACAATTACACATAAACGCAGTATAATCACATATCGAAAACACATAAAATGCTGTATAATCACACATCGAATACACATAAAACGCAGTATAATCACATATCGAAAGCACATAAAATGCTGTATAATCACACATCGAATACACATAAAACGCAGTATAATCACACATCGAATACACATAAACGCAGTATAATCACACATCGAATACACATAAAACGCAGTATAATCACATAACAAAATACACATAAAACGCAGAATGATCATATAACGATTACACATAAAACGAAGTATAATCACATAACGAATGCATCTTCACATTGTCAGATTATGTTTAAAGCACGTCATATAGAAAAGGTCATTTAAATATCTCTCTCTCTCTCTCTCTCTCTCTCTCTCTCTCTCTCTCTCATAAATAATTTTATCATTTATTAACACCTTCATAATACATCCTTTGTTTATCAGAGCAATTGCTGTAATGCTGCAACACAATATACGTACATGTTGTATTAGTCAATTATGCATTCAGTAGTTAAAATGTCAACGTGTATTATAATAATGATGATCCAATATTAGTTACATTACCCGTCATGTACTTCATACTAATATAAACAAAATTTCAAAAAAGTTCCCAAGAATAAAATATTACAAATTTTGCCTCTTTTGTAATCATTCAGTTAAACATTAACAATAATTGTAATTTTCTGTAAATATGTTTATGTTTGTTGAAAATTTGATATCTAAAGATATTTCATTCCATATGTTTTTCCTGTAAAATGAAAACGTATCTTTGTAATGTTTCGTTTGCTTGTACTTGTACGACTTCTTAAAATTTCGATGACTTCCAATGTTTTAACTTCATGGCTAGTTATGTCTGTGTCAAGATTGTTTTTGCCTTTGATGTCTGTCCGTCACAAATGCTTCCAGACTATTACGTTAAACCAATGAATAGTTATAACTTGGTAGCCTTATTGATCATGGCTAAAGGCCCCTATTAATTTATGCGTCAGTTAGTTCATAGATAATGCTTTCCGATTAATGACTTACGAATGATTCGTCTTGTACCATGGTATTATGGTGACCCTATCTAAATGTATATTTCCAACACGTGCAAAGCAAATATCCTTTAAAGCTGTATCATTTTTTAGGAATTATGGTCATTAGTCACTGTGGTAGCTGCAGCTGGGATTCTGTATTTTTGGCTTGGCTGACTGCATAAGTGTGAATTTGATGTATTAAATCTTGGTAAACTGACATTTAAGATTTCTGAGAAACCATACATTGAATAAAAGTTCAATTTTAATAACTGAGACTTATTTGGTTGCAATCTATATAACTCGTGTTAATACTCTGTTTTCCAAAACAGTAAATACAGTCAAACCTGTCTTAAGCGACCACACAAGGGAAGCTGAAATTGTGGTCTCTTAAGACCGGTGGTCTTTTAACTCAGGATAATTTGCTATCATCTTAAATTACAAAGTAGGAATATAAAGTGGTTGCATATGTCAGGTCATTGTTTAACTCAGGTGGCCGCAAAGGCAGGGTTGACTGTATTTAAAGTACGCAATATTTCAAATAAACCGTTTATGAATACTGAAGGCCACAGTGACTTAACATACTTTGCAAATAAAAACACAAGATGTTGGTCAACAAAACAATTCACTTCATACCACCAAAAAATGACTAAATTTAATGTGTTGCACTAGGTTATCCTGACTGTAGCTTAGTATGGTGTGGCCTAACTAAGGTCAGATATCAGAATAAACGTCATGTTTATTTTTTACCTTCTCTGTTACAACTTTTATCTAAATTTTGTAATTTGTTTATTATTCGGCCTAAATGTCGATATTTATAAGGAGTGATTGAGTCTGGCTCTATTGAGATGCAGAACTACATAGAATAATCTTTTAGAAGTTTATGGCAAACAGATTGGCAAAATTAAAAAAAAAGCATTTTCATTGGATAAAAATGTAGGGCAAACACTCATGACATTCAGACTGAGTAACATATAAATATAGATATGGGTGCATTTCAAATTTAGTTAATGAAAAGATTTATGCTCTTGTTATGATCATTTTTGTTGTTGTTGCAGATAACGGCAGGTTTACTTTTAACGAACGTTTGTACTGGTACGCTAAAACATTACTGGACAGTTTATAAGTATGAAGAAGGGGGATATGTATTAAAAAAGAATGTTACAACATCAAGTGCAGCTATACTGAATTTAGCAAAAAATGAAATGAACGAAGCAACATATAAGATTTCACTTACCACACTTTACGACGAGTATCCAGATCCACCAATTTTGACAGATTTCGTATACGTTAATTATACGTATCCGCCATTACTGATATCCCTAAAAGTGGATGGTACCGACAGTGACATGAAAACAGTTTGGAGAAGGAAGAGCGTGAAACTGGATAGTTCTGCTTCGTCTGACCCTGCTTTGAATTTGAAGTCTTCTGATTTAACAAGGTCTTGGGAATGCAAGAGAGGCACCCTCGAAGAAACCGATGTACTCACTTTTATGAGAAGTAACTTCAGTACATGGCCTGGTAGTCTGAATGACTGTTCAGATATCATACAACAAGGTACGTAAATTGAAATGTCAGTATGAGGTGTATATTAGCTTAAGATCATATTACTGTTCAAAATAAGCATACTGTATCTTTGTCAGGAAAAATGATATCAATACAATGAATGTTATATAGACACGTAAGTTGAATTCTTTTTATTAGAACAAAGAAAAGAACTATACTGTAAGAAGAATTATCAATTTTAGGTACAATTTGGCATATACAAGATACGCCTCTGTTGCCCTCCTTTCAATCAGAGAGAGAGAGAGAGAGAGAGAGGGGGGGGGGGGGCAGAGACAGAGAAAGACAGAGAATGAAAACGCGTATTTTAAAACATACATCTCATTTATTAATGTTTTTCGTACAGACTCTCTAAAGAACAGAATTTGAATTTTGGACGTATTTAAAATTTGACTTAATAAAAAAAAATACCTACCTTTTCGTTCATTTTGTCACATCAACTTCAATACAGAAAGACAAATTAAATCAATATAGATTTACACAACCGCTGGATGCAGTCCTTTATAAGCATTCCGTTGTCGTGGTATAATGCAGCAAAGCACATTTCAAATCATATTGCCGCTTATCGAATATCGAGTTTCAAATTTTGGAATATGCTGGAAGTCTACGTATATTTCAGGAGCGCCATATTTTAACATCGAGGAAAATACCCTTGTGGAAAACGACTGGTATCTGTTTGTATTGACCGTTAAAGACAGCATTACGAACAGAACGGCTAAAAAGGCGCAGGCCCTTAAAGGAGTCTCTGAAGAGCCTCTCAGTTTGGAATTTAGGTAAGACAAAATGTCTTAGCAGTGCTAAGACAAAATGTCTTGGCAGTGCTAGGCTTAGAGAATATTATTCCAATAGCTACGAAGGTTTTTATATATTCCATGACTCATTTAGAAATGTTTGTATAACAATTCAAACGAAGGAAACATTTTGTCATCGTTAGTGTGACTGGCTGTTTTTATAAGTGTTTAATAAGCAGGTGCATTGCATATTTGAGATACACTACATAGTCTAACTATTGTGTTTATTTTTTGTTTTTCGGCTCTTTCAGTTAATTTCATATTATATTTCAGGTGTCAGGCAAATTGTTTTAAAGGACCCACTATGGATAAATTGGCATTAATAGACCTCCAGCTTAATGTAGCAGTGCTTACTACTGGAATACAAAACAATTCTAAAGACATACATTATTCATGGACTCTCAGGATGCTGGACAGGACTTCAAACGAGTATATTGACAAAACCGATCAGCTTGGTAAGTGTAACGATAAAATTATACTTGGCAAAGCTGTTAGAACAGTAAACGATTATCATTTTAGCTCTACCGTTCAAGAAATAAAAAGAGCTGTTCTGCTAAACATTGCGATGGCGCCGGGGTGGTGTCACATATGTCGTACCAGTCCCGTTCCTTCAACACCTTTGTAGATTAATATTACCGTGTAAATAATTGCTAGGAGTTAGAGGAGAATGCCTAATATTATTTGTAGAATTTTCAGCCTAACACGGTTGTTAAAAATGTCCTATTTATTATGTTGTAAAATGGTTGACAAGACTTGTGTGTATTTGCATGTCTTAGCAGTGGATACTATCTATCTCTTAACAGAAAACTACGTACTTAATGGCATAGGATTTACATTTCCAAAGGATGTCATGATCCAGCTTGGCGGACAACAGTACCTCATTTCTTGCACTGTAAATACTACACACTATCCGAACACAACCATAACACAACAGTTTGTAATGAACCTGGCGCCATACGGCGGTACCTGCTCGTTCTCTAAACCTAACGGAACCACTGGTAAATATTTCTTCTTACATATATAGTATTGAGAATTTGACTGGTACACGGAACTTTATACAATTTGGTTGGTTGAATGTTACTTTTCTTAGTTCCTCATGTGATCTCGTGTAATCCGGCACAACGAAGGCCACTCCCCCACCTCTCCAAATAAACGGAACACGCGAGAAATCTACGGTCTGTTATGGTATTCCTTTTATTAACACTTTTTACATCTTTATCACTGTTTAGACACGCCACTACATGCATCAATTCAGAATGACGTGCTCTTTTTGTATCAAGTTTTTATATTACAACCATGACTTCAGCTGAGTTATTATTTCTGATATAAATAACAGTCCATCATGTAGTGCGTGTTTATTGCCTATGTCTATATTGTTTTTACTCGACGTCCTTATAGCCAATAAGGCACACTCAAACTTTATTACTGCAAATAGTATTGGATTATTATGCAGGAATGCAAATTGAAGTGCAGATACATGAAGTAAACTTACATGACGGACAAGAAGATACGATTCATTCCATTCTTTATAAAGTGAATGTGCGTTAAAGTGACATCACTTCATTCTTTTGGGTATGCTGTTGATATGATGTCACTGGTATTGACATGAGGTCACTGAGGCTGAAGCCGTTGTTGCAGCAATGTCACTAAGGATGACAGGATTTTAATGTCGCTGAATTTGACGTGATGTCACTGAGGTTGACGTGATTTCTCTAGTTTTGATGTGCATGGTCTTACTGTTTTGACATGAAGTCACTGAGGTTGACGTCATTTTGCCGGTGTTGACGTAATGTAACTGGACGTGATTTCAATGAAACTGACTTTGACGTAATGTCACTAGATTGGCATGGTTTCAGTGTCACTGAATTCCACGTGATCTTAATATCACAGGTCTTGTCATGATGGCGCTGGCATTTTGCCAAGCTACTGACATTTAAAAAATTTAAAGTTGCGAGTGGTAAAGTTAGGATTATAGGATACAACTACTTTGAAATTCGTAACTACTGCTTCTACAAGTCGGTTTGGATAAGATGATTAGTGCTGCCATGTTATGTTTACATATTTTCGACACTGCTTTTATTGAAAACAGGGGAAGCAACCATCTACGACAATGTTATTTAAATTAAGTCTCATCTTCATACAGAAGAATAAACAGCTCACTGGTTAGCGTAGAAGGCTGTTAGCTATCGCCAGCATTGTTACCTGTACCGCCAGTATGACATATCACAGTTATATTATTACAGTTATCACCAGTATGACGTTGTGTAGTATCAGTCACCGTCAGTATGCATTGTTACCTGTACCGCCAGTATGACATATCAGAGTTATATTATTACAGTTATCGCCAGTATGATGTTGTGCAGTATCAATTACCGTCAGTATGAATTGTTACCTGTACCGCCAGTATGACATATCACAGTTATATTATTACAGTAATCGTCAGTATGCATTGTTACCTGTATCGCCAGTATGACATATCACAGTTATATTATTGTAGTTATCGTCAGTATATATTGTTGCCTGTACCGCCAGTATGACATATCACAGTTATATTATTACAGTTATCGTCAGTATGCATTGTTACCTGTACCGCCAGTATGAAATATCACAGTTATATTATTACAGTTATCGTCAGTATGCATTGTTACCTGTACCGCCAGTATGACATAACACAGTTATATTATTACAGTTATCGCCAGTATGACGTTGTGCAGTATCAGTTGCCGTCAGTATGCATTGTTACCTGTACCGCCAGTATTACATATCAGAGTTATATTATTACAGTTATCGCCAGTATGATGTTGTGCAGTATCAGTTGCCGTCAGTATGCATTGTTACATGTACTGCCAGTATTACATATCAGAGTTTTATTATATACTTTCATATTGCCCCGTTCACTTTGCCTTAGAGAGTTCGTTCAGTATTCTACGTTATTATATACTTTCATATTGCCCCGTTCACTTTGCCTTAGAGAGTTCGTTCAGTATTTTACGGTACTGCACGTTGGCAAGGAATGATACTGAACGTTGGCAAGGGGGGCGGTCTTAGCGATTAACTGTACGGACTATTTTATTTGTTTGCAAACATCGTTTTTAGGAGGTTTATATGTGGAAATTTGACATTTTTTACAATTGAATTAACCATGGTCTTAAAATGAAATAATAAATTGCCTCATTTTCAAGTAGATGTAAAAGAGTTTCATTTTTAAAATGGTTCGAATCTTTTAGGGCACGCAATACCAGTTCTAGTTACGAAAGTTACTGGTACGCATATCAGTCAAGTGTTGGTAAAGAAAAGAAATTATGTTTTGCATGTAGTCATAAGAAAGAGAAAACGTTTTTAGGAACGTACATCAAGTTGATTTATTCACATTTCAAAGTACAAACCTGCATCCGTTGTAAAAGTCTTGCGTTTTTCAAAACAAGATGGCGGACGGCAACTGAAATTTCTTCCGTAAAATTGACGTCAGCGTTTCTCCTAATAAATGACGTCACGTATAAACAACAATATTGAATCGAGTCTATTAATACGCAATAAAGTAAATGTACATGGTCAAATAGTACGCTAGTTGTTTTATAAATTTGAAGATTCATTTATTGTTTTTTTGGTAACAGAATGTTATTTTTCATATTCAATATGAAAGTATATAATAAAAAGGTTATTGAACTTGTATGGTGAAATATTACTTGGAACTCGTTGATATGGCGGGAACAACTCGCAAGCTCGTTGTTCCCGCCAAATCAACTCGTTCCACGTAATATTTCACCATACAAGTTCAATAACCTATAGTACTGCACGTTGGTAAGGAATGACACTGAACGTTGGCAAGGGAGGGCGGTCCTAGCGATAAGCTGTACGGACTATTTTATTTGTTTGCAAACATCGTTTTAATGAGGTTTCTATGTCGAAGTTCGACAGTTTTTTACAATTAAATAAGCTACGGTCTGAAAATAAAAAAGAAACTTTAATCATTTTCAAGTAGACGTAAAAGAGTTTCGTTTTTAAAAGGTTCGAATATTTTAGGGCACGCAATACTAGTTCTGGTTACGAAAGTTACTGGTACGTAGTTCAGCCAAGTATTGATAAACAAAAGGAATGATGTTTTGCATGTAGTCATAAGAAAGAAAAAACATTTTTAGCAACGTACATATAGTTGATGTATTCACATTTCAAAGTACAAACCTGCATCCGTAGGAAAAATCTTGCGTTTTTCAAAACAAGATGGCGGACGGCAACTGAAAATTTCTTACCGTACAATTGGCGTCAACGTTTCTCCTAATAAATGACGTCACGTATAAACAACAATATTGAATCGAGTCTATTAATACGCAATAAAGAAAATGTACATGGTGAAATAGTACGCTAGTTGTCTGAGAAATTTCAAGATTCATTTATTGTTTTTGCTAACAGAATGTCTTTTTTGTTCATATTCAATATAAAAGTATATAATAAAAAGGTTATTGAACTTGTATGGCGAAATATTACTTGGAACTCGTTGATTTGGCGGGAACAACTCGCAAGCTCGTTGTTCCCGCCAAATCAACTCGTTCCAAGTAATATATCGCCATACAAGTTCAATAACCTATAATATTATTACAGTTATCGCCAGTATGATGTTGTGCAGTATCAGTTGCCGTCAGTATGCATTGTTACATGTACTGCCAGTATTACATATCACAGTTATATTATTACAGTTATCACTAGAATGACGTTGTGCAGTATCAGTTACCGTCAGTATGCATTGTTACCTGTACCGCCAGTATTACATATAACAGTTATATTATTACAGTTAAGGCCAGTATTACAGAACTTAGCTTTGACTGCAGCGACTGGAAAGATGAATATGACAATCCAGTGCAATCCGAAGCAGACGATGGTGGTGCATTAAAGTATGGTATTGTCAGGCAATACCTTACAGACGCAGATAAAGTCAATACGAGCATTCCGGAAGATGTATCCGCATATAAAGGTGACGTGTCTGATCAATGTCTGCATACACGTGTATACATTTGTCAACTATTGTTGCTGGTACAATTTTGTGTCAGTTTATTTGATATAGTAATGTGGTAGTCATTGTTTGTTCTGTTTTGTAGATTAATGTCTTTAATAACTCTGTCTTTTCTTTAGTTTTTAGCTCACCTGAGCTTGAAGTGCTCAAAGTGAGCTATTGTGATTGCCTGGTGTCCGTCATCTGTCTGTCTATCGTCTGTCTGTCTGTCGTCTGTTCACACTTACCTTGTGTTAGCAATAGAGGCTGCATCTATGAAACTCGGTCAGAATGGCTGCCTTGATAAAATCTAGGTCCAGTTTGAATATGGGTCATCTGGGGTCAAAAGCTATGCCACCCCGGTCAACTCATAGAAAAACCTTGTGTATGCAATGGAGTTTTCATTTTTAAAAGGAACTTCATGACACTACCTTGATAAAATCTAGGTCGAGTTTGAGTATCGGTCTTTAAGGGTCAAAAACTAGGTATTCCGGTCAATGAATAGAAAAACCTTGTGTATGTAATAATGGTTGCATTTTCCATTTATGAAACTTGCTTAGAATGATTGTCAGGATTAAATCTATGTCAAGTTTTAATATGGGTCATCTGGGGCTCAAAACTAGGTCGCGAGGTCAAATCATAGAAAAACCTTGTGTCGTAGCAAATCATAGGAAACTGTTTTAAACGCTCAAGAGGTCTCAAGT
Organism: Saxidomus purpurata; assembly: GCA_022818135.1. Classification (NCBI taxonomy): domain Eukaryota; kingdom Metazoa; phylum Mollusca; class Bivalvia; order Venerida; family Veneridae; genus Saxidomus; species Saxidomus purpurata. The sequence continues at coordinate 23,720,769 of JAFMSR010000002.1, read as the reverse complement.
GAGCAATACAGGGCCATCTTTGCCGTCTTGATAGTTTCTGTTTTTAACGGCATACGTCAAATATATAACGTAACTTATCAAGAACTTTTTGACGTGCTACCGTGGTGCTGAGGTTAGCACGCTGGACCCCGCGGATTGCCGGCAGGGGCGGTTTTTTATGACACCCTAATGTTTATTCAATTAATAACTTCCTGTCCAAGGTAGTTGGAAAGCCGTTCGGTACATATATCTGCAATACGTTAAGCGAAACCCCGCCGGTTTTGGTGCATACGTCAAGTACATGGTGTACAGCGGCCAGTTTTAATGAAATGTATATGGGATAATAAGCATAAACGTGATAAACATACTCGTTATTTCTTGTTATTGATATCTAGATATGGTGAAAAATGCTAGATTTGGTTAACTGGCTTGTTCCTTTATGCAGTAAAAATATTTATACACCCTGATCGAGACGCGAACCACGTACACAATACATTCCGTTTTACAAGAACTATCTTTAAAAAAGATGGTCGGCGCGATTTTGAATATATGAAAGAGGTGGATAGCTAGATTTCATAGAAAAATCCCTTTTTGCAGTAAGAAGAGGGTGACAACATTATTCACGCTGACCGAGAGGCGAACCCCGGACTCATCGTTTACGAGGCGAAGCTTTCCCGACTGAGCTTATCGGCCGCTTACAAATTTTCTCCTCATCTGTGATTAAATCCGTGCTTGACGTGTCCTGGATAAGCCTAAAAGTGAGATATTTCAAAACCTGACGAAGGAAGAATAGAAAATTTGCAAAGTACAGATAGGTTTCATCTATCGTTTTTAAAGCGATTTAAATCAATTCCGTGCAGAATGTTTGGAGTTATTCTCCGGAAAAGAATTTTTAAAAAAGGGAGAGATTTCAAGAGTTTCTGTCAATGTCGTCTATCATTCAACATGCCTTTCATAGAGTTGTGCTCCGGACAAGATCGCTTGATAGACAGACGAACGCCGGAAGGACGGACATAAAAACGGTGAAAAAATGCTCTCATTTCGGGAACAATAAAATGATCCCAGAATTGTACGGTTTTAAGCGTAATAATACAACCAGGGAATTGCTAGGACAAAATAAAACATTCGAGGTTTAATACAGTTTTTAGCAATACTAGACAAAGTCCAGCATATCTTATGCTATAATGGTTTGTCCATCGCCCGTCTGTCCGTCCTTTCCTTGATAACGCTCTGCAGGTCACAGTTTTGACTTTCATGAAATTGCTCTGAAGTTTTCATTTAACCTTCACATGACCACTGTCATGTTTGGGGTAATTAGCTCTAGATTACCTGGATGTGCAAATGACTTGAGTTCGGCTATAAAATGAGTTTTAGCCCCTAGATAAAATGATTTAAATTTGTTGCCGTTTCCTATTAACAGGTTATACCTCTGTAAACGAACTTCTTATGGCCCTGAAATTGTAGGTGGTACATGTATATATTTTTGAGTTTTAACTAAACAATACAAAATACCAAGTTAATAATTTTTAATTAATGCCCTTTGTTACTATCAGTTAACGTGTATCATAATCTGGGCTTAAAAGATATGTATTTTTTTATAATGCATACACTTAAAACTACCGTCATGGTTATATTTTTTATTTGATTTGAATAATTTTTACCAGAAGCTGTTTCAATATTTCAGCCAATGTGAAGCAGTCGTTTAAAGCACTTCGACCGAATAATGCTGATGGGGTCATAAAAGCAAGATTTTTTGTAAGAGTTGCAGATGAATATGGACCACCGTATACAGACTTCTTACTTGGTGACCTTATGGTAAACTTAGTTGTGATAATTCTAAAACTATTAGATTAAAAACCTCTGACCCACTATGACGTCTTTTAGTGTTGGGTTATAACCCTTCTAGACTTGCAGCAATCGCTGCAGTGTTTTGCAACAATTATCCTAGCAATGTTCTTTCCATACAATGCTTCTCTATTAGGGCTGCAACGATTCAGGTACCCTTCGGTTCGGTTCGGATTCGGTTAATACCCATTCGATTATCGAATATTCGATTCGAAAATCTACATCGATAGATAACATGAAATAATATAAGAAATTCTTCAAACTTGACTTTTGCAAGGCCAAATTAATTCATTTTCCTGTTATTAAAATAACTTGAATGAACTTGCTTGTTTAAATAGTAACTAACTCTTACCCTACCTCTGCCATTAACAGTTGGATAAATCCTATCTCAGTCTATAAGAATTATTGGCTCTACAATTGCCATGAAATAAGACATGTTTACATTGTAAAAATTGGCCTCTTTAGATTGGCCTCTGTGGTCTCAAGACATAGTGTTACATAACAAATCATCGAATTTGCATACCGCCTTACACGAAATTAGAGGTTACAAGAATATTCAATATAACTGTAGTTAATTTATCCCCCCGCCGAAGGCGAAGGGGATATTAGAAATGGTCTTCGTCCGTGCGTCCGTCCGTGCGTCCGTCCCAATTTTGTCTGGAGCATAACTCCAATAGTACTTGAGCGATTTTCTTTAAACTTCTTACACTGACAGAGCACATTGGTAGGAAGTGCAGTGTGCAAGAACAATAACTCTACCTTGCCTACTTTAAGAGTTATTCCCCTTTATCAGATTTACTTGAAAAACTTTGTCCAGAGCATAAGTCCAAAAGTACTTGAGGGATTTACTTCAAACTTAATACACTGACATAGCACATTGGTAGGAAGTGCAGTGTGCAAGAACAATAACTCTTCCTTGCCAACTTTTAGAGTTATTCCCCTTTATCAGATTTACTTTAAAAGTTTTGTCCAGAGCATAACTCCAAAAGTACTTGAGCGATTTACTTCAAACTTAATACACTGACATAGCACATTGGTAGGAAGTGCAGTGTGCAAGAACAATAACTCTACCTTGCCTACTTTTAGAGTTATTCCCCTTTATCAGATTAACTTTAATTTGTCCAGAGCATAACTCCAAAAGTACCTGAGGGATTTTCTTCAAACTTAATACACTGACATAGCACATTGGTAGGAAGTGCAGTGTGTAAGAACAATAACTCTACCTTGCCTACTTTTAGAGTTATTCCCCTTTATCAGATTTACTTGAAAAAAGTTTCCAGAGCATAACTCCAAAAGTACTTGAGGGATTTTCTTCAAACTTAATACACTGACATAGTACATTGGTAGGAAGTGCAGTGTGTAAAACAATAACTCTACCTTTCCTACTTTTAGAGTTATTCCCCTTTATCAGATTTACTTTAAAAAAATTTCCGGAGCATAACTCCAAAGTGGGTTTTTACTTCCGCATGCATTGGTGGAAGTGCTGTGTAACAATAACCCCTTCCACTTTAGAGTTTTCCCTTTATCAGATTTACTTTAAAAAGAGTACGATTGAGCTTGGGGGATTTTCTTCAAACTTAATACACTGACATAGCACATTGGTAGGAAGTGCAGTGTGCAAGAACAATAACTCTACCTTGCCTACTTTTAGTCAAATAGAAAAATATCATACCTATACTGATAATGAACATTAATATAATTTTGCAAACCTTCTCTCCATTGTCTTATTCTTTTTCCACTTACTTGAAAACTGTACTCAGCATGACCATAACTATACGGCTTTTTAAGGATTTCCTCTCACCAAGTAAAATGTACGAAAGTACAACCTTCAGGTAACTTCTTCCCGGCGGGGGGATTAACCATGTGTAACATGGCTCTTGTTTATTTTGTTCTAGGCTTGGGTAGTAAGTCCCATATAAGCCCAGAGCATTTCAAGTCTTTACATTGGCAACCCGTGTCTAAGACAGTTTATCAGTTAAATGTTTGTCATGTCCGTAAGATTAAGATGGGTACAGCGTACCCAGTTTCCATTTCAAGATACTCCTTTAGTGATATTGGTCGTTACTCACTGCCCAAGTTAGGCAGTTTTGGCAAAAGGTCTTTAGCCTTCAACGATGTTGTTTTGTGTAATATTTTCCAGGATTTGAGAAATATCATTCTTCCAATAAGTTCAAACATGCCAATAAAATTCACCTTATGGCCTATTAGTTTTATTCCTTTTTTATACTCTACTTTTTAATTTAAGTCATGCTGATAATTTTTAAGTTTTGTGTGTCAAAACTCTGGGATTTTGATACAGGTTTACAGGTTGCAATAATACTTGATACTGCGATACTACAACTAGTAATTAAAGTAAAAATATGTAATGCACTTGAATCTAATTGATCTATTATCTTCGTGTAATGTGCTCTAATATCATAAGAGGGACCATAATGGAAATAAGGTGAAATTCGTTTTCCCTTTTTGTGTCATCCCTGGTATTGGTGTGTATTTCATGGTCTAGACTATATGAACGATTATAAATAGTATCCTTGCCATTTGTAACTTGTTATGCCATGCATCTGTTTTATTGCAATGTTTTATATGTAAGTGTACATTGTTACCAAAATAAATCTATCTATCTGTATATTGTAGGTAGAACCCGCAGTCGCTAAAAATGCTAGTGGAAAGGAAGGAGTGAAAGCACTTGATAGTGTCTTAGAAAGTAATGCTATTGAATTTGAATCTGCCATTGGAACCGCTGACATTGCTAGCCTTGCAAATGTTATCGCTACAATGGTCAATGCTATGCCTACAGAGGTAGGTTTTTCATGGTTAAAACTGTGAGAGTATGAAGTTTAATTGTGCCAAGACCGAGACTCTAGCAAGCACTACCATAGAGTACTCAGCTACGAACAAATATATAATAAGTATGCAGTAGTTAATGTAATGGACCCTTTGTTCATATTTTTCAAGTACAATCCTTGATTAAAATCGCATGCGGCATACCGTTAGCAGTACTATACAGTTTGTATTTCTTTGAGAAGCGTGAATATCAAACTTACAAAGCCTCGGTACCTACCATACGCATAATGATATACATACATTGTATCTCGGTCAACTCGTGAATGAATTACAGAAAGAATATATCAGATTAAAAGTTTACTCATTTTGATTAAACCATTGTCACAGATGTTAATTTAAACACATTCTTTCAGCATGTAACTCCATAAATGTAAGTAAATGCATATGTTTTTCATATTTAACCCTAACTCTAACCCTACATCTAGCAGATTATAGTTCAAAACATAAACAATGTCTTCAATGAACATAAAATGATAAAAAAAAATTTGAAGAACAACATATATCCAAAACATGCCTTATTTTAGCACAAATAATCACCATAGAGACCTTCTGTTAAAGTAGTAAATCTACCCATTAAAGGCCCGACAGCAATATTTTACAAAGCTTATTGAAGGATTTACGACACTACAACATACTGGAATGTATAGCTTTAAAGGGACATACCCTATAACGGAAGACAAACTAAGTAACCTCAAAAACATAAATAATAGAATCTTTGGAAGTATTATAACTTAACCTAAAAGTTTCAGCTATGCATTCCCAGTCATTATCGATAAAATCAGCGGTTTAAAATATACTGCAGTACCGTAAACCATTCAATAATATATGTAGAGTTGTTGTTGTTCAATAAATAGGTGGATGCGATTTATTACAGAAAACCTCTATATTGATTAATTGTGGTAAAATGAGGCATTTTTCGCCATAGGTTCTTCTTTGAAGTTTTATTTATTTATCATTCTACGTTCATTAAACACATAATTTATGTTCCGAGAATATAATCTGCTAGATGTAGGGAGTGCCCCTTTAACTTTTCGGTTACATGTAAGTAATAGTACTTGCAAACATGATTATTGTGTGCTTTTGAAGTACTTTAATTCGACACAAAATTTAGGGAAGTGTATCTTTAAAGTTACGTTACCGATCAAAATGGTCTCATTGGTTTAAAGTTAAAGCTGCTCGCTCAAAGTTGCCGTTGAAAAATTTAAATTTTTAACAATGATATACTAATATACAAAATATCAAACTGATGGCTAGATTCAACAATATAAGTAAAATTCTAGGTAGGAACTGGCAAAAATCAGTTGGAAATGTTGATTTAGCGGTACCGCTACACTATATGTTTATCTTGCAATTTCTAAAGCGTTTGTAACGCATTATATTTTGGTAGCGTTTAATTTCAAATCTACAAAATATACTTGACAGGAATTTCTACTGGAACATTTTTATATGAATATGTGTTCTCTGACACGATTGAAATTAAAAGTTTGCAAATCCCTGAATCTACTTTTGGTGTACCTACCTTACTGCAATAGATCTGTGACTTAAAAACATTAAAGTCATACTTGGGTCAAACGCATGAATCGAAAGAAATACAGAAAGAATAAACATGTATCAGATTATTTTTTCTCATTTTAATTATAATATCGTCACAGATATTTATTCAAACATATTCTTTCAGTATGTTACTACCTTTTAATGTAAGATCCATGTTAATTGTAGGTTTTAACTGTAATAACACTTCAAAGTGACATTACTCTTCAATGCGAAATTAAATTTTATGTAAGTGACATTACCCTTCCAAATTACACGTGAGCTTACCATTTAAAGTGACATCACCCTCCAAAGTGTAAAACTCTTCTAAGACTGTTTACCCTTCGTAGTGAGATTACACCTGTAAATGAAATTAAACTTTTACGCGAGATTACCATTCGGTGTGACATAGCCCCCAAGAGTGTAACTTACTACTGTTACATTGTAATTGCGAGTGTACCCTTCAAAGTGACATTACACTTCGATGCGTTATTCAACTTGAACGTGAGGTTGCAATTTAAAGTGACATTAATCTTTGACTGGTCTATGTTTTCAGACACCGGAAGAAACAGAAATTCAACCTAGCGCTGATGGATATTTTACTGTAAATGACAATGGCGAGCCGTTATCAGCTGACACTGTTCTTAAAAGTTTTGGAAAGAAAGAAGATGATCCTACAACAGCCAAATGCAAAAATGTAAACACTTCAAATCTAGCACTGTCTTCAACTACTGATTCACCACCCGCAATGATGAATTGATAAATCTGTTTGAGCTCGCCTGGCACATTGTGCCAGAGTGAGCTATTTGGATCACATTCCGTCCGGCGTCCGTCGTACGGTGTACGTCCGTTAACATTTTCCTTCAAACGACATCTCTGAAACCACTAGGCCAGTAATAATATGACTTGGCAGGGATGTTCCTTGCATGAAGCCCATGAAGATATTTAGCATGTGTCATAACCTATGGACCTCTACTAAGATTGTTCAAAGTATAGCCCCGGATCAAAAATGATCCCACCCAGGGTCACTTGTTTTTACATAGGTTTATGTAGGAAAAACTTTAAAAATCTTCTCTGAAACCACAAGCCCTAGAGCTTCGATTTTTTAGCATGCTGGATAACCTAGTAGACATCTACCAAGAGCGTCAAAAATCAGAATCCAGGGTCAAAATTGATCCCAGCCGGGGGTCACTTGTTTTTATATAGGCTTATGTAGCAAAAACTTTAAAAAATCTTCTTCTCTGAAACCAGCAGGCCTAAGGCGTAGATATTTAGCATGTGGCATTACTTAGTTGACCTCTACTTAAATTGTTCAAATTATAACCCCGGCTCAATATTGACCACGCTCGGGGTCTCTTGTTTTTACATTGGCTTATATTGGAAAAACTTTAAAATCTGTATTTCTGAAACCACAAGGCTTAGATATTTGGCATGTATCACTGCTTAGTTGACATATTCCTAGAATGTTCAAATCACGTCCCCCAGGTCAGAATCACCTTTTCTGCTATTGAAGACTTTGTATTATAGCCAAAGGTTGCCATATGAGCGATATAGATCCAATATGACCCTCTGGCTTAAAAGGTATACGTGTGAATGCTGACCATCAGTTGACCAAAACGTCTTGTCTTTGAGACCAGTAGATTTAGTGTTAACATAATCTTGACCACGAGCATTGAACCGGTTTCAGACCAATGACAAGGCAACTCTTGAGCCTAGTATACTTAGTTGATAGGAACTTAGTATATGAATGTGTTGGCCTAAGGTCCCTACGTTTTACAGTGAAGCAGCTCATAGCAAGTTTATGAGCATTTATACTTAGTCTTATAATTTTAAAAGTAAATTGTCAAAAGGTCTTGTTCAATGTCACATTGATCAGAGGAACGGTTTCGATCAATTATTCTATTTCTCGCACCTGACAGGGAGGTCTGTCATGACTAATACATGAACCATGTTGCTGTCAGTAGGTCAAACGTCTAGTAAGCAGAGTAAACGGGGCCCGACCAATAACTTCAATTCAGTATAACCTACTATTCACTTTCCTCGTGCTGCATTAATGTAAATGTCACGGTAAAGATGTCATTTACATACTGAGTAAATATCGACAATTTCGATCAACATTTCCTAAATTATTTATTAAGAGAGCATTCTTGAATACACTGTATGTTTGATGGTTGTCCCCTTTACAGTCTAAATCAGTTTACTGTGTTATTACACAATGAATATTCATGTTTAGGACTCCATGGTGCTCTTTTCCTAAATCCTGCTATTTCTTCACGGGAAATGCAAATTTTCGTCCCTTGTTTGCTAAGTCGTGCCCTCAAATGTTAGTTTCTTCGTGATTTGGCTTAAGAAAGGCAATTGAGTATGTTGGCAGGTAGTTATTCTCATTTTGAAATCTTTCATTCCATTTAATGTTCTGGCAGTGCGTTGATAATGTTAGAACTGGACTCGGCGGGGATATGTTTGACTACCATATTTGCTAAGAACGTCTGAGGTTGGCATGCAAAAAAACGGTTAAAAGCCCCACTAACAGATTTTGGTAACGCGTTCAAGGGGAAACCACAGATCAGTATGAATAGTGTTTTATTTTCCATGGTTCTTGCTGTGTCTTTATTATGGCTGCCTTTTCTCATAATAGGAAGATTAATCCTTCTGTGTGTAAGTATGGCTTTTTAAGTCAGTGGGGCAAAGATCATGGTCACTGTGACATTGAATATTGAGCTTAGATAGGGTTTACATATGTGCAAGTTTCTTGTATATGACATTAAGCTAAGTACTATTTATGACTTGTAAAAGATTGTTTATATGTAAACACCCACAATTGAGCAACCTTTGTCAACATTTATGTGGCAAAGAATGTGATCATTTTCTTGCACGACAATAGAGCCTTTTGTATATTTTTCACAATGTCTTGGCTGTCAACTCAATGATAAGAAGTGTTTTATGGGAAAAAAAGCTTTGGGCGAGATATTTCAGGTACATGTTTTAAAAAATGTGTGCACAATGGCTTGGTCAAAGGAAAAAGTTGATCTTCTGATTTATATCATGAAAAGAAACATCTAAGTATATAATACATGTGCAAAGGACTATCACAATATACAAAAAAGAGAGTTTTTAAGAAGACTTAAACTTAAAAGACATTTCAATATGTATTGGGTATTCAATGAACAGCTATCACCATATATAGATTATTTTTCTCCATAAGAACACTCATTGCATTTTCTTTAAAAACATAAACCATAAATTTCCTATTTTCTTTAATAAATTAGAAACTCCGATGCTTAAAACAGGATTGTGTGCAGGTGACATCTTCCCGCGAATGTGTGATTAATTGTCAAAGCAATTCTTGCTAGATATTGTGTAGAAAAAGTTCTGTACAAGCCATAACTTCTACTTACATGTATCTTAATGTATTGTACAAGAAACTTGCTTATATGTAAACCCTGCAGATACTCAAAAAAGATTCTGTACATGATTCTCAATCCTTAAAGGGAGGTTGCCATGACCAGTATCTGATATCTAATGTTTTTGCGTAATTTGATCAAATTTCAATTGTGCAATGACGTCAGACAGTGGAGCGTCTTTTCGGCCAAAATCATAAACATGATAGAAAGACTAAAACATGACACCTATTGTTCTTGAAGTCAGTATATGTACGTTAAAGGTAAGTTCAGTGTGACCTTGGACAGTGGACTGCTCTCTGTTCTATAACAATAGAACGCACGTGGACCGCTCTCTGTTCTATAGCAATAGAACGCACGTGGACCGCTCTCTGTTCTATAACAATAGAACGCACGTGGACCGCTCTCTGTTCTATCACTCTAGAACGTCTGAGACATGGATACTCAAATTTAATGAATAGTTGGTCAAGACTTAGTAGTTGATCCGTAATGCATTGATTGTCAAACAAGGTCACAGACAATTTAAAGAAAATAAATTGTTTCTGATCAGTACATAGGTAATGGGCCTACAACATACGGCTAGTACGACGGGTTGTCATGACTTGAAAATGACCTGTACTGATTTTAAATCGTAAAGTCGAACAGTAAATTAATGAAAGTAATTCGACCTTTTAAGTATCAGGATTCAAACTTAATGTACAATTACAGAGCTTAACAGTTAAAGCCAAAACTTTATATTTTCCCCTTTAAAAACACAAAGACTTTGTGTAGTAGTTTTTTCTTGTTTAGTACATACTTTACAACAAATTATATGAGACAAAGTCGCAGTTTCTCATATAGTATGAACTATCATTCAGTACGTGTTTCTTGCTAACTATGTAAAAATGTGTATCCTTTGTTTAAAACACTTGGCATTTGGTATTTCTACGCTAGTTATTGATTAAATAGATAAGCGTTGCTGCAGTAAAATTTAGTTGCTTATCCCTTTGATAGGGATAATGGTATAAAATGGGATCAGTAGAATAGTGGGTGGAATCCTTTGTTTTCTTTTTGGCTTCGTTTTACTTGGTAACAATCGAAACTCCGCCTCTCATGAGATAGAACTTCACAGCCAGTGCCAGAAGCTACAACCCCCAATATCAAAGGTGTATGGAAGCCAGTGTTGTACGAGTTGATTTAAACTTAATTAAATCATAACGTAGTAAATACCCCACGAAGGGCTATCAAATGGTAGCAAAAATACTACCAATACCTATTTTATGAGAATCACCCACTAAAATTTGGGGTTTTATTTTCACCAACTTGGTCAAAATTGATGTAAAGAATGCAATTTATTAGGTATTTTTACATTAATACTTTGGCCAAAATGAATGTATATAATGCTATATATGGGGTAATTCTATATAATATTTTGAAATGTAGATTTTAAAAGCAATCATAATGTCTGCAACTTTACAGAAATGTCATATTTTATATACTTGTACATTTTTGTTAATCGACGACTGATTTACTGGTTTAGTTTAGCAGTGTCACAAAACATTTGTAAACAAAAATGGCGTTAACGACGGAAAGTCATAAAAGGCTAAGATATTTTTCTATGACATGCATAAATTCAAAATCTGCAAAAATACAAGTAACAAATTTTCGGTATCAGCATCGGATTACACCTTTAAACCAAACTAATCAATCGTATTTATCTATAAATTGCCTATTTTTCTGGAAATTGGGAGGAAACTTGTAGTGAAAACTGAGTCAGAGGGAAAATGTATAATTATCAGAAATCAATACAGTATCATAAAAAGAAATATGTAATTTACATGACTTAAGAACACATTGTCTACTTTGGCCGTATATCTATTTTAAAGATACTTCTTGTTTATTCTGCTTCTGACCATACCAACCCGTATTGAGTCACAATGACATTCTCTAACTACATGGTAAAACCTTTGCCGTAATTGTTATTTAATCTTTTTCTGTGCACTAAAAATGGGCATCTTCCATTCGGATTATTGCCTTACATTGGACGCCTTGTCTGTAATTGTCAACTTACCTTTTTGCTGTGGAAATGGCATTGAGCATGGATATCTTCCATTCAGATTATTGCCAAACGTATGGCGCCTTATCCATAATTGTCATCTTTCCTTTTCCCAGTGCGTGTGGCATTGAACATCGGTATCTTCCATTCAGTCAAGAAGCACTATTGTTGACCTCTTGTCATCGTTTATGCATTTTACGACTACACACGGTATTGTGGTGTCACTTTGCCTCGTCTTGCCATCTATAATCTGATCAGGTATGTTTATCTTTGACTTATTTTATTTGAAGTTAAGTTAATCGTTGCATCCTGCTTTTGTATCTTCAGATGACAGCAAAGTTTGTCGGTTCGCTTCTGTCAACTTCAAAAAACCAGAATAATGAGACGCTAAAAGATCCTAGTTCCCAGAAAGGGGTTATGCAAGCAGTGACACAGATTAGTGATCAAAAGAATAATATAAACGAAGAAGCAATGGTATATTATATGTTTGTCTTTCCAGTACTTTAAAGCTAATGTTTCACATTATAACACTTATATGTGTTTAAACTTAGCGTTCTTGTATTTTAGCTCACGAAGGTGAGCTTTTAGGATCATGCAAATATTTCTAAACAACAAATCCTCATCTTTAACCTCAATCTTTATGAAACTTGGGTATGTTGTTTCTTGTATAAAGCTTTATCAAATTGTTCTAACAATTTCCTCCCATGCAGAAATCTGGATGCTATGGCAACCACAAAGCCCAGATATTTGTTAATTGGTGTTAGTAATTGATACTTGATCTTCTTGTCTAATACCATGAGGCATAGAGAATAGATATTCAGTATGTACATGTAGCATCATCTATTTGCCATCTTCCGAGATAGTTAAACAGACAATACCTCTGGAGTCAAAACTGACCCTGCCCTAGTATTTTACATAGACTTAAAGAATAAATTGATCTGCTCCACTCGTAAATTTAAGATCTTTAAATGTAACATTGTCTAGGGGTCCTCTCCTACGACTGTTCAATTTTTATCCCTGAGGTCGTAATTGATCCCCTTCCTTTTGTCTACTCTTTTTTTAAGCTTCATCATTGCAATTTGGATCATGTTTTAACGTGGATGACCTTGACCTTCTTTCTGGTTTTGAGGCTACAGCAATGAAATGAGGACAATGTATAAAGCTTATCAAGCAAATTTCATTATTTAACTTGTCGACCTTGACTTTGATCTTTTAATCTACTTTAATTGGTCTACTTTATTGAAATATAGTCATGTAATTTGACCGATGTATTCAGTTTGGAAACAAGTGTCAATGTTGTTCTTTTTCCGATGATGAACCTAAATTTGATGAGTTATGCCACCATTCTAGCAACATGTACATGTAGCCTTTACATAGACTTGAAAACTTAACAATTGCTGTACTTGCTTTGTTTTCTAAGACCCCGTTGTTGACTTCGTAAAATGGCTAACGGTGTCCAGGTGAGAGAAACAGAGCTATCTCTTGTTTATATATATTTGTAAGTCAGCCAGTACCTTATTTAACTTTGATCGCTGATTTGTTTTAGATTAAGCAAAATGCAATCTGAAATATTTTTAATCATTATGATAAGATAAAAAGTGAACTTGGCAGATATTCTTTTAATATCAAAGTGTCCAATTGTGAACAGTCCTAAATATCTAAAAAGACAGATGATAAATAATTCTATACTATACTAAATAAGGATAACTCTAGGAGAAATAACGATAAAGTAAGAGGATTCCAACTAAGGGCCACAGAAAAATACCTTTTAAAGACAGATGTGTTAGGTGTAAATGAGTTACACCATTTCTGTGAATTGTTAATGTCATTTTAAATAATAAAACAAGTTTGAATGAAGTAAACGATTAAAGTTGAATGGTTATTAAGTAAATAGTATTAAATTTTCATTGTGTTTCTGATGTAATTAAGTATATATGAAGTAAAAAAGATCTGAATTTAAATTGTTTTTCGTACATTTAATCAAATATGTGTGTATCACTCTTACAAGGATGGTATAAACGAGATCGTCGATGGACTATTTGAAAACTTGAAAGATGTACAGGACGACACTGGCGAAACGGATGGAGGTAACGAATGGACCCTTCTTATATCTTACTATTTTCTGAATTATCTTTCCAAATTTATTAATTAAATTTTATGAACATTTATTCTTTATTTATGTTACAGGTATCAGTCTCGTTAGTTGCTTCTACCTTCTCGATGTTTATATTACCTGTGCGTCCGTCTTTTAACTTTTTTAAGTCATAAAACTTTATACAGCAGGATGGTTATTACCTGTTACGCAATACTTCACCGACAAAGAGAACTGGTTGGTATTCCTACACAGGGATGCTTATTTGCATCTGAAGTTTTAATCAAATTTAAATCTATTTCTGCAGCGTAAACTTAGGATGTCTTTTTCTTTTTACTATGCTTAAAGTGCAAGTCCGTAGAATAAAACATGACAATAATGAATTAAAATGATGCATGATCATTTTTCGTAGGCTATAGCTGTTGATTTACCGACTAGAAATATAATTATTTCCTATGAAAATCAAGGATGGTGTTCTTAGCTTTTGAAATGTATGCGGTTTAACGAAATAAAAGTATTCTACTGGTAAAAGGTTAACAAGTAACCACTCTAGTCACTACGGAGCGGAGGAAAAAAGTTTCTGGGATTCGAACTCACGATCATAAGATCGGCCGCAAGATTATGAGAATAGCGTGCTTATCCATTAAGCTTACACATAACTACTTGCACATCGCCTCTATTTTACAGTGTAGGTTATTATACGCAGCAAATACACATTATTGTAAACATCTAAACTTACTATGGATTCTAATTGAATCACGAACTTCTTTCTTTCTACATTCAATTGTGCCCGCATTTTTTCGTCATTCACCAAATGACGTTGCGGACTTTAAACTTGATTTTGCGCCCGAAAAACCGTACGTAACACGCTACCGCGATGACATTCGAGTGACACAATCGATATGACGAAGGTAGTTCAGTGGTCGATTTTGCAACATAAAGAACGTCGGCTAAAGCTAGCAAAACAGTTTTATTTTTCATTATAATTATTATTATTATTTATTATTATTATTATTTATTTATTTTTTAAAGACATTTTTAAAACACCTCCCAGTTTTTTATCGTTGTGCGAAAAACAGTTAGTAGTTTGTATGCGAATGATTAAATCACTCGTGTTACGCATCCGAAGTCCTGACTTTATTTTATTCAATTGATAAAACACAGGGATACAATTATGTTTTGTCTTACATAACACTACATGTAAGAATGTATTTCTGAATTATGTAAATGTCTCGGGCCTGAAAAACATATTAAGCATACATGTACTTACTCAAGACAAGTGTGCGGTTTAACCACTCGAACATCTATCCTTCATATTACAATTTATGAGTGCGTTTTCAAGTTACTGGTTCAGGTAGCCCAATTGCCAAAATTAGACATTTTAGCTTACATTTGCTCTACAGTTCATTTAGGATAATGTGAAACTGACGCAGCAGGAGAGTCCAATATTTGTTGTGCTAATTAATTGAATTATGTAAGAATTAAATATCTTTTACACGGCACATGGTCTGCCATTTTAAGCCATGGTTGTAAATTTCTGTGTGCACATAGCAGTAAATAGGTCATGTCTCTGTGTGAACTGTACGACCTGCTAGGGCAAGAAATATTGTTTAGATATAAAACTAAACTACGTGTATCTTGCTAAACCATGGAATTTCTATGTGTCTCTTAAGTTGTTCGACCTTGCTGGAATAGTAAATGGTTTGATTGGGTGTCTTTAGACTAGACTTTTAGTCAAATAAACAGACCATAAATTCTATTGACATGTAGAGATAATTGGTATATCCCTGTTTCTCGTATTCTCAGAGTTTCTCATATTCTCGTTTTTACATTAAAGATGTCAAATTGGCAATTCTTTGCTATCATTTACAGAGATATGATACAAAACTGGCACAAACAATTTAAAGTGATTTTACTGAAAATTAATGATAATATTGACATTTTACTGAAAATGCTGATTCAGAAATGTTCTTATTTTTTGTGGTGGGGTTAGTAAAAGTGCCCATATTATTTTATTCTGCTGTCTATCATTAGTTTTATGTTATTTGTAACTTATTATGCCAAGTTGTGTACCTTGGCATTTATAAGTTTTTGATTCTACAATGTGGCAATGCCCGAGAGTCAAACATTAATCCCTGAGAAAAAGAGAAACTTTCTTCTCATTTCTGAGTATGAGGGTGATCTCAGATACTGTAGCAAACTTTACATAAGGAGAAAAATCATGCAAGTTATGATAACACCAACTGAAAGATGAGTATTTTTTCTTTCAAATAACATGTTAATATTGTTGCTAAAATGTGTACTGTTTTATAGGTAACAAATTTACACGCTTAGCAGAAAACATGATATTGCTTATTTCCTAGGGTTTTTTTATTTAAGAAATTAGTTTATTATCCAGCATTCTAGCATAAACTGTATAATAATAATAATAATAATAATAATAATAATAATAATAATAATAATAATAATAATAAAATCTTTATTTCATGAAGGTTACATATCAGACAAACAAGGATTTACATGTAAATCAAAATACATCTTATTTTCATATGGCCTTCAACAAATTGAATGTAAAAGAAGAATTAAAATGCAACAACAATAACATACCGTTGATAAAGAAATATCAAACAAATATGATTTACTAGTTATACATTTCAATTGAACAGTCATATTTTTTAAAACTCTATTTTTTAGCAAAGCTAGATATGACAAAAGTAAGACAAAAATTGTTTAAAATTGTTGAAACTTTCTTTTGATACGACAGACACTCAAAAATTTAGTCCAAAAGTTAGTGCGGAAATATATTTGTAGAAGTAAATTTATAATTTAGAACAAATCTTATTTTCATATGGCCTTCAACAATGTAAAAGAAGAATTAAAATGCAACAATAACAACATACCGTCGATAAAGAATTATGAAACAAAATATGATTTGCTAGTTATACATTTCAATTGAACAATCATATTTTTCAAATAGTATATTTGTTTGGCAAAGTTAGATATGACAAAAGTTAGACAAAAAATGTTTAAATTGTTGAAACTTTCTTTTGATACGACAGACACTCAAAAATTTAGTCCAAAAGTTAGTGCGGAAATATATTTGTAGAAGTAAATTTAGTATAGAAAACAAAAACAAGCATACTCAGTCTGCAGTTGTTAAGTGCTACTTAATAGATAGTTCTTGTATTTGTATTTAAATGTTTTGAGTGTAGGAATTCCTCTAATATCATACGGAATATCATTCCAAACTTTCATACTAAAATATGAGAATGAATCTTTATAATGATTGGTTCGTGGTATTCTTTGTAAAACAAGATCATTGTGCACAGAAGATCGCAGATTATGTTTTTCATTTTTGGAAAATATCAAAATCTCTGACATATATGATGGCGACATATGATTCATAACTTTATACACAAGAACAGCAGTGTGGTACTTACACCTATCAGTAAAAGAAAGCCATTTTAATTGTTTATATAGCCCTAATGTTGGCGTTTTCATCGGCTTATTTAAGATAATTTTTGCAACTCGTTTTTGTAGCATGCTTATTTTGTTGATATAGTTTTTGTTATCTTTTCCCCAGATTGTACAACAGTAATCGAATATTGGCAAAATGTACGCGTTATAAAACATAATTTTCGTCTCATCTGTGAGAAGGAATAAAATGCGTTTTAATAATGCTATTTTGGTATTAAGCTTTTTACATACATAATCTATATGAGCATGCCAGTTTAGGGTATTGTCAATATACACACCTAGTACTTTTTGGATGATACAAATAATTTGATAGTTTTGTCAGAAAAATGATACAATTTTAATTTATAGAGGAGGATCTCGTGGTCAACTAAATCGAATGCTTTTCTTAAATCTAGAAACACTGTTCCAATTACTTTTCCACTATCAACATCCTTAATCCAAGCATCAATTAACCTTGTGAGAGCTGTATTGCACGAATGATGTTTTTTGAAGCCAGATTGTGTTTTATGTATGACATCAGTAGTCTTGAAATAAGTATGGATTTGAGAAGCTATGTGAAGTTCATAGATCTTAGAAATGGTAGGTAAAATAGAAATAGGACGATAGTTTTCAGCTTCTTCTTTGAGACCTGACTTGAATATTGGTAACACACGAGCTTCCTTCAGTTTATTAGGGAAAATTCCAGGACTGATACTATTGTTAATAATTGACGCTATGCATGGTGTAATAGTATCACCACAATATTTCAATATATTTGGGCCTATCCCATCCAAACCTGTTGATTTATTTATATCTAATTTATCTATAATCTTACAAACTTCAAATGGTGTAATGAACTTAATGTCAAACTCGCGACTGTCTAATTTTGCATCTAATCTGATTTTTAAAGAGGAAAAGTGTTCTTTTGAAAATGCGGTTTTTGATATTATGTTTGCAATATTTATAAAATGTTTATTTATTTCACCAACTATATTTAAACTGTGCTGTTTTTGCCTATTTTGCCGGTGTTTTAACAGGAGATAAAACGTGTGTTAACGGGGAGATTCACGCGCCGTTATAACCCGATTTCATTTATGCGCTGTACAGGGCTATTGTAAACAATGTAAACAAGACGTCATAAATATGACGTAAACAACACGGACGTTGTCCTGCGCATTATTGAACGTCGTACTAATAAGAGCGTTTCATTTTTATTTTTATGATTTTTTTTATGCTATTTATGCTAGAATAGCGCTAACGAACGTTTTTTCGTGTGATAACACGTGCAGAAACCCTCGGGATATGTTGGTGCCCTCGCCCTGACGGGCTCGGGCACCAACCATCCCTCGGGATTCTGCAGATGCTATTACACGAAAAAACGTGCGTTAACCCTACAATGAAAATGATTTTGTTACGAAAAATGCATTTACTTTAATATTTACATGTGATTTCTTAGACATATTTAGCAAGGTTTAATACCTTGAACACATTTTTTTGCAAAAAAAAAATGCTCACTTCAGAGATGTGACAGTTGAACAGTTTTATCAAACTTAAACGTTTTGTTTAAGAAAGATATAAAGTAAAATGCAGATTTTCTTCAATGTTTTTATTCTGACCAAACTATTTATCTGTAAAACTAGCTTCAAAAATGTTGTTGTTTTTCGGAATGGAGTAAAGTATGCCTCTTTGACTAAAATGAAAAATTTGTTTGTGGAAGAAAAATATTGTACAATTTTCTCAGACTGAGGCAAAAGTAACTTACCTGAGTAATAATAAAACGTTACTCAGTTTTCAAGGGAAAGGGCATATCTTTATGGTATTACATTGACGATGTACTAACCACCATATATGTTAAAGATGTTCCATTGAAAAGTATTAAGTAAAACATTTTCATGGGAAAAAAATCAAATAAGAAGCTAATTTATAAACGAGCATTTATCAGCTTTTACCTACTGTAATGGTAGCTATGCTGTAGCTGATAATGGGAAATGTATCTGAAAAGCAATTTAACACATCATATTTTATTAAAATATTTTATCCTCTACTAACGTTAAGGTAATAAAATATGAATATTTGAATCTTAGTTTTTATATTGATTTGAAAATACGATCTACATATAGATTTCATATCAGATCAGACCAAACTTTTTATTACTATGGCTGAAAAAGTACATGCTAGCACTCGTAATTGAGTCTTTGTCACTGAGTCTCTCTCAATATTTCGAAATAAGTTCAATACTTGCAAGGTAGTTCTAAATAAGGAACACATGGTCATTGTATTGTCAAACAGATTCTTTCTAATTGATAGAAACGAATGTCTAATTTATAGAAATGGTCACAATGAGCGGTTCAGTGTCGCACGCTTTTACGCCGTCAGACAGAGAAGGCACGGAAGACGATGTAAGTCTAGAGGGTGAAAGAGAACGCAGTAAGGCAGATGCTGTGTTTGCTTCTGATAAGATAAAAGAAGACGTCGAAAATGGTTCAATGAGTGAAGACGAGATGAATTTTTTCAGAGCGAAGCTTAAGGCAAGACAAAAACAAGATGCAGTAGACAGAACATCGCGGGTAAGTGTTCATACTAATGCTCTATTGCAACGTAACAAAACGATTCTTAAATTAAAAAACGATATCTAATTTTGGAGTTCTAATGCAAAGTTATACGAATGCCGAGACCTTAAGCAGCATTTTACGTGGACATTTATCAGTACGTCATAAGGCAAAAATTGGCGTGACGGCTCGCGGGTCAAAACGCAGGTTATTGCAGATCTCAGCATCAATCGATTTCTTCCTTCTTTTTATTTTACAAACAGAATGAATTATGTTACAATTTAAATTGAAGCTTTTATGCAATGATGGTCAAATAATGTTAACTCTGGTACCATATTAAACTGTTATTTATGTTTTTCTTTTTATGTGGAATGTCACCTGAGGGTCTGCCCATTATATACTGCAACTTATGCTGTCGTGTTTTATGATGTGATGCGTTCTGAAGTCTATGGTCAAAGAACTATCTCTTTCTAGCTGTTTTAAAATTGGCTCGCAATAACCATTAAAGAGACTAACAGTTTATGGTTTACAATGTTGAAAATTGACTAATGTACGAAGAACATATCTATAGAAATGTTTCTTTTGAGCAAAAAAATCCAATTATATATTGCGACGTTTTATAAAGAATCGCATTTTGCTAATTTTATCGATTATTACTGCTTTTTGGCTGAATATGTTTGGGTTTGGGGACAAAGATTCTTTCCATTTACACATTACATGTACGTTTTATATCAATTTTAATGTATCTAGCGTACAGCAAAACTGGCTGATATTTCGTATTTCCACCATGAAAGTTCTCTTTCTTTAGTGGAAAACAGCAATTAAAAAGTTACACACAGTTTTGGAGAGGTTGTCATGTAGATTTCTGTACGTCCAAATGCATGTGCCTTGTAGAATCGCAATGGCTGTGTATAATCATGTTAACTGATTTTTTTTTGGATTTTTTTTTAATTTTGCTGCATGTGGAATTTTTCTGTTTCACTTTCAAACTATTTTCAGTGTAACTCCTACTCTAAAAAAAGGAACGAATATCAAACAAGTTTTGTAAGCAAATCAAAAATCAGTGATGGGGGTACCAAACAAATCAACGGTACGGACTCAAGCGTTGTAGTCACAAAAGATACGTCTGAAAATCTTGCGAACAAGACGTTGAAATCAGCGAAATCAAGTGCAAACATTCCAGGTTTAGCGAAGTTGGGCCAAAAAAAGGCAAAACTTGCAGTAAGTACCATCTGTCCTTCAGAACTCAATGGCGAAACTTTTTACTTTTCAGCTTAGTAATAATTTATATTAATACATCTTCAGACATGAATTATGGTAGAACTAACGTCTTATTGGAAAGAGCTAGTAAAAAGTGGATTTCCTTGAGGTTCGAAGCTGATCTCTGCGAAAGGTTATGTTATGTTTCGTTCAGCCGTTGTGCTTTTAATTTCAAATTAGAGGTACATGTAACATTTTAATTTAAGTGTTTCATTTGTTAATTTATGTATATTTTTTATGCAGTAATTTACATGAAAATCCAACGTTATTCCGTTTCGGAAGGGTATATGATCAAACAACGTTTAGATTTTGCAGTAATACATTCAATTGAATTCAGATCATACAGTCATACGCCAATCAACATAGTTCGGTGAGAACTATGTAAATAATCAAACCTGTCTTTCGGAATCAATATGAACAATTACACTGTAATTTTATTCAGAAAAAAACGTTTTGACATTTTCATTTAAAATATTCATTAATATCAATATTTGTTCGCTGAAGCGCAATTCCAGCAGCACGCATGAAGTTCAGCAACTTTCTAATACTATAACGTCACGGCTTTTAATCGAGAATATTGCACCTACAGTTTAAGCAATAAGTCTTAGAATAATTCAATGGAGTTCTGGAGGAATATGCGAAATATGTTTCGAATGATCAAGGGTAATTTCTTTAAAGCACTGAAGTGACATAGTATCTATTTCGAGTGAAAAATCTTTGACGGAAATAGTTTTCCTGTGGTCATTTAAAATAGATTGCGTTAGATAAATCTATAGTACTTACTTCCAAGCAAATTAGTTTGAACAATGTGTTAAAATTGTCCTATAAAAAGACATAGCTACAATTTTAATTCTCTTTGAAATATTCGTCATTCCCACTCGTTAAATAATTTACAAAGAATACCGGAAACAATATGCGTCGAATTCCTATGAACAGCTTATAATAACAATTTTACATGTACGCCAGTTTTACCACACAAATAATGGTGTGATCGGGCGAATTTGATAGGTTTAATTACTTCTATATATCTGCAATCAAAAGCATTTAAAACACGGAAACATTTCTCCCCTTCTAGACGTTGCGTGGCTCAAAGCAAAAACCTCCTCAAGGCTAAATAGAATGCATACAGTATTGTGAATTTGTGAACGATTCAGCATCAAGAATTATGAACGTTAAAATAAAAAGCAGCCTCTGAACCCCGTGACCGCACTTAATGGCCCGTAAATGCATTGCGATTTGAAGTTTTAGCTCTTATGTAACATTGCCAATGTGAAGAAATAGATGAAAACCTGAAACACATATACTTCATACATCAGCGGAAAAGGAAAAAGTAATTATTAGGGTAATATTTTAAGTTAAGACTGCGTATCCACAACGCCTGAAGAATTGCATATTTTACGGAATTTAGGTGAGTTCGAGAAAAGCTAAGCAATAGCTATCGAATTATCGTGCAAAGTACCATTAAAGACGTTTGTTACACTTTCCTATATGTAACATGCTCATTGAGAAGTTTTCAAGTTTGAAACAGAAATCTGAAATAAGAATCATAGATCACCGGCCTTGATCTCGAATAAACTACTCTGGAAAATCAGAACATATAACAAAATGCTGTGTTCAATGCCAGTTAATTCAAAACCAGGGCCGGTGAGCTATGATTTTTATTTCAGATTTCTGTGTCTAACTTGATTCTCAGTCAAAATGCAAGTTTAAAGAAATTCTATCAAAGGGAAAATGTTGGCACTGTGTACATAGGGAACTGTAGAAATCGTCCATAAAGCCAAATTAGTTTATTACCCTAACTTTACTATATCTGTATTTCAGATCTTCGAAGACAAAAGTGTTACACATCTTGATAAAGACCAAAAATCTGGCGCAATAACATCAGGTGAAAGCAAATTGATTATTGACACGGATGACAAAGCAATACAACAACTCGGAACAGTAACCGTCGTTCAACAGGTATACACGCTGACATAGATAAAACACGTTATTACATGTACTTTGTACAGCTATATGTATATAAGGTCAATTGTTTGTATTTCATGACCTGGTGTAATGCATCATTAATGAGATGACTTGTGGAAGATAAACTGTATATTTTAGTCTATATATTATTAATAAGTAAATTGTGGTAAATCTCACAGCGTTTAGAAACATACTTCCAAACACAGGCTACTTGGCAGGGCTGGCTATAATGTTGTACACACGAAAAGGTTATTTTCATTTTGAAACATAATTATGATTTCTAAACGCACGCAGGGGGAAGCTTTTGTCGCCACTTCCATTGCAACTCTATGACCTTATACAACAATACTATTTTATAGCGCTTGATCCAAGAAAAAGCATGGCCGCCAGAGAGCGTGGCTGGTTACCACATGTGTCTTTACAAGAAAAAAAATAGAGTTGATAAAACTTTGAAATACTTTCACGGGATTGTAGTTTGATCTTCTACAAAATGTTATTGAAAATTTCTTGATTCTTCGCAAACAAGACTATTTTCGGGATGACAAATGTCTATGGTATGTTATACATGTAGGAGAAAACTATAATGGCACCTATTAACACTCAATATGAGTATAGAGTCTGGCGTGTATTGTGCGAAGACTGAATATAATGACTTGGTCTTCTATGTATAGTAAATGATAATCATCTTTCTGCGTATTCTCTCTTTTAAGAGTCTATATTTAGATGTACCACAGAACTGCATTTTAGGTTCCATGGGTCATGGGACTCTGTTACTGAAATAGTTAAACGGTTTACGATAACTCGTGTAGGGAATGAGATATTGCTGTGTATATGTAGCTTATATAGATGTGTAGCTTGGAAATGCATTAATGCTCACTGGGGTCAATGTCAGAATCGCTCTTACCTAGAATAGAAAAACAGTTTCCGGCCAATAGTGCCTGTTTTTAAGTTACTAGTAGTTATTACCATGAAAAATGGTGTGTGTAGCTTATATAGAGATGTAGCTTGGGGTTGCATTTGGTGTCCCTGGGGTCAACGTCAAAGTCGCTGTTACTGAAAAAAGATTAACGGCTTCCGTCTAATTATTCGAAATGGAATGAGGTTTTGCAATAAAATTGGGTATGTAGCTTATATGTGGATGTGCATTAGGGTTAGTTTAAAGGCTTTGTGGAACAAGGTTAAGGCCACTGTAACTAAACATAGAAAAATGGTTTCCAGTCGATAACTCGTGTTGGGAATGAGGTATTGCCATGGAGATCGGTATGTAGATAGCTTATTATGGAAATGTAATTGTAGCTTAAAATAACATTCTGGGCCCCTGTGTCAAGGTCAAGGTCGTTGATACTAAAATAGAAAAAGGTATCCGGCCAATAACTCGTGTTAGGAATGAGTTTTTGGCATGTATGAAGCTTGGGATTCAATTTGTCGTCCCTAGGGTCAGTGTTGCTGTACTTAAGACAGGAAAACGGTTTTCGGCCAATAACTGTTGTCCTAGGGTCATTGTTAAGGTCACTGTAACTAAAAGTAGAACAGCAGTTAGTTTCCAGCTAATAAACATCTGGTAAAATGTTATTTGCGCAACTGGAGGCAATTATGACGGTTTTAATCAGATAATTGTAATTTAACGTTTAAACCTCCGTGGGCTTAACATGTGATACTGCCTTGATGCTTTTTCATAGTTGGAAAATCCACTCTTAAAATTGTCTGCCGTATGAATTTGTACCATTTGATCATTTTTAAATTCATGTAATAGAAGTAATGTCTGATAAATTCGTGAATCGAAAGCTAGAATCAAGCTGCCTGTATTGGAAGGGTTGATTCAATACAGAAGGAAAAAAAGGCAGGTGTTACATTAAAAGTTTTGATTAGTATATATTCGTCGAGTAATGGAAGTGGAGGTTATTCCCAATGTCATACCTTAGTTATAAACGTTTTTAAAAAGCCCTATTGACAAAACTTGGATCACAAGCAGTTAGCGTGATTTATAGTATTCGTGTATTTTTCAGGTCGAAAAGGCGTCTAAGACAACAGTTTCAGTGAGTGCAGACCCTGACGATGCCTCTGGGTTTATTATGTATCTACTTACTGATGTCAAAAGGGAAGACGACACACTGAATATCAATCTCGTACCTGATCCCGATTCTGACGTGACGAAGTTTATCGTTTACATTCTTCATATAGTAAGTCGAAAGTAATGATAAAAATGTTCATTGCACAGGGAGCTTTAAAAACATACGTTAGCACAATTAGTTTCTGAACTGATTATAGCTTGAATTATAGCTTGGTTACATTAAATCTAACGCTTTTAAAAGTTTGGCGTATGGTAGATAATAATTGATATAGTAGGTCAATGGGCTTTTTCACAGAATGTATGAATTACCTGACTGACTTCGTCTAGTGACTGTTCTCGGGTATGATAATTTATAACTAAAATGCCTGCAAAAGTTTGTTTAGTTGTTACAAAGTAATTGGCAACTTGCAGAATATGTGAAACAACCGTTATTGCAGGTTTTCGCGGTAAATTTTAGTTACTCTGACCGAATTTTGATTAACGAGCACATACTTATATCAGGAGTTGCTGGCTAATACGCATTACTAAGCAAAACGAAGATTGTTTCTTCATCCACAGTTACCATCCTTTTGATATGGACCAAAACGTTAAATATATCTTAATTCGAATTTCACTTTTTTTTTAAATTTAAAGGCTAATATTGATGACGTCGGTACAGTATCTGTGTCGAAAGTGGCATACGATGCCAAGGCCGAAGTTACAGCACCTAAGTGGAATGCAGCGTTCTCAGTTAAAGAACGGGGAAAAAAGAAGGGTATTTACTCCGTAGCAGTGGAGAAGGAAGTGGCTGGTAAATGCATATATCCGTTTTATGATTAAACCTTAAAAATTAAGTTATTGCAGGGAGGTAATTCAGTTATCACGAC
The DNA here is from genome assembly GCA_022818135.1 of Saxidomus purpurata. Taxonomy (NCBI): domain Eukaryota; kingdom Metazoa; phylum Mollusca; class Bivalvia; order Venerida; family Veneridae; genus Saxidomus; species Saxidomus purpurata. The sequence goes on along the minus strand of JAFMSR010000002.1, from coordinate 23,694,876 downwards.
AGCTGTCCATCATAAGCGCTTTTTTCGTATTTGAATTACATGTGCTTAAAACTGTCCGGTCCCAGATTTTGATGAAAAAATAAAATGCTTCCAACTGTATGAAAATAACATATTTTAGAAGATATAGTCATATAAAAATATTCCAGCCTAAATTCCTGTAAAGTTTGTATGTAGATTTGAAAATATACGCTACCACATTATAAAGCGTTACAGCCGCTTTTGAAATTCCAATATACACATACATGTATACTGTAGCGGTGCCGTAAAACCAACATTTTCAATCGATGTTTGCAAATTCCTACCAATATTTTTAATTATTTTGTTGATTCTAGCCTCTAGTTTTATATTTTATGTATTAGTATACCTTTGTTGAAATTTCGTTTTTTGTAACGCCAACCGTGAGCGAGCAGCTTTTAAAACCTTACGACCTTTGAGTTAGGACAGTGTCACTCATTGATCAAAGTATGCTCACAAAATATCAACGTGTTAAGTAGCCAATAGTGCAGATCATGATCATACTGCAAGTATATGCATATTAATCATGATCAATAAGATGTAATAAGATGTACTTAAAGGGTTAGCCATATCCGACTTAAGAGACAGCTTCTCTTTCTGGACACACATGTACCTCCCAAATCCTATCCTTTAATACCATATGCAAGGCAAATAAGCGGTAACCAATATTTAACTAGCTAGCGGATCACCAACCGGCCATATCAGAACGGAGCCTTGCTAGGATTCTAACCTTCGACATCCCACTCCTAAGACGGATGCCTAAACCACTAGACAAAATGAGATGGTATAGTTCTAAGTATCAAAAGGCCGCAAATATTGCCTTTTTAATGTAATTTTATCTATAATCATCTTTTGGATTTGGATTATTATAAACGCAGACCAATTAAGTTCCACGAGATATTTCTTATTCGATTCTTAGCGAGACTTTTAGTGCATATGCAATTACTACATATAATTTATATCTGTATATTGGTGCAAGCATTTCTGTGCCTGCACCACTTTGATTTGTTTACATCATTTTAAAAACATTACATTCACTATATTTTAAATATATATTTCCCATTTTATTTGTTAAGAAGATCAAACAGGTGGAGCAACAAGAAAAAAGCGTTCCGCTGGCAATAGCACAGGCACAACATTGAGTTATGCTACAGCAACTATGGCTTGCATGACATGGGATGACAGTTCTGATACTTGGAGAACGGACGAATGTGATGTACGAAACATATCATGTCAGCTTTTTTATTAATTTAAGAAGATACCCTCTGAAACTGGGTGCAATTTTAAATAACTTGTAACTGTGACTTATATATTAATTGAAAGTTTCATCGCACAATCCCAATGCTTAAAATCCCAGGAGCACAATTACAAGTAGCTCTTATTGTACCAAATAAGATGTCCTACTTGTGGACATGACTTTTATTTGTACCACAAACATTCCTAACAGTGCTTTTTCAGTTGATAAGTATATGTTAGAAATATAGCGCAGTACTTTTTCAACGATATTGCAAAAAAATAAATAAAATTTAGTGTTTTGAATATAAAAAGAAAGGCATTATGTCAACATCGTTTCTTAGTGAATAGGACATGGATCTATCATAACTATCAGTTTTTTAAATTTGATGTATTCGTAAATTAAAAGTGATCCTGGTACTTTAAGCGAAATATGCAGTAATAACCTGTAAAACAAAGCATGTTAACCTTTTGTTTGGGATGGATAGGGTTGTTTCCGTGTGCACGAGCGAGGCATGCATTTTATTTTTCGAGTATTGTTTTCTTAAAAGATACATACATTTATGTAGCTTATTCTATAAGTCATTTGGAATAAATTATCTGCTTGTATGTATTCCCCTTCAAACGAAATGCAAAAGAAACATACATTCAACTTCAACATGAAATAATTTGAAGTATAGTGATCATACCAATATTGTTTTAATGTCAGATTTCCTACTTTTAAAGCATGTATGATATCCGTTAGCTTTGATAGAAGTTAAAACTGTTGCCTTTCGGACACTTTTTCATGTTCTTTCATCTGTTTTATTTCTTTTATTATAGGGAACGTGGGACCCAGACACTGGCGAGTTACACTGTGAATGTACACCAAAGAAAGAACTTACTTTTGCAAACTCCTTCTACGTGGCACCAAACAAGATCGATTTCAGTTCTGTGTTCCTGAAGTTCTCTCCCCTTAATCAAGCTGCTGTCATGGCAACGCTGCTCCTCATATTCCTGATATATATAATAATTATTATCTGGGCAAGGCGACAGGACAGAAAGGATCTTTTAAAGGTAATTTAGTTTGTTTTAACTTGAATTAGATGCTTTGCAATTAAGGCAGCGATGGATCTTGGTTATAATCATATGCGTAAATGTCGCCAAAGGTGTATGTCTTGTTTGTTTTGTTTACTAGGAAATATGTAAACTTATACATTTAGGAAAATTCTTTTAAACCTCTTACTAATGAAATTAAACAAATGGCTGTGTCCAAACTGCTAAAAAGAAATAGACCACTTTATGCATATAATTATGTCTTACTGAGCAACAATGTGTGAAGAAGACTAAAAGCTAAGGGAACCCTCTACAAACAACATTTTATTTCATTATATACATTGCTCCATGCTTTGCGGAACCGTATCCCAATATTTTGTAAAAAAAACTAATAACAATGGCGACTTTTACTATGTGAATGACGAAACATTAAATATGAATATCAAACATACAATACCAATATCGAGTTATAGAAAAACAATGAAATTATGTCTTTTACAATAAGAATATCGAAACATTGAACAACAATAACATCCATATAAAACATTTAGCAACGTTTGATATGCCATACCCGCCAAGCAAAGAATAGTGTATACAATTTATTGTCAATAACTTTATTAGCATTAGGTATTGTCTTAAGCTGTAAGCTTTGTTTAAAACTTGATGATGGGAGGGAAATTGTATAACATTATATGACCTTTTTTCTTTTAGTAGTGTCGCATACAATGCCTTTCTACAAATGCAAAAGTTTTACGTACCTTTTACACATTAAAAACAAATTACAAAACATTGGGTTTTTTTCGCAAAAGATTTGAACGAAAGTCTACTCTACCGCATTTTTTTTCTTTCAGTGGGGCATTACACCTCTATCAGACAATTTCTCTGAAGACAATTATTTTTACGTGATTAAAGTATTTACTGGCATGCGACCTGGGGCAGGAACGAGGTCTCGCGTCTGTATGGTTATAGCTGGAGAGGAAATGGACTCTGGGGTCAGAGAACTAGCCGATGGTGTCAGAGAAGTACGTTTCAATATTCAATAACCATAAAAACAAATGAACATTAAGAAAGAAATGCACCTCAATCTGTTTATCGATTTTGAAAAACACTAAAATTTTGTTAAGATTTTTAAGTTTGCAAACTGGATTGCCATTATTCAGCTCACCTTGCAAAGTGCCAGGGTGAGCTACTGTGACCACTCACTATCCGTCGTACTTACGTACGTCCACCACTTTCTTCGAACGACATTGCCTCATGTATATGAGAGCTTTATCGTTGGTACCGGTTTCCCATATGACCAACGCCCCCAGAAGAGGTTAGTTATTTTAGGTTTCGGAGGATAGTGCAATATACAGAAAAGAGTCCCAATTCCAGAGACATCCCTTGATCTTATACATGCCAGGTGTATAGCACCCATACATGGGACCTCGGTTTTTAAGTCTCATCCGAAAGACTGTTAGTAATTTTAGTTGGTCAGCCCCGGGAATCGAACCAGCAACCCCGAGATTACAAGTCTCGTGCTCTACCTATTGAGCTAACCGGGTTGACTACATTGCCTCAAAAACCACTGAGTCAATTGCAACCAAACTTCACAGGAATGTTTCTTGGGTAGCCACCTATAATAAAAAGTGTTTAAAAATTTAAATTGCTTTCCTTGCAGAACTGTGATTGCCATGGCAACCTAACGGATTGTTTATCTTGTACGAAACCATAAGGCGTAGATCTTATATACAATATCAGCTTATTTTCTCCTTCACCATTCTAGTCAGTCTCCATGTCGTTTGCCCTCTACTTTATTTACTTTTTTCTTCTGTTTTACTTATCTGGTAATGTAAAATTAAGAATATGTATATGTGGCGTGGAATGCAATTCTGGGGCTTCTGGACGTTGACGTCATTATCGAGAAAACGCGAGATTAACAAGCGTCATTTTTTCACTTGAATTTGGACACGTTTGCCTGAAAAAAATGATCTGTAAACTTTCAAAGAATTATAGGTCGCTACTTTTAATCACTACTTTAGGTGCAGTAATCACCAAGAATTCATTTCGTGGTATACAACCTATGACAATTCAAATATCACAAGCTATTGATTAATCTGCGTAGTACCGATTACGTCATAAACGGTGTAATTCCGCGAAGGTCAAAGTGCTGAATACTTTTACTTTTTAAAGTCGATTGAAAGGTTAGATACGCATATATGTAGTTGATGTTGACGCTGGATGTGTTTGTACCACCTTCTAATCACGTAAGTATTTATTTATCACCTGTTATTAGAGAACAATCTCGTTTTTTCGATATTTTTAGACCCGGAAGTAAGACTGACACGGCAACGGTTTGTTGATAGCAACCAAGTTATGTTGATCACATACAATCAAATAGATACTGTAGATACAATTGTAGACCTAGGGAAATGAGTCAGGCTGACTGTTCACTGTCGAAAACAATTTCTTATCCTGCTAAGGACTTAAACTTGGGTTGTCAACCTGTGCTACAGTGGATGTCTGGTTGAAAATGAATTCCAACAGCCTCAATGTTGGGCTAACTCTTTACTTCATCAACTTGGTTAGAATCCATGGAAAGATGATACAGATTATGATGATTATAGATAAATTATGCGTGTATACTGTTACAGATATTATATGATTTGTGCTGCTGTTGATGCTGAGTGATGATGATGATTTTGTTCAGAGCTAAAAGATCTATTGGAAAATGATAAAATACTTTGTAAATAAATCTAAAAAGGGTTCTTGTGGTTGCAGTAAATATCATGGTATATAAACTGCTTGTTCAAAACTTGCAGATTTTAGTATACATACTGCATATGACCTACCTTCACCAAAGATACATGTACATGGATATGTCTGTATGGGAATTAGTTGTTAAGAAGCAAACTATAACTTTGAAGTGAAACTGCCTGCATTTACACAGTAGGTATAGTACAAGAACTTGCTATAAATTATGGTTATGAACTGGTAAATTGTTCCCTGTGCTTGCAGGCTTTATGAATTAATATCAAATTAAGTTCAGCATTCACTTAGTATAATAATTGTGACATTATCTTTATAGAATTTTCTTTTGTTTCAGGCAGCCAACCATGTTGAATACAACTACCTATTTATCTCCATCAGTCTCAACAATTTGGGCCAAAATGGGACACCAAGTATGTGCTGAAGGACCAGATACTGTTAACAGAGCTTATACATGTATATGTTTATTTTGACCTTTATTTAAATATCACAAATGAAAAAGTAAATCTGCTTTTGAACTTAACTTGCATACTTTTTCTCAGTACTTGCTAGGTAGTCACATATTCTGTTATATATACATTGTATTTCTTTATAAAATGGCAGGAAAATGTATTAGTTTTATACCTTTTTCTATTACAGAGACACATTTATTCTACTTGATAGATGAAAGTCAGTGCACTTGGAAGGCAGCACAATGTACAATAAAATTTCACAATACAGCTGATGTCCAGCTATAGATGCAAGATACACCAAATGTACTTCAGGTATTTATTTTTTAATGGTCTGCAAGGGTTTCAAATACACCCAACAGTGCTTTTATAACAAAACTTTATAACAATTTAATGTCATTGTATGATATATTGAGATTTAGAGTTTTGAATTAAGATGAAATATATATATTGGCTGACATAATACCCTTTTTATGCCATAATATCACATTTTTGCAATATACATCTATTCCTGTGTAACCTGAATGCATTTTTTCTCATACAAAGCCTATATGATTGCCTTTTTACAGATGAATACATGCATATATAAGGATTGAAAATACATGTTAAAAAATTCCTAAAACAGCATTCAATAGCTGCAGATCTTTATTTGATACTTTTGTGTCACTGTTACTGTTGAACATATGTGTATGGTCTCAGAATACAAATTGATAATATATTTTGTCAGTATCTGATACTTACAGAGAGATACATTTTCAAATCTTAGAAATTATTGTATTATATTTACTTTTGTTTTTCCATTTATTTTTAGATACATATTGACAATGCAGCTGGCCAAATTAATAATCTGCTTGCTTGGTATGCAATATGGCTAAATTTAATAGGTAAGATTGCATGTCTTTCTAAACAAGAACAACAGGCTAAGTATGTTCAATTCATGTGCCCTCATTTTATAACTAACAAATATACAGACACCTAATGCTAGTAATTTGTACCCAACACACTTGCATTAATCAATTATCTTTTGTTAGGGCTGTTTAATTTAGTATTCTGGGATTATATGATGAAAATGGAAAGAGAACTGAATAGCAGACTGTAGACTGATAAAAACTTCATGGGTAGTCAGAGTAATCACCTTAAGTTCTAACTTGCTCACATAGCTACCTGTTCTTTAAATTTTGTTTTATTTTTAGTGAGGGCAAAGTTTTGTCAAACTGACTCAACAACCTAGTTTTGAAAGTTAACCAGTTAGCTTCCTTACATAAATCCATATATTCATATTTTAAAACATTCTGTGGCTAATTCGTAATAACTTCGACTTACATTTTTCATCTGTAGCTGTTCTGTAAGTGAATCAGCTAGTCCATTTGACATTGAAGTCAAACTAAAGATGGGTGTTGTTATAGTGCAATTATACAAAACCATTTATTTGAAATTTGATTATTGTTAAACTTTGTTTCTAATATTAATTAAAAGCATTATTTTATTTGATCAAAATGCAATTAGATATAATCTTAGTTGCATATGACTGGGGAATGTTTTAAATTTCAGGTGTACATGAGAGTATTAAGTGGAGTATGTGGCAGGGCACACAACAATTGCCCCAGATTGACTCTTGGTGTATATAGTGAAATGGAGGCATTGCTGAAACTATGAGACAAATTACAGATACTGTGTGACATTAATCCCTAGGTGGCAACAATATACCATGAATTTATAGAGGATTGTGAAAGTGTTTTTTTAAAGTTGGAAGTCATTTTTGAAAACTATTTTAAACTTGTCAAACAGTTACTAAAATTGTACACTTTTTTATCAGTTAAGCTGAGCCAGGTATTAACATCTGAAAGGATTATATAAATTCTGAAGAGTTCAAACTTTAATTGTATTAAAGCAATTCCCTAAAGAAGATGTAATGCCTGAAATTGTTTGTGGTGTCTTAATGCAATAAGTCAGTGGTATCTGTTTGAGCAGATTTTGTCAGTTGTTTTTTAAGTCTAACATGTCCAAAATACTGTCTATCCAAAACCAAGTGTTCCATTACAGTTTGAAGTGAAGGTTTTTTGTTACTTTACTTGCATTGTTTTGTTTCTATAAAAATTAATGTTTTCCCATTTTAAACGGACACTTTAAATACTAATTCCTTTAAAATACATTGTTTTGCTTATGAAATTTATTTAATTTACATTTTTCAAAATAGTTTACTTGGCAATCTAGGCTAGAGAACTAAGAAAACAAGAAGAAACTATCAAAGTATTCTGTAGTTGCTAGGTAACAAACTTGAAAATGGAAGTTTATTTTGAAAGATTAATGCTGGAATCATTCATGTATATGTTACAGCTGGTGTTACAATATTATGTTTATTGAGATAAGTAGAATAATTTTGACTGATTTGACTAACTGTTCACATGACTTAGAGCTGGTTGCCAATTTGCCAGGAACTTTGCACATGGACTGCTCTGTCTGATAAATATAAATCTCTTGATATAACTAAAATTTAACTCAATTTTTCATGACTAAATAGTTACATATCTGGCTGCCTATTCAGCTCATTGTTCTTAATGATACCAGTATTTCAGCCAGATTCTAAGCATTAAAACCTTTAAAAACTCGAAATTTTGTGAAATATTCTTTGGTTGCTAGGCAACATAAATGTATGTGTAACTTCTGTGTTGATTGCCTTATGCAGTAATCATCATTTGATTTTATGAAGTCATGTTTGCAAAGAAAAACACTTGTTTAGAGCTTGTTGAATAATATAAAGCAAGCTCCTTATGTGCTGTGAATTCTATAAGAAATGCTGTCTGTTGGTAAAATATATTTTGTAGTATTCTTTCTATGAAAAGCATTGTAGCTTCAGAATACCTGCACATTTTGCATTGAAAATTCCCAGACTGTTTCAATAGACAGTGTTTTCAATTTATTTGCATACAAAATTCTGTTTTGTGATAATTCTTTTTCAATTCTAGTAAATATATATTCGGTGGTTAGAAAAATACATGAAATATTCCGCAGTTGCTAGGCAACAGAACTATAAATACATGTTTGTTTTGTAAGAAGTTACCTTTACAATACTTTATGACATACAATAAAGAAGTTGTGCTCAATTATATGTTTCTGTGTTCTATTTGCTTTCCACAATAGGGTACTCTATTACCTACAAGAATGGAAGACAAAGGATTCAAAAATGACATTAAGATGTTACAGGTTTGTTCATGACTATAAACACAAAATCTGGCATAACTTTGCTAATTTTCAAGATTGGACTCTCATATTTTCAGGTTTTATTTCAGAGATATCATAGATTGCAAATATGCAAAAACATAAAAATCTATATTTTTGGCCAGAAGCCCCATTTTTGCATTCCATGACACATATAAATACGGTAGTGGCTGTATTTGAAATCTAGACGGTAAAAGTTCGTCATTCTTTGTCATTATATTAAGAATAGTATAAGACAAAATTTATCATAGATGAATTGATGCCCAATTCATAAACTTCACATTTTGCTTTGATTTTATCCCCCTTACCATTTTTTTATTAATTTTCTTGAACTTTGTAATCATACTATTATTCACGATTATTTGGGCAGGCTCATTAGTTGGTGAAATTTAAAGACTAAAAGTAATAATGTGTTGTTACTGTAACTCTACATTGTATACATGTACTTAATACTTTATTGCCAAGATTATGTTAAATTGTTTAATGGTTACTAAATATTGATGAATAATTTCTGGTATACGGTTCGGTTTAAGTTGCATAGACTTATGTAATTACAAGAGGGACAAGATGGCCCTATATCGCTCACCTGAGACCTACTTATGACAATATGTGACTAAACTTAACCCTTAACTAAATATCATAAACACAAACATTCTGTTTGACCTTGACAAGACAAACCTTCTAACCAATTGACATGAATGTCACCTGTATGGCATACATAAGACTTTTAACCGGATGACCTAGTTTTTAACCCCAGATTACCTACATTCATACTCCACCTCAGTTTCGTCAAGACACTCATACTGACCAAGTTTTATGAAGATCCAATATAACATGAAACCTCTATGGCATACACAAAGTTTTTCTATGATATGACCCCATGACCTATATTTTGACTTCAGATAATCCATATTCGCACTAGATAAAGATTGCATCAAGATTGTCAATCTGACCAAGTTTCATGAAGATCCAGTGAAAATTGCAATCCAAATTGCATACACAATGATTTGACCCGGTGACCTAGTCTTTGACCCCACATGATCCATATTCTAGGCAATAATTCTGACCCAGTTGCAAGAAGATCCAATGTAAAATACAATCTCTTTTGCATACAAAAGGTTTTTCTTTAATTTGACCCCCGGAACCTATATTTTGAGCCCAGATGACCCATATTCGCACTCGATACTAATCAGGGCAATCAAACGGACCAAGTTTCATGAAAATCCAATGAAAAGTGCTACCTCTATTGCATACACAAGGTTTTTCTATGATTTGACTTCGTGACCTAGATTTTGACCCCAGATGACCTATATTCGATTTCCACCTAGATTTCATCAAGGCAATCATACGTTTTTGTATGATTTGACCCTGTGACTTAGTTCTTGACCCTAGTTGACAAATATTCGAACTCGACCTAGCTTCCATCAAGGCAATTATACCGAAAAAGTTTCATGAAAATCCAATGAAAAATGTAACTTTAAATGCATACACAAGGTTTTTCTATGATTTGACCTTGAGCTCGTTACCTCGTTTTTAACCCCTGATGACCCATATTCAATATCGACCTAGATTTTATCAAGGCAATCATACTGACTAAGTTTCATGAAAATGTAATGAAAAATGCAACCTTTTTTTCAAATACATGCTTTTCTATGATAAGACCTCGTGATCTAGTTTTTGACCCAAGATAATCCATTTTCAAATTTGACCTAGATTTGTTCAAGATAGTCATTCTGACCAAGTTCCATGCAGATCTAGTGAAAAATGCGTGCTAAGGTGAATTAAAAAACAAAAAATCTTGTCTAAAGAGCAAGGCCCAGAGCTCATATATTTTGGTTTACGGCAGTGTTTAGTGGCTCTATAATTACAAAATCTGTTCAGATAATCCACCGGGGTTAAAATTGGCAACACCCAGTTGGTTTGCTTATTTGCTTTGGTGCGTTCTTTAACTTAGACTGACCTTTTATAGTATATATTGTAGAGTGGTCCACTACAAATATTTTTCGATCATCATCCTGTGGTTAAACTCGAACACATAGTCACGCCCCGTGATCTTGACCATGATCTTTTGACCTGCTTTTTAGTTTACCAAAGAAATTTCGATCATATGTACAGTTCTGTTTTTAAACTTCGATGACATTGACCCTATCTTTCGACCTGCTTTCTTGTTTTTGAAACTACAGAGATGAAATCTGGACCATGTGTACAGTATTGCAAATAAATTACAATAGTTCCTTTTAATGACCTTTTGACCAATTTTGTCCTTTGAAGCTACGCTACTCAGGTGAGCTATATAGGGCCATCATGGTCCTCTTGTGGTGTATTTGCTAATGACCCAAAAGCTTGACATAATTACGGTTAAACGTATTATCTGTTATTATTTTATGTTTTTCGGTGGTTTATCGAAATATAACGGTGAATTATATTCCAATAAACTCACTGTCCACGCAGTGAAAATTATCAAAATATGTTACCCGGATTAACGTCAACAATTATACCGAGCGTAATTAATGCTGGAAACCATATGACGATGACGTTGTTAAAATGACGTCATGCTTGCGATGCTTTCTGGTGACGTTTCCCGCGATTTTCGACATTTTATTGAAATAAACTCAACAAAAGTAGATTTTGAGACATAAAATAAACAGAAAAATTGTTGATATCGATGTCATATCACGATAATTTCACTCGTGAACACCAAAAGTAGTTATTTTCACTCGTGGCTGCGCCACTCGTGAAAATATCACTTTTGGTGCCCACTCGGTGAAATTATATCGTGATCTTACATCGAAACCAACAATTATCCTCTATTTATGTTGTAACGACATATGGAGCCGCGAGTTCCCGTGGAAAAATGAGCTTGTCAGCTGCTAACGGAAAATATTTTATTGCAAAAGTTAAAAGGTGAAGGACTTTTGTAGAGATCTATTCCAAAACGATGACCACGTACACTTCTAGAATTAACCTTTATTCGAGGCGAAATCACTTACCACATGATTGTTCATTTAATTTAAATAGGAATTTGCAACCGGAAGTGTTATGAATTTCCTGATGTCAACCAATGTTTACCTCGGTGATTTGGATTACATACGACTCTGGCATGATAACTCGGGAAAAGGAAGCGATGCATCATGGTACTTGAGCAAGATAGAGATACATGATGTCCAGCGTAACGAATCGTAAGAAATAACTAACTTAACGACATCGTTTTTCTGTCCCTGTTTGTAGTTCTGTTTTAGAATTCTTTTCTCTACATCTTACATTAAATCAAAAATATTTTATTTAAATTGATGTATCCTGCATTTTCAGCCGCGATTTTAAGTGAAAATATTAAAATATTAAAAGCTGTTTCGAATGTAAAAGCCATTTAATTGTTGGGAATATTTGACATGCTATTGTCAACAGGTGTGCTTGATGTTGAAGAGAGTGATCTCCGAAGATAAAGCTAAAGTCAACGTAAAACATTTATATTTGCTAAAATTCAAGGTCGCGACCAGTTTAGACAACACATTGTACCACTAATAAAGATAGCCAAGGGATATTTTTTGTACCATTTACATGTATCCCCCATAAAGATAGTCGAGGGAACTTTATCAACTGAATTTTGGAAAATGTCGACCATAAGGCTGAGAATACATGTATATATCAGCAGATTAATCATAGTTTACGAGCAGTGCATTTTTATGCAAAAATGCTTGATCACGTAATAATGTTTATGGCATGAAGTTTACAAATGTATAATAACATTCAAATTTATAACTATGAATCACTCTCTACCCATTGAAAAAGGACGTTATTTTGGAATGAAACGTCATAAAAATCTTTGCATTTTATGTGACACCAATTATTACGGTGATGAGTTTCATTACCTTTTTTAATGTACATTGTACATGTAATTGCTTTACAAGTAGTAGAAATAACTTTGTTCCTAGATATTACATAATCCACTCAAATTCATTTAACCTAGAAAAACGTATGAATAGTCAGAATTAAATAAAACTGACTAAATTAGCTTTATTCTCTAAAATCATTATTTCAAAATTCAAATAATTTCATTGTCCGTATAGACTATAATTTGCAAAATTCTCAAATTTTATTTTTGTCTTTTTGGTAATATTTTATAACAACACATTAGAAGTTAGTGTAAGTGATAGATACCAGTAAGCATTATGTAACTCTGGACATGTGACTAGTCAGCGTATGTGTTTATAATTTTATTGTTTTTTATTGTTTATGTCAACATCACATGCATGTAACATGCCAAGATGAAGAATAAAAGTATCAAATTATCAAATGATTATGGTTGGATATAGTTTGTTATCGTTACTCGTATTGTATATGTAAAAGTTATTTAAATAATCATCATATTGACATCATCATCGACACTACATCTGTATTTACCATTATTATTATTATTATTATTATTATTATTTTCTTTTGATTGTTTATAATCTCCCTGTGTGAATTTGCCAAAACTCCTGACAGGCGCAGATTGAAGAGAAAAGGATGCAGATACAAGGGAATCATGGTACCAGACCATACTTTTTTCACGAATATACCATTTGGTTCTTTTACATGCTCGGTGTGTATCATCGATACACGTGAGACTACGTCTGGATTTCCAGTGCCCTGGTCGGGATTCGAACCGGGGACCTACGGATAGGTATTCCAGAACGTTAACCACTCGGCAACCACGCCACCCTTATACATGTATTATTATAATGATTCAATTATTATCGTCAAAAAGAGTCGATATTGCTTAAATGGCAAGGCTTATGAAATTATATTTTAGATTTACATTCCTTGGAGAGAGATGGCTGGCCGTGGAGAAAGAGGATGGAATGCTTGAATGTGTCCTACCAGTCTGCAAAACAGAAAATTTCAACGTATTCAAGAACCGTTTCTTCCTGAATGCGAAAGATAATCTTGCAGGTAATATGGGAAAGTAATAAACAGCAGGAGGTTTCAGATTTCAAAATTATTAGTAGAGTATATAGAGTAGTTAATAAATACATTTTGTAAAACATAGTTGCTAGATTGTTCAAAATTGAGAATTTTATATACTATACATTATCAAATTCTGATATATTTAGTCGCCATAATCTTACTTCCGTTACATCCATATATGAAAACGACACAGACTTTAAGAATAAAACGTTCATAGTAAAATAACGTGTTGAGCTGTAAATTGAGTAATTTTCGCCTAACGAAAATTTCATGATTGGTGTGCAGACATACTTAGGAGAATTGTTTTTATAGTAAAAATACATACTATGAAAGAATATTTAGTGATACTTTAAATTAGTGAAATGGGAAATAGGCGATAAAAGTGAAATTTTAATCATCGCGAACATTATCCAATTTACAGTAAATGAGTATTGTATATATATTACAGAAAGCCACATCTGGATTTCTGTCGCATACCGTCCACAAGCCAGTAACTTCACACGTACACAGAGAGCGTCATGCGCCCTGCTGTTTATAATGCTGACAATGATATCAAACGCAATGTTCTTCAGAAGTTCGAATGAGGAGGATAACTTTGAAACCCCTTCTGAGCTACAAGTTGGACCGTTTAGATTTTCTCTACACCAGGTGAGATTCCTTATTATTCACCCCATCCCCTGTCTAGAAGATTGGAGGGATATTGATTCGCGCATGTCAGTCGGAAGGTCTGTCTGTCTTTCCGAAAAGCAACAAGATAACGCTTTGGCTTACTGTCCTCAAACGTGGGAGGTAGGTTGCTTATGACAAGTAGATGAGTTACATCCATCATACAAATCTTTCATTCGTGTGAAACTAATAAGAATAATGGCTGATTTAGATCTGGTTATTTGAAAATCTAGACGGTAAAAGTTCATCATTTTTGCCATTATATTAAGAAAAGTATAAAGACAAAATGTTTCTTAGTGGAATGGATTTTTCTTCAGTTTAAACACCTTTACCTTTTTTATCTTTGTTTTTTAACTATGTAAACATAACTATATCACTATCATTTGGGCAGACTCATAATTGAATGTGTTGTTACTGTATTGCTGTAATATATACTGAATATTTCATTACCAAACTTACGTTAAATTGTTATATAATGGTTACTGAATTTAGACAAATTGTACCTTTCTGGTATAGTCTCAGTTAGTTATTTACAAGGTATAAAATTCCATACATCTTTTAATTAGACGGTAAATGTCTTAGAATTTGAATATGAATCATTGAAAGGATATAGCATTAGTCAATGAAAATAATAATTGAAAAAATTGACCGTTATGGGCTGAATACCTTAAGTTTGCTTATCAACATATCATAGTTGATATCAGATCTACTTGATAAATGTATCAGATAGGTATTTGCTGAAGGTATAATTCAAGCTTGGTCTCCGTGAGTTCTTTTGTGGCCTCAATATCAACCATAATAAGTTTCCAAATTATTTACATGTCAGTTTTGTTTGTGGGCCCGCTGTGATACCTTGTATCACGGTTTTTCTTGTTCATTCATATTGCGTACATTGACCTGTTTTTGAGCGCGATATCTCTTAGCTATAACTTAGTGAAAATCAATGTTGGTACAAACTTACTTGAGCATATTGTTGGCATGTTGTGCTGTAATAATGTTTTGGCTGGAATTTCTTGAAGCTCTGTACATATTCTCCGAAAAGCAACTCGACCCTAAGCATGCAATACCCATGTGTAGTTGAATTTATTTTATTATAAAACATAAATGATACATTCAAGAAAAGCAACCTTGAGTTAAACCATCTCCCACCCTGTAACAATGAAGTATTTTTCATACTTGACAAAACTACATTTTGTCTAAAATTGATGATTAATAAAGGCAACAGCTTTTAGCGGTAACCTATACATAATGTTTTATTACATATATCTGCCATTTCTTATATGAAAAGGTCGTTTAAATATTGTAATATTTCTGTTAAACAACGCCGTACTAAAATTGAATTGTAAGTTTACAAAATTAAAGTGTAATAATAAGCTTCTCATTTGTATGTACGTTTCAGATCTACATATCATTTGTGTGTGCCTTAATAGTTACTCCAGGAACGTTGATAGTAATTTACCTATTCAAGTTATCAAAAACAAAGGTGGATCCCAACGAAACGCTTTATAAACCAAAGGGCAAAGCAAATCGCTATAAAATACCCTTCATGGACAACTGGCTTGAAAAGGAGCAAAAACGAAGTATGGAATTGGAGCAGCATGTTGTACAGAAAGGGATACCAAACAATGAGGTAAGATATTGTCCTTATACTACAAAATACGTATACGGATAAATATGTATATTGGCATGATCTCACTCAACGACAATCAACTATCTTTCTTCAAAATAAATGTGATATAAATTCATAGTCCTTAACTCCCCCATGTGTCTATTCGTTCGCCTTTCAGTCCATATTTATATTTCCCATCTGAACTTTACACAGGTATGGACACTTGTTCCAATATATTTACGCTGTAATTGCATAGAACACGGGAGTGCTTTAACTAAACAGTTATCACAACGGCCAAGATCATACGTAGAGCTCAAAACCTACGAAGCGATAGTGTGTGTGCGTTCCAATGTTAACATAACACTAAGTCTTTGATAGCTTTGTATTTCCTTGTCAGCAATGAACAGATTATCGGAATGTATACAACCTATAATTTGAAACACCAATTCACTCACTTTGCGACACACAGCTCTTCTTCACGTGTTGATGTCCTGAGACGAGTAACATTATTTATCTTTGTTTTTATAATTACCTTCCTATTATTTATATTTCGGTTGATGATCATATGGAACATGGCGCTCTATTACAAAGACATGAATAACATGTAATATGACATGAATGACATGTATATATTATATTTTTCCATCAGGGGTTTTCACTACCACAGTGGTGTGCTCGTCTTGCTTGGTTCATTATACTGGCAACAACGTTCTTATGTGCATTCTTTATAATGCTGTTTAGCATGCAGTGGGGAAAACAGAAATCAGAAGAATGGATTACAACTTTCTTAATGTCTTTCTTTGAGTCTGTGTTTTGCCTAGATCCAGTGAAAGTAAGTAACTACATAAACTAAGCTATCAAATTTGTTTCTATATCGACTCGTTCATTGCAATGCTGAAGGTTTCAGTTTTGCGCCATGACTGGCCTTGATTCGCATAGAATATCCGGGCAGTATGATCATGGCATTCATTTTATATTTAGTTTTATTGTAACATTCATCTCCCTTTTCAATACAATGGAGTAATGTGACCATTTCGTTTCATACTGGAACTTTTTAATTTTACGGCTCGTTCTAAGATATGTTAATTTCGAACTATTCAAAGAACCTTAATTGTACACCAAACTGAAGGCGATCAGCTTTAGGGCCTTCTATGCCTCAATGGTGATTGCAGAAAATTATCCTTGCATTGTATGGAACATTTTAGTTCGCTACATCATATTAAAGATGAATAATAGGTAGCCGTAACCCTGGTAACAATACACGCACTAGTAGTCAAAAACTATCAAGCTTTTAGAAGTATTTGATTTCTTTTCTAAGGTCGGGATAATGGCTTTAGTGTTTGCTGTCATATTCCGCTCGACAAAGGAATCGCAAGCCCCAGTGAACAGGAGCACAATTATGAAGAAATACTCTTCAAGCCTCCGTGGGAAATCAGGCAAGTCATATTTTATTTCACTTATACATATGTATACGCATGCGTAAAGTAAGATAAGGCACATGTTTTGAATAAGTCGATTGTGTTTTGACAAAGAAACGGAAAACCAGTGATATATCCATGCATTTTTCGTATTCAAATTTGTAAAAATCAGGTTTCACTTTGGCCAGTTTGGATAATATAGGAGATATTCAGACGACCATTTTGGCACTTTCTTTTAACTTTACACACAAATAGAGGACATTGAAAGAAAGTGCAGTGTACACAGACTTAAACTCTAGCTTGTCCTGTATTTTTTTCATTCACTCCCTTGTTAAAACTTTACACACAGACAGAGAAAATTGAGAGGAAGTACAGTGTAAAAGGACCTTAACTTTAGCTTGTCCTATTTTTTATTTATCTCCCTTTATTACATTTTCTTGCCAATGCTATAACTCCTAAAGTACTGAATCGAACTAATTCAAATTGCGTATAGTCATAGAGGACATTGAGATGCAGTCCAGTGTCTAAAAACATTAACTCAAACTAATCCTGGTTTTGAGTTATCTCTCTCTAATGATTTTTCGCATAAAACATTTGTGCAAAGCACACAAATTCAGACTTTTAGATTATCACAGTGACAGCCTCAACACGTTATATTCACTCATATTTTATCAAATTAGAACCTATACCCAAACCATTCTTTTCACCTCAGATTTCTTGGTCATAGAAAGAGGTCTCGGGGGGGGGGGGGGCATATCTGACATGGCTCTTGTTATTTTGCAAAAAAGTAAATCCTGAAATGCGGACATAAATTTCCCACCAGATATGGTAAATAGAAGAGTATATGACCTGCAACCAAATATGTACGGTGCTATACGAAAATCTTCCCAAATAATTCCTCACATACATTGGAATTTGTGTTCTCATATACAGTTTTAGAGTTACATCAATGCCGTCTTAGTTTTAAGTATTTGAAATCATTTTATGCTGTTTTCTTAAATTACTGGGCATGGGAACCTGAATGTTTTAATATTGATCTTAGAAATTACATTGTTCAAAATATGCATAAAGTATTTTGTCCCATGGACTTAGAATTCTAATTGAACGTCTTGCTAAAATGTTAAATATACCTTGTTATTTCTTATATATAGGCGGACTACGTCTCGCGGCACCACCTCTAGACGAGAGAAAGTTAGAGAAAGCCCGGTCGTCAAGGCAACGTGATTTACTTATGAAGAAAGCATTGCGTGATATCATCGTCAATGTTATCATTATTTGGATACTGTTCAGTATCAGTTTTAGTAACAGAGATGTTAAGTCATACTATATGCACCAGGAAGTAGTCAACAGACTTCTTGAACCTGACAATATGCCGTCATTCTCAGCGGTAAGTTTATATAAATAGATTTTGCACCACCGTAACAGCGTTAAATAAAATGTTACGAGTCCAATATTTCAATTGTGTAGAAATCATGTATACCTTAATTACTAGTGTACCATGACAACAATGAAAATGAAAGTGAATTTTAGTTCCCCATTGAAAGGAAAATACACCAGCATTTTACATGGTAATATAAAAAATATATTTAATATTTTGAAACATACATTTATGCCCGTGCGTGTTTATATTTGCTTTACTCGGATTACAGTAAAAACACATTTAAATACACGTGTTATACTGCCTGTTTCATTTTTGTAGATAAGAACAACTTCAGACTTTTTTGATTGGCTAAATAACACTGCTATTATCAACGCATTCCCTGAAAATGAGAAAGATGGTAGTGACACGCCATTACATTGGAGAGTACGTCAGTTTGTAGAGGGTGGAACTTTATTCAGGGTTGGTCCGCCTAGACTGCGACAACTGCGAACAACAAAAAGTAGGGCTACTCTACCTGTTGCATTATACAATGTGTTATTTCAGTTGTCTAAGACTAAGAGCTTCCTTAAATTAAAGATTATTAACTACTAATACAGAATGTTATTCTGCATGTACTAAAGTGTGGCACTGTCATTACTTTCATCGCTTTGATGTTATCATATCGCAGTTATCACTTAATTTCCTGCTGGGTCATAGTATATCAATAGTATGTACCGTACAACTACATTGTATATTTAGATACGGGGGTATTCATCATCGTCAGTGATCGTTCTAATTAAAGCTGATTTATACAAATTGCAAAAGCTAACTGTTGAAAAGACAACAAACGTGAGTAGTTTACATGCCGTACACATGGATTCAACAATCTAATGTAAAGCATCACTTAATTTTCAAACTATCTATCGAAAGCGGGCGTATTAAGTATTGTGTTGTCATATAAATTGCAATGTGCTATAGCTTAATAAAATGCATTGATCAATACTGAATACATATTAACGACAAGATTAAAGGCATCTGCTTCTAAATTTCAGAGTCCTGTAAAAATTCTCTGTTTCCTACTGTTGATTGCTTCAAGAAATACTATGAAGCGACCGAAGAAACTGGATCTTATTGCATTGGCTGGAAAGACGGTCCATGTGACCCTGACGAAAAAATATACCAGTTCTCCTCAGAAGCTTGGCGTTTCACTTCTGCTTTTGATATTTGGGGAATGCCAATATCTGGTTACTATACAACATATGGCGGTGGTGGTTATATCGCTGATCTAAGTGTCAACCGACAAGTCAGTCAAGAGATCTTAAATGAGTTGTTCAGTAACTCCTGGGTTGACAGACAGACTAGGGCTGTACTACTTGAGTTTACATTATATTGCCTAAATGCAAACATATTTACCTACAATATGTTTATGGTTGAGTTTCCCGAAACTGGCGGAGCTTTTCCGTATTTCGTGGTTTTTCCAATGCGTGTGTACCTGCATCAAGGAGCCATTGGGGCTTACACATTAGCCTGTGAGGTTCTCTTTGTATTGTATCTGATCATTTTAACAGTTATGGTAATCGTGCAAATAGTTCAACAGAAGAAAGATTTCTTCAAACAAGGTTGGCAGGTTTACGAACTCATATTTATCATTCTATCATACCTTGCGATTATTATGAATATAATCCAAGTACTTTTTACGAATATGAGTTTGGACGTGTTCCGGGAAGATAAAAAGGCATTCGTCAAACTTTTATCACCTGGCTATATGGAATACAGTTCTCGTCTTGTTGATTGGTGTGCTTGTGTTCATGTCAACGGTTCGAATGTTAAACATTCTTGGCTACAACAAAAGAATTAATGCAGTGGCAAAAGTCTTCACAAAAGCTGCCAGCGATTTAGTTTGGTTTGGGATTTTTTTCTCCTTTGTCTTTACCTGTTATGCGGCTTTTGGATATCTTCTGTTCGGATGGACGCTCACGTCATACAAAACTATCTACAAAACAATGGGCACGTTGTTCATTAGCATGATCGGAAAGAGCCGCTTTACGGAAATTGAAGAAACGGATCCAATCTTCTCCAAGATCTATTTCATGTGCTTTATCTTCTTTGTCGTCTATATGATATTGACGATGTTTTTGGCCGTGCTGTCTAAGGCGATAGATCAGGTCCATGCGGAAACGAAGACAGACAAAGGTGATGAAATGGTGGACTTTGTCCTTAAGAAAATTAAAGGGTTGACGTCTTATGGAAGCAAGACAAAGAAAGGGGCAGGTAAGACCACTGAAACTTTTAAAATTCCAAATATCTCCGTTGTTTAGCTATTTTAGTTTTTTTGTGCTTATATCAAGCTTTGGACCTGGGTGTGACTGACTTATTGGTAAGTCTCCCAGCTATTAACATTTGTAATTTTAGGCTTGTGATTAAATTTTATATGGAGTCTGGACAGCTTTTGTAATTGCCAAATATCTTTTTACAATCTTTACAATCGAGTTAAGTCGGATGCAACGCTGTAAAAAATATTGTGAATTTCCAAACGTGTAAAATATTAGTAAAAGATCAAAACATACTATTTTTCAGGATATTTTTATAAACATTGACAAAATGTGAAAATAATGTACTTGATGTTCACTGCTCGTCAGTTCGTGGTTATCTATCACTTAGTGATTACATGTAGATGTCTCCAAAGTCTATTTGATATAGATAAAACAATTTTCTGTACTTTATGTGACAACTAATGGTTC
The DNA here is from genome assembly GCA_022818135.1 of Saxidomus purpurata. NCBI lineage: Eukaryota > Metazoa > Mollusca > Bivalvia > Venerida > Veneridae > Saxidomus > Saxidomus purpurata. The sequence continues at coordinate 23,673,436 of JAFMSR010000002.1, read as the reverse complement.
AAAACCACTGTCAAATAACAACATTGGGCGAAAATATTCCAGAACTGATATTAAATTTAAAGAAGTAAACTAAGATAAGGTGAACTAATAGCGTGAATATGAATTACATACAGTAACTGAAACAAATCTTTAGGATTATTCGAACATTTGTATCTGTGTTATAAAACACCTCAGCGAAAAACGAAAAACAAATATTGTATTGCAATAAATAGATTTTTTTTTCAGAATTAATTTTACTGAGATACATTTCTAATTTTTAAAGTAAACCCAGCTCCCTGGAATCGTGAGACTACAGCTTGGGGCCGTAAACGAAGAGCATTTGCATTCGACAAGGCAACCAACCGTGAAATTCTACAGGAAATAAGAGAGTCTATGCAGCAGGCTTTAGCAGGTAACCCAAGAGGTAAATTGTTCGTCTAAGTCTTGCATCATTTTAACAGTTACTAAGGAAGTTTGCCTTTCTATTCAATTCTACCAAATTTCCAACACTAAAGCAGTCATATGTATCCGTTCTTTTTATATATAAAATACTAAATGTACAGATAAGTCGCAGTCTGAGCAACTGTTATTTCCATATATTCTAAAAATTTACATGTATATATAACTTAGTACTTTGTTTCTTTGACTTTTTTATTATTATTCCAATCAAATAAATATGACCAGCGACACAGCTATCTTGCATAGTTTGAACAAACAATATTTCAAAATCAATATTGGAAAATTTCAGTTACCTACGTCCAGTACATATAAAACTACAACATTTCGAAAAAGTATACCCAAGGCGTCATTGTTCACTCTAAAAATAACGTCACATATCACAATTTGACGTCAAAACTCACTTCAATTTACATGGGGAGTAAACTATTGCGGTAGTCATTTCCTAAAGGCATCATTTATTTTTGGTTGAAACATTATATACTCTTTCAATATATCATATCTGTTGAACTATTTCATGTCTTCTTTCCACTATATGCCTTTTTTCATAGGGTATAGCCAAAATAGAAAAAAGAATCATTTCAAATAGCTGTTGCCATAGTAATGGTCTTGGAGGATTTTGAAGCAAATAGTATGTTTCTGTTGAGGAAAATATAGTGGCTATCAGTTTTTGTCATTGGTTTTGCATTTAAAGAGGGTGACAAAAATGTAAATTTTATGTGTTTTTTTGGTCAATTATTGTCGAATAATGTAACGAACGTCCGAAGGTACATTTTCGTGCGTCGACGGTCATATGTATATTATAGTGTAATGCATGCGTGTTATTTATATTTTGGTATATAACTATTTCTTTCCTATCACTATTCAATTCTATTTCAGATTTTTCTACCCCAGTGTCGGATCACAACAGAAGACATGTTACGTTTAGACGTTAGCTACGTGCTTTGTAGAAAAGAAGGATATGTTAAATAAATCGAATGAACAGTTTATACAGCCATGTGATACATTGTGTTATACTCTGACTGCTTGACTAGTTTCATAGATATACACATAACAACATTGCACGCATTTTGTTGAAAGCATGTGTGATCTTTTTATTAATGTTTTACCGTAACAGTGCACATAGATGCCATTATTTTATGAATATCGAGCAGTTAAAATAAACATTGATTTTTGCACTCATTCCCATTTCGATTATGGACCGGTTTGGGGTGAAATAGGATTGCAAGATTATGTAAGTCTATGAGTTTATGAAGAATTTCGTGTCTACGCTCTATATTCCCAATATAGGCGTAACTTCATGTTTGTTTATACTACATGTCTAACAGTTGTTTTTGTGCATACCATTTACTACTCCAAAGGTCAAGTTCAAACATGTAACATAAGTTTTATTGATATTTCATGTCTTCACGCAATTACTGCCTATATCATTAGGTGCGCCATGCACAACTAGAGGCTACCTCAAATGTCAAAATTACTCTTGAAACTTAAAGCATTTTGCATAGCGTTATAAAGCAACATTTCTTGTCATAGGCATGATGAAAATAAGTTAAGGCATGAATCATTCTACAGAAATGATTGTTTTTGAACTACACAATGGTGCGCGTAAGTCCTTACTTTCTACCTTAAATATTTCTATCACACATTGGACTAAAAGCCTGTGGGCATATTCCTTGTTTCATCATGCACTTACATGTACTTTGAGACATGGGAAGATTGTTCTCCATGTTTGGAATCAACATTATTTGAGCTAAAGTAATAAAAATGTATAGGGACGTTAAGTTAACGCCATTTAGATTACAAATTGTGCACTCGAGCGTGTTCACTGGCAACTGACTGTCCATTCATATCATTTGTTTTACAACACTCGCCAAAGAAAGCTGTCAGAGAGTCGTGAAACTTAACAGAAATTTTCAGTCTTAAATTTGCATCATTTCAAAACGATGAAACAATTCGTAAACTCAAATAGCCATGCACAGAGTGGAATTTAAGGGTCCTAAAGACACGTTTTATACGCTTCCTCATAACTCAATGTAAATAGTCACTTTAATGATGCACGTATTACTTATATGTCACTTGTTTTACGACACCGGTAACTGCAGCACTAAGTCCTTTTTATGCATTTAAGAAACAACGATGTCCAACCGGACAGACATTAAACATCAACTTTGCTTCGTATCGTACCCAATTGAACACCAATGCTATTTTTCTGTTGAATACTAGTATATACTATTATTTGTTCGTATTGTGCTGAAAATTATCAACTCTACATAGGTGTGACCACATGAGTTTATGCACTTCAGTCATGGTCTACAAGATTTATTCTCAAGATAGCCAATTTTCACCAATTACTATTGCTATTAATTGGAAATATAACAACGTACAGTTCAATTTTAGATATCCATACAGACCAATGTTTGTGATATAAAGTTTGGTTTCCTAATGTGATTTGCTGTACCTTGTATATAGTGTATGATAAGTTATATTCTTGTTGGATTCGACATGATTAAGTGCTGAATAAAACTATATACTAGTACTTTATATACAAATATGCTTAAGACATCAATAGTTAATTGACACATGTCTATTGTAGGGTTTTATTTTTCTACAAGCCTCTTAAATTCGTACACCGTGTGGAATTTATTTAACTAATCATCAAATGTGTCATAAAACATTTGAGTATATTTGACTATCTTTGTAACAATGTTTACTGTTCGGTGCCCAGTAGTCCTGTTAGCCGTAATAGGACAAACCCATCTCTAAATATCATCCGAACACTGTCTGTGTGATACACCGATACTGATGCTATTGTATACCATGTCATACTAGTATAGGATTTTGATAAATATCTAGCTGCGATTTTTGAAGTCCTTCACCTCGCTTTCGTTTTATTGTACACGTGTATTGATATGCAACAATGTGATAATCTTTGGTGTTTTGCAGCAATTTGCTCCAAACTAATAAATGTAAATTTATTCAATTTTATTTGAATACAAAAGAGATAATGTAATCAAAATAAGTCACAAAGTCGCATAAGAACGGCGACAGTTTCAGGCTGGTTTTAAGTAATACAAATATATTTGATTCAGCTCAGCTTTGACAGATTTCGCCCATTACGCAGATCAATGTTAAATTCATTTGCACAGTCTATACAATGTAGAATAGTTTCTACTTTCATTTCTCAGATATTTGAGATTTCATAGAAGGCATGTCTCGGATCAGCCATGCAGTTTCTTTTCATATTGTTTGAATTGCGTTTTTGTATACATGAATCTGTTTGACAGTAACTTTTCTTAAATAGATGCAAAGCTGCTGTATTTCACTCAAATTGTTAAGAAACCTGATTTCCACAATATCAAACAAATATTGGATAATGACGCGGCAAATATTTGGCAACAAAGTGATATTTGATAGTTTTATACACAGGATATAAACAAACCCACTCCTCTCACAGATAGACGTAATTCTTGCAGCCATTTGGTAACTAAAAGACCTTTATCATATCGTACTTGAGCCACACGCTTTTCTTTACAAAGTTATCCTCCGCGTACAGTTTATATCGTACTTAAGTCACACGCTTTTCCTTACAAAGATATCCTGCGCGTGCAGTTTATATCCGCATGTAATTAAATATAGAACACGCACTATGCATGAATAAACAAGTCATACAAATAAAGTGATATAGGCTTCTTTCGTTACAGGAATAGAAAGAAGACCATAAACAGCACATTGCTGAGCTATTTATTAATTTGAAAAATACTTGCTACGACTATAAAGGAGACGAGTGCGTAAATTATCTAGTCATTTTCCAAATTGTCTGTTATGCTCACTCTTTAAAAAAAATAGAATGTTAAACATACAGTTTGTGTGTCTTGTTGAATATCTGTTTTTGGTGTTGTTGACTTGTTTTGTTTTTAAAATTTCAATATATTTTATCTTTGAAGTGAATTGTTGTGTTGTTTATGTTACCACTAAGTAGAGGGCTTTCTACTGGCAGTCTTTTTCAACTCACCGGAGGTTTTAAACCCGCTTGGCCAGTTTCAGTTAAATTTCACAGAACTTTTTCATTCATGGTCATCTGTCGAAGTTGGTAAAGCAATTTCATTCAATATAGTACTTTTGTTACCATGACAACAAAAGAAAAAAATTCTTGTCCATCCCCGCAAGAAACATGGTTTAGATATTTGATATATAGCACTACCTAGTGTGTTTTTTAATAAGTTTAAACATTGTGTTAAAATTAAACGGTTTCTATAGATAACTCTTAAATACATTGTATTTGGTATGTAGAATCGTCTAGTTATCAACTATAAGGTTTGTCCAAACCGTAACTTTTGTATCAACATTATCCTGGTCCTGGCTTATATAAGAAATACGAGTACTTCGGGTTGTTTTCTTAAGCCACAAGGCTAAAATCGTACAAATTTTATGTGAAGCATGATATAGTGGTCCTATTACTACCCTACATAGTAAAACCTTTGTGAAACAACAATGCCATGATGAGTCCAAACCTATTAAAGCAATTGCAGTCATTAATATATCAGGAAGTTTAAAAGTCGCTTTCAAATTAATTCTATGATTATTTTAATTTGAGCACCGACACCAAAAACTAAGACCAGCCAGCACTCAAGTTGTCAGACATATGTCATATGTATTAAAGCATAGGTCATGCCTAGCCCTGTAGTTGCATGTAGTAGTAGTACCAGCAACAACAACAGTAGCTGTAGCAGCAGCAGTAGAAGTATCAGAAGCAGTAGTAGTAGCAGAAGCAGCAACAATAGCAGTAGTAGTAGTAGCAGAAGCAGTAGTAGTAATAGCAGTAGTAGCAACAATAACAGTAGCAGTAGTAGCAGAAGCAGCAGTAACAAGAGCTGTCACATGACAGCACGCTCGACTATTCGAAAGGTTGTTGGTAAAATGGGTTTTTTGTCAAAGAACAGGAGTATTGTGTAATTGTCTGTAAGAATTAAGGTCAAAGATATGAAACTTGTTCAAAGACCTTTGTAAATGTACATTACATTCAAAGCCTTACTCTGGATTCTGTAAGCCAAGTGGAGGGAGGAGGGGATAATTTCAAAGAAATAGATAACCTTGAAAATTTGATCATGAATAACTCTGTAACTTTTCAAAATTGAAATGTATAGAATTAAAAAAGCATGACCGCTGCATGCTGCATAATTATTCTATGACATTTCAAAAGAAAGCCATTTCGAGTATTTCCATGTTAGTCTGGTAAAAACTGTGACAAAATTCTAAGTTAAAAGGGGCATAAATGTCAAAAATCAAAAACATTGGTGAAGATGTTGACAGTAAACATACATTTTAAGTCCATAAAAAAAAATTAAAGTTAAAAAGGGGCATAAATCTGTCAAAAAACAAAACAGAGTTATGGGGATTGTTTCCTCAGATGTAGATGTTGATGGTAGACACATACTTTGAGTTTCAAGTCAATACCTTTGATAGTATTCAAAACATTTGACTTTATAAAATCTTTTACCAAATATTCTAAGTTAAAAAGGGGCATAAATCTGTCAAAAATCAAAACAGAGTTATGGGGATTGTTTCCTCTGGTGTAGATGTTGATTGTAGACACATACTTTGAGTTTCAAGTCAATACCTTTGATAGTATTCAAGATATTTGAATTTATAAAAATCTTTAACAAAAAAATCTAAGTTAAAAAGGGGCATAAATCTGTCAAAATTCAAAACGGAGTTATGAGGATTGTTTCCTCAGGTGTAGATGCTGATGGTAAAGATATATTTTGAGTTTCAAGACAATACCTTTGATAATTTGCAAGATATTTGAATTTATAAAAAACTTTAACCAAAAATTCTAAGTTAAAAAGGGGCATAAATCTGTCAAAAATCAAAACAGAGTTATGGGGATTGTTTCCTCAGATGTAGATGTTGATGGTAAACAAACAGTTTGAGTTTCAAGTCAATACCTTTGATAGTATTCAGGATATTTGACTTTATTAAAAACTTTAACCAAAAATTCTAAGTTAAAAAGGGGCATAAATCTGTCAAAAATCAAAACAGAGTTATGGGGATTGTTTCCTCAGGTGTAGATGTTGATGGTAAAGATATATTTTGAGTTTCAAGTCAATACCTTTGATAGTATTCAAGATATTTGACTTCATTAAAAACTTTAACCAACGCAGACGCCGACGCCGGGGCGAGTGCAATAGTCTCCTTATTCTTCGAATAGTCGAGCTAAAAACAGTGCAGCAACAATAGCAATAGCAGCAGCAATAGCAGTAGCAGCAACAACAAAAGCAGTAGTAGTAGTGGTAGTAGCAGAGGCAGCAGTAGTTTCAGTGGTATCAATAACAGCAATGGCAGTAAGGGAAGGAGGAGGAGCTAGAGCAGCAGCAGTAGTAACAATAGCAGCAGTCAACAAATAACAAATACAACAAGAGGGCCAAGATGGCCCTATATCGCTCACCTTGGTACAAGTCCACTTGCCTGGTGGAAGATCACTAGATAATGTTATATACCAAATAAGTTTTCCTATATACGCCTTTGTAAAACAAATGATCCCCCCCCGGGCAAGGTCAATTTTGACCCCAGGGGCATAATTTGAACAAACTTTGAAGAGGTCTACTAGGCAATGCTACATGCCAATTATTTATGCTCTAGGCTTTGTGGTTTCAGAGAAAAATATTTTTAAAGTTTTCCCTATATAAGCCTATATAAAACTAAGTGACCCCCGGTGCAGGGTCAATTTTGATCCGAGGGTCATAATTTGAACAATCTTGGTAGAGGTCCACTAGCCAATGCTACATGCCAAATATCTAAGCTCTAGGCCTTGTGGTTTCAGAGATTTTTAAAGTTTTTCCTACATAAGCCTATGTAAAACTAAGTTACCCCCGTGCGGGGTCAATTTTGATCCGGGGGTCATAATTTGAACAATCTTGGTAGAGGTCCACTAGCCAATGCTACATGCCAAATATCTAAGCTCTAGGCCTTGTGGTTTCAGAGAAGAAGATTTTTAAAGTTTTTCCAATTTGTTGCCATAGCAACCAGAGTTCTGCATTGAATGGAATTCTTTGAACAATTTTGGTAGAGCTTCATGCAAGGAACATTCCTGCATAGTTTTATCAACATTGGCCTAGAGGTTTCAGAGGAGATGTCATTTGAATCAAAATGTTGACGGACGACGTACTATGGACGACGGACAATCATCGATCAGAAAAGCTCACCCTGGCGTAGCCAGGTGAGCTAAAAAGGTCTCCAGGTTCAACTGCTCTATATCATTTAGTCATATATCCCGTTTAGGACTTTTAGGCATCTCTTTGCATTAGCAGTTTGAGATATGTAGCTTCACTTGGTATTAAAATTGTTAGCACACAGTTGAATTTTACATTTGACCTTGCCTATCCACCCACCTGCCTGCATATAAACCTAACCTAGAAATATTTGTTGACTTTTCAGATTTCAGTATTTTGTGGAACTCTGCAAGAAATGTCAATTTTGACAAGTTTTTAAATACCTGATGCAAAAAATGATTAATTATTATGATCTAAAAAAAGGGTGTACGTTCCATTTTAAGATAATACAAGAGGGGCAAGATGGCCCTATATCCCTCCCCTGGTTACCATTGGCTACAATACAAGTTCATAATAGCAGAAAGGGTCAATTTTGACCCAGGCGTCGTAATTTGAACAATCTTGGTAGAGTGTCACTAAGCAGTGCTACATGCCAAATATCTAAGCTCTAGGCCTTGTGGTTTTAGAGAAGATTTTTAAAGGTTTTCCTATATCCTCTGAATGGCCATAACGTAATAAACCGTATGCGCGGGTTAAGACAGGTTTGGCCTTCCATAGAAGTGACAGTTACCATATGGAACACATTTTGTCTGTATGAATTTAAAGGCTATGCCGACAGCTGCTGAATGTTAAAAACTCAGACGTCCGAGGCAAATGCTGACACTTTAAGACAACCTTGAAAATGAGCTTGGACACAATTTTACGGTTTGAAAATTTTCATTTTACCAACGTTCGCGTACAGGCCCCTGTGGGATAGTGTTTTGAGCGCGTGCAAATAGTTTTTCATAGACATGTCTTACTCCAACCCAGGTATATTGACATCTTATGAGAACGCTTAAAATCGACCTCTCGTTAGCAAAAAATAAAGAAAATAAGTCCATGCGCAGGTAAGCAGACAGGGTGACCCCTGCGCATGACCTCTGAAGGTGGGCCAATGGAAATTTTACTTTCATGTTACAGCTCAATCTATTTGCTGACGTATACAACACGCACAGTAAACCGAAAGTAGCATAACGTGATGTACAGTGTTTACAACTAGATGGGTGTTCAGTAGAACATTTGTGTCGCCCTCTTACGCTTTGTCAGAATAACCAATAATTTTGTGACAAAATCTAAGTACAAAAAGGGGCATAACTCTGTCAAATATGACCTTGACCTACAAAATTTGGCGGCATCATGACGTTTATGTCATAAGCAATACAATTTGAAAGTTTGGGAAGAAATCTTAAGAAATAGCAAAGTTATAGCCATCATAAAGTTTTCTTGACAAAATCTAAGTACAAAAAAAAGCATAACTATGTCAAATATGAACTTGACCTATAAAATTTGACGGCATCACAACCCTTTTGACATAAGCAATACAATTGGAAAGTTTGATAAAATAATCTTAAGAAATGGCAAAGTTATAGTACAAATCTAAGTATAAAAAGTGGCATAACTCTGTCAAATATGACCTTGACCTACAAAATTTGGCAGCATCACGACCCTTATGTCATAAGCAATGCAATTTGAAAGTAAGATGAAGAAATCTTAAGAAATGGCAAAGTTATAGCCAACGTTAAGTTTTCGTGACAAAATCCAAGTACAAAAAGGGGCATAACTCTATCAAATATGACCTTGCCCTACTAAATATGGCGGCATCATGACCCTTTTGTCATAAGCAATACAATTGTAAAGTTTGATGGAGAAATCTGAAGAAATGGCAAAGTTATGGCCAACGTTAAGTTTGTGTGATGGACGGACAAAGCGATCCCTATGCGTCGCCTTTTCTCCATAAGGGCGACACAAAAACACATGCATGTCTGTCGAGTGTTTAACAAAATATCCCGGCTGTGCAAAGGATATAAGCCTAAGAAAAATAAAATGACCCCTAGGGAGATGATAATCTTGACCCAGGCGTCGTAATTTGAACAATCTTGGCAGAGGTCCACTAGGTAATGCTACATACCAAATATCTCAGCTCCAAGCCATGTGGTAGTAGAGCAAAAGATTATTGAAGTTTTTTCCTATATAATAAAGCTTATGTAAAACAAAGTGACCCCCCAGGCTGGGTCAATTTGAACAATCTTGGTAGAGGTCTACAAGACAATGATTCATGCTAAATATCTCAGCTCTAGGCCTTGTGGTTTCAGAGAAGATTTTCGTATTTGTTACCATAGCAACCAGAGTTCTGCATCGAATGGAATTCTTTGAACAACTTATATAGAGCTTTATGCAAGGAACATCCCTGCAAAGTTTCATCAACATTGGCAGAGTGGTTTCAGAGATGTCGTTTGAATCAAAATGTTGGTGGACAACAGACAATCATCCATTAGATAAGCTCACCCTGGCAAAGCCATGATAGTTAATAGTCACACTGATAGCATGGTAAGTAACAATTTCACCCCTTAATGACAGCAGCAAGTTGAGTGCTTACAAAAAATGTCCATAGGCACTTTTGATTATAAACAAGAGCTGTCCCTCACAAGTGACGAATGCCCCCCGAAAGAGGTGCCTCACAGTCAATGACAGAGTAATCATGCATACAGTATTCCATTACTTTAAACACTAAGTGTGACCTTGACCTTTGAGGTAGGGACTTGGGTCTTGCACGCGACACATCTGCTTGATGTGCTAGACATTTGTGCCAAGTTATTTTAAAATCCTTCAAAGCATAAAGTTATAGTCCGGACACAAATGTATGCATATATACAGGATTCCATTACCTATAAACTCTAAGTGTGACCTTGACCTTTGTGGTAGGGATGTGGGTCTTGCACGCGACACGTCGTCTTGATGTGCTAGACATTTGTGCCAAATTATTTTAAAATCCTTCAATGCATGACAAAGTTACAGTCCGGACACGAATGTGTGCATATATGGATATATAGAGGAATCCATTATCTTCAAACTCTAAGTGTGACCTTGACCTTTGAGGTAGGGACGTGGGTCTTGCACGCGACACGTCGTCTTGATGTGCTAGACATTTGTGCCAAATTATTTTAAAATCCTTCAATGCATGACAGAGTTACAGTCCAGACACGAATTTGTAAGTGGGGACCCACAGACGGACGGACGGTGCGATTTTAATAGGCCACCCTTCGGGGGCATAATAAAGGTTTCACAAGGTAGGACACAGTGCTAATTTAGCACACTCCTTGGAAGGGCAATACCTCTACTCTATAATCTACTTTGATTGAGATACTATGAATATAAACATTGTTACCAGGCTCAGTGCTGGTTACATAATTGGTACCAAAGACAGAGCGTAAATTTAGAAAGATGTCAACATTTCAGGGATCACAACTGTGGCAATTTGACTTTTCTACAATTTAGTCTAAATAATATGTCAATCAACATTGTAAACAGCTCTCTAAACAGGTGATCTAAGATAGAGAACAAAGTGAGCTTTTATTTGTCAAGAGTTTGACTGTTGTGCAGGGGAATTAACTATTGATGTGCCTAGGGTGATTTGGCTAGTTACCAAACAAAAACATCAAACATGTCAAAAGTTCTTAGTAATTTTATTATGATATTTCAACAATTTCAAGATTTCTCTCAAGATGGCTTTATTTATAATGTAAAGAAACTGTTGAGTTTAGAACATTTAATTAATACACATGAAGCACTTCTATACAATAATGTCCAATCTTTTTGTCCTGCGGCAGTGCACTTTTTGCTTTAAAGTGCTCCAACAGTGCTTCCAAGGTGACAAGGCCGTCAAAAAACTGAACCTGTGTAAGAAAGAGAGAGAATTGCAAATTAGATGACACACTGTAAATGAATGATATTCATCAATATTCACTTTTTTTGTGAAAGATTCACAGTTTTCATGTGGAATTTGCAAACTCTGTTAATATAAATTCTTTATGAAATACTACATCCTGTTTGTATTAAAACTGTAACTTTTACAACAACAAAAACCCAGTGAACGTTTCTGTTTGTTAAAATCTATATTATTTCCAAGGAAGTACTCATGACCACACTTCCAGATGGAAACATTATTACAGTGAAATAAGCATGTCTGTTTAAACAAATCAATGAGAATTCCAAACCTCTCACATCTTCAAACAGATAAAGATTTTACTAATTTCTTAACTCTTGATTGAGAAAAAGTTCTTACAACTTTTATTAACAGCTCATGAGATTCACCCAAGATGGAGTCAACCTCAAGGAGAAACAAATAAAGAATTGCTGCATCAATGACTCAATGCATAAATCAAATTCATTATATAGCCACTATTTTTCCCATTAAAATTCTTGGTTAAAAACACTAAAATTATGACGGTCACAGGATATCCTACCTCTTCAAAAAAAATTAAGTCACATGTCAGTCAGGTGGTATCCTAACTTGTACATTACTAATCTTTTCTAACAAGACCATGATAGCCAGTAGGTAGGCAGCATTTCAGCTGCTTGAAAATTTTTGTTAATTTTAATCTTGAAAAAGTACAAAACAGTGTTGGATATTCTTACCTGTTCATTTACAAGCGATTCCAACTTGACAATGGTCATGTGACAGTCTGGAGACAGGACAAACTGAGTGATGTGAGCATCTAATACCAGACATAACCAGTCAACAACCTATAGTGTAAGATTAATCAAATAACATTACACCCCTAAGTACTGACATCACTCAATCATATCAAACCATACACTTCTAAATTTCTAAAATGAACTTGTCCCCGTAATCAATTTAGAGAGTACCATTAAGGGATTTCCAAAGGCGTGCTCACTTAAAAATTTACTGACCGAATATCACACAATACATATCATGATCTACACTGTTCACAAAAGCAATTTCATTTGCCCCTAGAGTAACAAAGAATAAGTGCTCCAAGAAATAACATCAAATGAAACTTTAATTAATCCATAATTATTATACTGGCTCTTCAAAAGAATGAAGGTGTTGAAGTTCTTACGTATGTCAATTTTTATAAGAATTCAGTAAGAATAAAAATCTGTCACTTTTGAAATAAACTGCCACATTTTGTTGCTAATTAAATGAAATGAAAAGATATAGCATACATGTACAACTGAACAGGAAGTTACATGTTCCAAATACCATCAGGAATGAAATTCAGCTTCACTTTATCAAACCCTATTATTGTTAAAGGTGTTGTAGAACAACAACCTATAACACTTTTACTGCACATTTACTGACTTAATGGAAACTGCTCCCAGTGCAAAAGAGCCATATGAACTTCTGATCCAAACATCATTGCTGGTTATAAAGTCATTGCTACCACATTTAACCACTACTTAAAAACAACTACAGGCAGACAATATTTTCCTGCAATTCAGCTGGAACCCTTTTTCCATCCTTTAACTTTTTCTCTGTGCCAATATTTGACAGTGTTTTGTTACTGAAGATAACCAATCTACCCACAATGTCTGAAGATAGCAGGAATACATATTTCTTCCTGCTGTCCAAAAATAGTTTAAATGTCATTATCTGAATGACCTTGACCTTTGACCTACTTACCTTATGTGTGTATGTCACCAAGTGAAAAAATGATAAGATGTTTGAACACAAAGATTTCAATGAATGAGCATGTACTGTCACAGTGGTAAAATGTGCCAACATATGAACATATAGACAGACTGAACTATTCATACCTCTTCCCAGTATTCCTAAAATTTACCCTCCTGGCGTAATAAATATACCAGTACTTAAGTTTAAATTTTCAAAATGCATTAACTTCTAAAGCACCAGAAGCAGTAATAATACATGTACCTACCTGATTCTGTGCAAGACTTTGTGTTTTACTCTCCTGTTCATCTTTCAGGAAACTTGATCTTGAGTCTAGTAGATAGCATAGATACTCCAGCAGTTTCTGAAACAAATTTCACCACATCTGTCACTGTTTTATTATACAAATTGATTTTTTTTAGATAAAATGGTTAACTCTCATCACCATCTTCAAATGCCAGGATACAGTGTAATGTAACCCTGCATTACATTATACCAAGTTATTTTGAATCTGAGAGTAACATAGGAACTAACAATTCATTAACTATACTCTTAAATCACTGACTAGGAGTTTCCGCTGTTCTCGTACACAAGGAGGGATTGTGAAGATTCAGATGATACCAAAGCTATCACTCATGTTCAGCGACACTTTTAAAAGTAATACAATTATGATGTTTCAATTATCCTGCATTAAAGTCCCATTAGCACTTTAGTTAGTCATAATTAGATAATAAATTAATGAATAGAAGAATGATTAAATTGTATTCCATTTGGTCTTAAACAATGTTGAGGCAAACATCTTTTCATATTTTAAATTTGACAATTCTTCACTACAAATCGTTGTTAGACAGTGTTCCTTAAGTTAAGAAATATCATTGAAAACCAATACCGCACTATTTTTACAGCATGTACTTTCGATTTTAAAGGCAATGTTAGTGATGTTCTTCCATTAAAAAACTGTCAATTTTGCTGATAAGATATCTTTCTAGTAATGTGCGAGCTACAAGTAATTCAACAAAGTGCTAATGGGACTTTAATTACATATACGTACTGCAAAACTATCGTTTTCCTTCTTTTAAACGCACTATTTGCAATACCAAAAGTTATCTTTTTCTGTAAAAGCCCAAGGATCACTTTATTTTTAATTTATGTTGATATGATAATGATAGAACCATGTTCTTTTCATTCTAAAACAACATTGACATATGCCTTTCTTTACTTTTCAAATTGTTTCTTCAAGAAAAAGAGTTGCCAGAGTCTTTTTTATTTTTTGCAATATCATTGAAAAAATACTATGCTATGTTTCTAATATATACTTATAGATTTAAAAAGCAAAGTTAGGAATGTTTTTAATAAAAATAAAGGTCATTTCTGTCAGCAAGACATCTGTCTTGATAAAATGAGAGCTACTCGTAAATGTGATCCTGGGACTTTAACTTTGAATAAAAGTACTGTACTATAGGTTTATCTGTAGTATTAAATACCTGTACATTCCACTATTTTCTTAATTCAATACAACAACTAGTACTTTATCAATGGAAGATAGGAAATATCATTCTTAGACTACAACATTAAATCCCACTCATCACTTACCAGTGCATCTTTAAATGAAATTTTTCTCAAGCATTCAAGCAGGAAAGTATCGCTGTATGGTAAACACAATATTTCATTGCTGTCAAATTGTTATGGAAATTAATCAGTCTTTACTCATTATTATACTACACGAATTAAATAGGTAACTTGCTTTATCTAATACTATGAAAAGAATAATACAAGAGCAAGACATAAATTAACCTTTAAAGCAAACAAACTATAATTTGTATATCAAAACAAGAGCTGTCAGTAGGACAGCGTGCTCGACTTTTTTAGTGCTTGCCAATAAAACAAAACTTTGACAGTTAATTAAGGGCACACAAGACTTTAACTAGGAATTTCTAAGTACAAATCAAGAAACATTTTCACAGAGTTATCTTCTTTTGCTTACAGATAGGTCTTACGATGGTACATAAGTACTTCAACTTTCAAAGTAATATCTCAAATGGTTAAGTTAACAAGTGGACAAGAATGAAAATTTTAATTGAGTTTCTAAGTCAAAAAGGGCCATAATTCAAATAAAATCCTTGACAGAATTACCTTCTCCTGCCCATGTTTGGAAATCATGATGGTAAACAAGTATTCCAACTTTCAAATTAATATCTCAAACAGTTCAGTCAAAAAGTGGACTGGTAGAACTTAACCAAGATTCTAAGTCGATAAAAGGCCTTAATTTTTAAAACAAATCCCTGACAGAGTTACCTTCTCTTGCGTACAGATGGGGGTAATGATGTGAAATAGCATTAAAAGTTTCAAAGCAATATCTCAAAGGGTTAAGGCAATAAGTGGATTTTACCCATATTCAATGTATTTTCTAAGTCAAAAAGGGGCATAATTCTGTCCAAAACCTTGACAGAGTTATGTCCTCTTGTCTGTTGATGAAGGTCGTGATGGTAAACAAGTATGGTTAGTTTCAAAGCAATACCTCCAATGGTTTTGAAATAAAGTGAGGTGGTACGAAAAACTTAACCAAGCTCAATACACTTTCTAAGTAAAAAAAGGGCCATAATTCTGTCAAAAACCTTGACAGAGTTATGTACTCTTGTCTGTAGATGGAGGTTATGATGGTAAACAAGTATGGTAAGTTTCAAAGCCATACCTCTAATACTTTTGAAATAAAGTGGGGTGGTACGAAAAACTTAACCAAGGTGTGACGCCAACGCCGACGCCGACGCCGACGCCGACGCCGACGCCGGGGCGAGTAGGATAGCTCCCCTTTTCATAGAAAAGTCGAGCTAAAAATGACTGTATCCATGAAGTTTATTTTTTAAATTTCTTTATCAAAAAATAGTATCTTATATCAGACAAAAAACCAATATTTAAAAAAAAAAACATTTGACCAAAAACCAATGAGGGTATTTTTATTGACTTTTGTGACATGCACTGCGATATAGAGGATAATTTCTGTAAATTTTTATCAAAATGTATCACACAGTTTCCAAACAGCAATTTTAGCAAGGATACATGATTGATGATCTGTTGAAACTTAAAGGACAGTGGCACTGTTTCCCATCACTCTCCTCCTCACCAGACTGGATCACAATTTCATCTGCAGACGGCAACTTCTCTTCATCACATCTACAATATCATGCTATATAAGTATCATTTGAACAATATGCTTAAAAACACATGCTTAATCCTTTGCACTGGTAAAAGCAATCATATACATGTAAGTTACATGTATATAGAATCATGTTATTGTTACTGAGCACAAGATATGACCCCGATATATAACCTTGGCCTAAAAACTGACATTGAACTTAACATAGGATATGAGCTTGAAATATGACTTAAATCTGATCTTGAACTTAGAATAGACAGTTATAATGTATTTTCTCCAATTCAGTTACAAAGATTTACAGGTACATTGTAACATATGCATATGATTTATGATAATCCATTTATGATGTTTTAAGTTGTCATGAAATGAAGTTTAATTTGAAAATCTCTCGCCCAACAAGTATGACCTTGACCATATACAACTCCACACACTGTCTAATGTGAGCATTTAATGCCTTGAGTATATACTTTATAATACTTTGTCAAAATCTAAATAAACACATCGCCTGATGGATGATACGATATAATACATGCTAGACAATTGAAAAATTACACGATGAGCACACATACGCTATATATGCATGATAAATATGCAAAATATGCTCATTTTTCAACTGTTACATTCCGACTACTGTACAATAAGTTTAGACTAACACTTTATTGCTCATTTTTATCAGTCATGAGCAGCCCCTTTACTTGACAAATATACCTATACATAATTTTAAGTCAGCAAATTGCAATAATCTCTATTGTATGATTCTCTTCCTGTCACAAACATGTACACAGAGATTTTACTTTCTTCTTTGTCTATTCAATGACAATAAAGGAACAAACCATTGTGTTGACAGTATGAATAATGCAAGTGATTCAAACACACTCAGGGGTTAAATGATATAAAATGCAATTCTATCCCAAAAAAATTTTTCCAAATAAAGGCCACTCACTGAAGAAAGAATGACAGCGCCCTACATATACATTTCTCTGGTATGTTTGGCAGACTGTTTATGATCATGTGTAGCATTGAAATCTCAGACTTCTGTACAAGGAAAGCAAACAATTCATCCATTATGCTGAAAGATAAAAGCACTTTTAGTTTAATCATATTTTATTACTTTTTTACATATCAAAATAACATTTACTATAATACAAACACATGATAGAAAAGGCATACATGGTTGGGCAACACCTTCTCCCAACATAAGAAAAACAAAATGATGCTTTTGAACCAAATATCAAAGCTCTGGGCCTTTTAGTTTTGGAAAAGAAGATTTTTTAAAAGTATTTCCCTATATAACTCTATGTAAAAATGAGTGACCCTTTGGTGAGGTCAATTTTGACCTGGGGTGCATGATTTGAACAATCTTGGTACAGGACCACTACACAATGTTACATTCCAATATGATTTTAACATTGTTGGTAGAGGCTAACTAGACAATATAACATGCCAAATATCTAAGGACTTGGTCGTCTGGTCTTTGAATTGAAGATTTTCAAAGTTTTTTCTCTCTATTTTTAGCTCTGGTGGTCCAGTCAATCGGAACCATTTATTAATAAACAAATTAAGAGAGCTCAATGCCAGGATGTTTCTGGCCAAGTTTGATGAAATTCCATGAAAAAGTTGATGAGGAGGAGTCATTTAAAGCAATTGTGGGCGATGTATGTACGAAGGATGGACGAACAACGGACATCCATCGATCCTAAAAGCTCACCATGACCACTTCATGGTGAGGCGAGCTAGAAATACTGTTTTAGAATCTAGCATTAAACCCAAAGAAAAGAAGATTTACCTCAGTGGTATACATTTCAGTGAAATTAACTGACAAATCTCATCTTGAGCCAAGAATTTCTTTTCTGCCATAATCCTTTGCAACAACACTGTCATGTGACTTGTTGTTAACCAATGATGATTTTCAATCTTCTTCAGTTCAGGTAAAAGATTATTAAATGTTTTCTTGAACTGTGTGTAGTTCTGAAAATAGTTCAAAATCTGGACAATATATACATTTATCAATTACAAGTTTACAAATAGGAGAGAAAGTAATTATTAAAAAAATCTGCTACCCACAGTAGTAATTGTATTCATGATAAATTGAAATTAAATATAATTTAATAATATACTGAAAGGATAAAGAAACACAGGGTAACATTATATGCAACCATTTTTTTAATGCTTGGCCAAAAATTATGAAAACCGGTCAGAAGACTATCTTCCTCACGTGTCACTCAAACCGGTGCCTAAAGTCACTCAACCGTGTATTGCACCATGCCACATAGAGAAAGTGATAAAAATCAAAAAACACATGCAGAATAATGACAAGTTTGTCAAAACATCTGGTCATACCACTTGATACTCTTGAGGTATACGCATCGCTTTCCACTATTTACATTAAATTTGAAGCTCTTGCAATTATGGTACGGCTGACAGAAGTTCAGAGGGGTCATGCTATTGCATTGCTAATGCAAGGTCAGAGGCAACAACAACGGCTGCTATGCAGTTCAGTGTGAATGTTTCAACCATAGAACGTCTTGTCCGTCGTTTGAGAGAAACTGGAAGGGTTTCTGACTGACCTCGATCAGGACGAGTCAGTCGATTTCACTTTGCGATATTGGGGGTTACCGTCAAATGTGCTTCAATTACTTATGAATTATTGGTCAAAATCTAATGACATTTTGATATTTTGTTGATTAAAGATGGGTTTATTAGACTTACATAAAATATTGTATATATTATCAAACACATCCCTTTAAATCACCTCAAATGTTTACCCTGCGTTTCTTTATCCTTTCAGTATATTTTAGCTACTAAATACAATTATAAACTTTTTGACATGCAATTACTGTTTTGTATATGATAATAATAATAATAATAATAACTAGACCTATCACTAAATGTGATTAATACCCCCGAAAGACTGCTTTATAAACTGAGGAAGTTCGTAGTAACAGAATACCTTGCAAAAAAACTAAAATAGAGATATTATTCTTGGCATTAACTCTGTAATTTGTCAAAATAGAGTTATGGTTCTTGTACACTGCACTTCCTCTCATTGTGCTTGACCATTGTATGAAGTAATATTGAATTCAAACCAGTAGTTTTCAAGTTATGCTCAGGACAAGGAAAAATAAAGGGCAATAACTCTGTAATTAGTCAAGATGGAGTTATGGTTCTTGTGCACTGCACTTCCTTTCATTTTGCTTGACCATTGTATGAAATTGTATTGAATTCCAACTATTAGTTTTCGAATAATGCTCATGACAAGGAAAAGTAACAAAGGGCAATTACTCTGTAATGAGTCAAGATAGAGTTATGATTCCTGTGCACTGCACTTCCTCTCAATGAACTTGACCATTGTATGAAGTTGTATTGAATTCCAAAAAGTAGTTTTCAAGTTATGCTCCAGACAAGGAAAGTGCAACGGACCGACCACCCAACGGACCGACCGACCAACCACCGGTAACTCCTATATACCCCCCTAAACTTCGTTTCGGGGGTATAATAATAATTACAAAATCTTTATTTAGTGAAGGTAACACAAAAGGCATGTAAAGAGTTACAAAGTAAATCTTAACAAATCTTTTTTTCATATGGCCTTCAAAATGAATCTGGCAACTCTCTCTGTGTCTGTGTCTCTCTCTGTGTCTGTGTGTGTATGTGTGTCTCTCTCTCTCTGTCTCACACACACACACAACATTAAACAACTAACTTAATGCCAGGATTACCTAGGTTCTACGTGACATCACTCTTAGATCTTATCTTTCACTTTGGTCTCAACCATCTACATAGACAGAGCTTATGAAATCTAAATAGGCATTACTTAATAACAAATATATCTCTTGAGAATGCCATACTGTAAACCAACTAAATTTCCCATACAAATTGTTTTCACTATATTAGCAGAGGCCAGTTTTCCACAAACTTTAGAATACATGAATAATATATCCTTACTTTAATTTTTTTCTTTTTTTGTAAAAATGTGAAGTTAAATATCTGCAAATCAGTCTGACATTGGCAAAACACAAACATTAATTGACGAAAATTAATTGGTTTACAGTATCACTGGGTAAAGATTGCTGTATCAAGTTTTGTGTTTACTGTAAATACATCATCATGTATTTCTTTGTGCTTACCATAGATGGATCGGCCAAAGTATTGAGAAGCTCAGCAATTTGTGTAGACGGCTGGCTCATACTTGATTTCTACAGAAAAGAAAACGGTTTTCTCTTTTAATATGGGTCATTCAGTGATAAATACCATGAATGCAGTGAATTATCACTTTTATTAGAAAATGTAGTTATTACAGTATATAATGAATTACCTTTACTGGAAAATTAGTGTATCACTGTACATTTTGTATATGTAAAGAATCACTTTAAATTTATGAGAAAGTTTCAGTTTCACTATAGGAAATAAATCACTTTTTTCTTCAGAAAATTGGAAATTCACAGCATACCGTTTTACTTGGCTTCCATATATAATGTCCTGGTACGTTGTCTGTAGTTTCTGATATACTGGCCTGTCCCAGTAGACTGATCACAGTTGATGATTCACATTCATACTTGTATCTATACAATGTTGTACCACATGGCAGGAACAAGTGATCCTGTACTTTGTACATCTAAATGGAAGAAGTATTCCTAATGTTCTAATGTACATCACAAAACCATAGTTACAGTCAAATCTGTGTTTAAGATCATCTTTAAAAACACTAAAAAAATTCATTTCTTGAAGTTAAATGCCCTTTTCAATGGTATTTCAGTTATGTATAGGCGGGTAGTTCATCTAACCACGGTTCCTGGAAAGAACCAATATTAGACTAAATCTTCTATGTGCGAAAAAGTTCAAAAGCCCTTAGAAGTTGTCTGATAGTAATAACTGAAATGTAAAGGAAGTCTTTACACAAGAGAATACTTCCTTTGGCTTTAAAATAGACTTACCTTCGGCTTTGACAGGCATTTATCAGGAAAAGGCTGCCAAGACTTAACAAGACCAAACTTTGTGTCAAATATACCAAGTCCATCTGAAAGTTCAATTTAACATGCAATTTAGTCCCAAAACTACTTAAAATGTATCTATACTGAGATGCTATTCTGACAATTATACAAGTTGTTCATTTAATCTCTGTGAATACCTCTTACAATCTTGAATCATATAACTGTATGTTTCACAGGGAATTGTGACCCTTTTTTTATTCAGGTATTAACTCTTTTTTTTTTTCATGTGTACATGTAACCTACATATTTTCAGGTATATTAACCTGTAAGAACTATATAAAGTCTGCAAGTTTTCCATCCTTTATCTGACACTAATTAATATGATTTTTACACATAAAAAGTTCATTCTTGCATATTGGATCGGTCTTTCTGGTGACTATATCCATGCCGGAAAAATCATTTTGAAACCCTCCCTGTATCAAATGAGTCTTATGAATTACTTGTAACCTAAGTTATGTAGTTATAAATATTGTCACTTTCCCAAACACAACATCTGAATATCTTTTGTTTTTATATGATACTGCATCATTTTGATAAGTTTGCATTTAGAAATCTAACTTAAAGTGTAAGAGTATGCAAAAAAAAGTTTCTATCATGAGACATTTGGTTTAGAGGGAAATATATGCCACCCCTGGTAACTGTTTAGCAGGACTCAGCAGAGCCTCGTTCCCGCCAAAATGGATACCCTCAGTAATGGATATTTTTTTTATCTGAACATGGGTGCTCATGACAGAAAATGTTAATCTGTGGACTGTAACAACATTGCCTGAATAGGACAGGTAGCCATTCAATCCAAGTGACTACTCAGGAATGTTACACTAGACCATACACACCAGTACTTCCATCTTTAATCCCTGCTATAGCAACATGGAAGTCATCTAATGCCAGTATAGAACTGTTGCTGTTAGCTCCTGCTATGGTGTGAGAGGGTCCAGGTGATGTTATACCTTGCTTTATTGCCAGTGTACTCAACTTTCCATCACTCCCTAAAATATATTCCAGCATCTCAGCTTATAAACAGTGCTTTACCAATAAATGCCATTGAATCAAGTCCTGTCTACTTCATTTTTCAATAAGTAATTGAGTGATAGGCTCACAGTCGTAATAAACGTATCTATTTTCAAAGAAATTACCAATACCATCCAACTCCCGGACCAAAAGCCAACAAACTTAAACTGTACTTATTAGTCATCAGCAGATTTAATAGGAAGTAAGTTATTAACTGCAGTTGCTGAGCTCCTGGAAATGTATGGCTTCTAATGGTCTATTAACTAAGATGACATATAAAAACTAGATGCCCACAGGCAAAATGTCAAGCCCACCAACTCCAATGGATTGAAGGAAATAGAGCCTAGCAGGTGACATGCTATAGTAGTAACATTGTGGACAACAGTTGTACAAAGTCAATTCAAAATTTTTTTAATCACAAGGGTTTACAGCCGAGACAAAATCTCATGTGCCTATATCTACCTGTAACCTCTGTGACATTTTAGCTACATGTATGGACCTGGGTCTCATGTACGACATGCCATCACAACATGGTGAATAAAGGTGCCAAGTCCATTTAAAATCCTCTAATGCACAAGGAAGACACAGCCTAGACAAGGTCACATGTGTCCATTTATTACCTTGACCTTTGAGCTACAGACCCAGGCCTTGTGTGCATAAGTGTAACACAAACACTTATGGAGTTAAGAATAACAAAAAGTTTAGATGGGAACTGGGATGGATGGATCGACAGAATGGTAACGGCATATCTATATGCATCCTCTACCTCCAAACAAAGCAAGGGAATAAAAACACATGAACATAGTCTTTTCTTTACATGTACATTTTATATCACTAAAGTTTTGTTAAGCTCCGTAAATATTACATTACAAACTCCGACATATTATTCCTATAACGACAGTTCACAATGCACAATTTTGACAGGTTAAAAAGGATATCTGACTTTAAAATGGATGAAAAAAAGTCATACATAGAAAGAAGACATTGACAGCATCTGAGTGTGTAGAAGCATCACAGGAGCATACATCAACTGAACCATCTGGACTGGGTACATTTATAACTGTATGATGCCAAGTATTAATGTTTCTTTGGCATCTGTGTACATGCAAATCAACACCTTTCTGAAAGAAAGAAAAAATATATAATTAGGACACTGTGCTATTCTTTTGGTCACTTTCATGAAAAATGGTTGTCAGCTACAGTCACAGTAAGAGGGAGATTCATAGCACAGCATATTTTCATATTAAACATCTGTTAAGGAGGCTTTCTTGGGTAGGGGTACAACACTGGGCTCTTAACACAGACGCTTTTAGTTTGGATCCTGTCGGGTTCCACGATCATTTCAGCCTAAGTACTGGTCAGCGCCTCTGACTGAAGTCATTAAAGTAATTAATACAAGTCAAAAGATCTCATGACTACAATCAATGTAGTATAAGTTATAACTAAACTAAAAGTAACTATATTTGTTGTCTTAACTTTTTAGCACAATACATGGATATTTGAAAACCTCTCACATTCTTTACAGGATATCTTATCATCTTGAAATACATATAATGTATAAAAAGTTAAAAAGCCAAATAATGTTGACCTCAATAAATACAGTCAAACATGTGAACAAAGACCACTGTTGTGAAGATACAAATGTGGTCTTTGTTTGGAGGTGGTGTTTTAGTCACAGATGTTTCTACTATAGATGATAGTGCACTGTGATCTCCCGTTTTGTCTTTATTCAAAGGATTGTCTTTAATACAGGTTACACTGTATATATATTTTTCTAAGATAACTGTCACTATTTTTTCCCGCAAATATATTTTGCAGTATTTTTATCAATTGATCAATGGTATCATTTATTTTATGTTTTCCTGTGAATTATAGGGTTTTCTCAGTGAAATAAAAGTGACAATCCACATTTTTGAAACAGTGCATTACCATTTTTATTTTCACTGTTTTTGCAATCTTTAACCCGGATTAACGTCAAAAAGTATACTGAGCGTAATTAATGCTGGAAACCATGCGACGATGACGTCGTTAAAATGACGTCATTTGCACTATGTTTTCTAATGACGTTTCCCGGGACTTTCGATATTTTATAGAAACAAACTCAACAAAAGTAGAGTTTTAACTATAAAATAAACAGAAAAATTGTTGGTATCAATGCAATATCACGTTAATTTCACTCGTAAACACCAAAAGCAGTCATTTTCACTTGCCGCTGTGCCACTCATGAAAATATCACTTTTGGTGTCCACTCGATGAAACTGTAAGTGATGTTACACCGAAACTAACAATTATCCTCTATATCTTACCTCTGTTACAACAGTAAAAAGCACCATTACTGAAGACTGTAGATTCACTGCCTTGCACCAACATATTGTCTGTTTGTCCTTTAACAGTCCAGTACTATGGTCCTCCTTAATCCTGTCCAGGAAGTCTATACTCCCATTACAAAAAAGAATGACTGGTTCATATCCATCTGGCGACATGACTTCATAGATTCTTGTATTGGACTGTCAACAGTAAAATACTAGTAAGTCACTTAACGTATCAAACAAATAGAAATATACAATAAACAATTATGTACAGTCGAACCTCCCAAAACGACACCTCCCTAGAGCAACAACCGCCCTAAAAAGACACACATTTTCTCATTTTTCTTTCCCCTTGTGCAAATTATATAAGGAATTGACTTCTCCAGAACAACACAAGCTCCAGAGTGTTTGTACTGTAATATATAATTAATCCTACCTATACATTCATCAGTGGTTACCTTGGTGAAGAAGCATCTTTCCTGAAGAACCAGTAAAGGACATCCAAAACCTCTAGGAAACTGCCTACTCCTCAAATAAAGAGTCTTGTTTATAGTGGGGCTCCAACTCATGACTGTCAATCAGTGAGAGATTTAGTGAATAGAAGTCAGCCATCTTAATCACTGAACCATTGAAGTGGGTTCTAATATTAGATGAAACTTGATTTGTATAAACCTAACTGCTTGTATTTGCAGCATACTATGAATAAATGTTATAATACATACCTGCTTTTTCTTGGACTTTTCGAAGTCGGTATTATCTTTGTCCCACAAACGTACATCCTAAAATGAGCACACAAAATACTCTAATACACATTTATAATTTAGCAGGCATTCTCAAATGTCTTACTATTGATGTATCCATTCTCCTTGAATTAGTAGAATGTCAATCATGAATTGCTAGACCAGTAGACTTGATTATGGTACATGTACATGATATGAATATAGTCTTGCCAAGACTTTTCAAGTCAACAGTCTATACCTTAAGTTATCATAAATTTTTATGGGTCTAAAATAAACAGTTACACTCAGGTGCATTACATGTATTTAAATGGTTTCTACCATTCACTGCTCCTTGTTGACTGATCACTAATAGCTATTTTACTTTAAATATGTATTACAAGCAGTCAGGGTTTTAACTCATTTAAGTTACAAATGTACTTTTAAATGGATTTATCACCATGACTGTATCTTTTACAAGTTATATTTATCTTTTACTTATTACTCACTTAATAACTTCTACAAGTTATATTTCAGTCATGATAACTTATGCAAGTTATTTTTGTTCAAATACTACACAGACTTAAAATCATTTTCCCGTAAGAAACAAATTTTTTTGGGAGTGTGTATATTTTTCTTGTATTCCTTTATCATTGAACTTCAAGATTATGAAATAAAATCTGATAAGCCATGACAAAACCGTCCAATGCCAGGCATTTGAAGCTGGAAATTCTTGAAGTCATCTTCAAGAGAATTTTGGCAATAAATCCATTATGTCTAATTGAAATGTCATTACTATCTGCTACAAAGACAGAACCTGAATTTCTTCCTGTTATCTAAAGGTATTGGCAGAGGTATTCGGCCAGTAATGGAGAAATTAAAGAAATTTTAAATAATAACCTGATGAAGTTATTTTCAGAAATTGCCATTATTTTGGTCACCTCAACTTGACAGGGAGTTAATTTTTTTCAGCAAAGGGAAGTAAGTGTATTAATAAACTGTTTCAAATATATAACTTACTGAAGTTATTTTTAAAATAACTTAAGCAAGTTAACACCGCGGGGGGGGGGGGGGGGGGGGTTTTTAAATTTTTATGAGAAAGGGGGGGGGTTGCTGACTTTTTTTTTTTTTTTTTGAAAATTTTTTTTTTTTTTGATAAATTATCTGACTAGTATCAAGACCCAAACAAATAGTTCAAACGCCATACACAGAGGTTTTTTAAACTTCTCTATGAGAACAGTCAAATCTATCAAGCAAATTTCTTGTCTAGTCAATCTTAGCCAGAAATTTAAGTTAGGTCACAGAATACACGCTAATCTTTTGGCTGGCAAACTTTAGGCTAATACTTATTTATAAACCTGATAACTAAAACAACAACAAAAAACTTTGACTCCAGAGAGATGAAACAAGTTCTGAAAGTTCATCAACAGTAAAACAGACACAACTTATCATGGTTTGAAGTATTGTCACACCTTAATGCATTCAACTGATCTAGACAAGAGCTCTGCACTATATAATTTCTTACCTGACTGTTTGTTACAGTGATGAACTTTTCCAGGTGGGCATTCCACAGTACAGGACTTGTTAAGTTTATGCCATGTCTCAAAGACCAACTTTTCACAGACTTTTGATCTGAAATCTGACAAGAACTATTTCTGCATGAACAATTCCTGAAAATATTTGTATCAAGATTTACATGTACACCAAACTAATTGAAGCTCCTTTTTTCCAATGTTATTTTCTGTTTTTCTTTAAGTCGGTTCAAAAGCTTTGCAGAGCTTATGTTGTACTGTTACAACTTACATTACATACAGTCATGTACTAGTATCTAATGCCGTACTGTACTGACATATCCTGTGCATCTGAAAAAACCTGCCTTCCAAAATCTTTACTAGTTTACAAGTGAATATACGGGCGCTGTGTTATCCTAACCAAATTCCCTTTCTACACGGACATTTTCGCTTATGTACTGTGTTTCTACTTTCAAAGCCAATGATTTCTCCCTTCCTTCAATTTTCGTGTGGTCGAAGCGTTGAGTCTGAGAAAAAATTGCAAATCAATGTACAGGGACGTAACTTGCCCATGCGACCACGTGTATTAAGCGACCTTTGTAGTAAGCGACCACTTTTAAATCCTCCCGAGAGTTTTCACACTGTTTTGTTATTGCATTAGAGATACTTTTGTCTTAACGCGACCAGCTGTACCAGTGTGTAGCGGCCCATAATTGGTCTTTTGTTCGTATTAGGCGACCATTTATGTGCAAACAGATCATTTCTATGGAAATTGACTGCTTTAAAGTTGCATTTAATGTCCCAATTAGACACGGAGGTGTCAAATTTCATAAGGATTAGTGTCCATCCTTATGTCAGCAGGTTGTATTTATCAACTTTAGGTACTTTCATGTTCAAACTTTTTGCTATTTTTGGAAAATTACCACGTGACATAAGTAAAATTGTTATGGGTAACGATTGCCGTCCTCGGTGTTGCTTTGTATTAAGAGACCATTTTATTAAGCGACCGGTTTTGGCCTTTCCCTTGGGCGGTCTCTTAATACATACATGTTTGACTGTAGTTACATTGTACTTTGGACATAAAAATGAAACCGTAGACATGACAGGCGGACCAGTAGTTAATTGACGATTACCTGTATTTCAATTCTTTTTTATGCCAACCCATAAAGTGTATGAAACAATGTAAATTGGTGGATGTCTAACAGTAAACTTTTACAGTTGGCAATATCAAAATCTCTAGATGAGTGTAGGATACTGCATCCTGACAAATACAATTTACCACCCGGTGTCATACATGAGTGAAATTTTGACTGCAGAGATACACTATTACTCAAAACATTGTTATTACTCTTTAACTAAATATAATTATTTTTGGTGTAGGAACATTCGACGAATGATAAAACATATTTAAAGAATCTGCGGGAAAACGACAAGTCTAAGTAAAATATTTTGTTTTGCACTAACTGCTGTGTTGTCAGTGTCACTGAAGTGAAATATACATGTACACAATAATCCAATATATCCTGTATATACTCATGCGTACTAATTTTTACAATTAGTGTACACCTGGCTCCTTCATTGGCACTTTAATATCTACTTTATCCAATACTGATTCTGTCATGACTTTTTTTCTTTCCACATTTTGGTGATCAAATGAGTGCAGACCTTGAAAGCGGTTTAGGGGTGGTTTCAAAATAAATGAGGAAAAAGTGTGACATTAGGGGTCATTTTTAGATATAAAATAAAGCTGATCATTTCTATCACAATTTAACAGAGACAAGCTGAATTTTCTAAAAACATCAAAGATTAAAGAATTTGAAAATGTCAGTAGTTATATATTTTAAGTGTTTATTTGAAATAAATGAACTTTTCAAATCAATGGGTATATTTTCATATACCATAAATTGAATAAAAGACTTTAATAGAAATCATCATTTCTTCACTTTGTCATAGTATATGATTGAAAATTACATTTGAACACAAAAATTTGATATTTGGTTTTATTTTTTTTATGAAAGTTGCGTTTTTTCAGTTTTCAAACTTTTAATTTTTAAATCAAAGGTTGAAACTTTTTGTAGTTCTATAAATGCATAAAAGGAAAATATGAGAAGACCTGTTTTACAATATTTAAACATTAAAAGAAAAATAATAAAAATTTCACGCTTGTAGGACAAGGTTAAGGCGTCTAAATTTAGTTCTGAAGGTATTCTAGAAGTCTTTACTTTTGTTACACTCGGGACACAAGACAACTTAGACAGCTACTGAAATGTTAATAATGTGCCCATTTACTTTAAAAGAGAAATAAAGTTTCCATCTTCAGGTGTCTGCCCTCTTATCTGCCAGCCCTTCTTTTCAATGCAGTTTAAAAAGACAAAATGTAACTCAGGTGCTGAACAATATGTATGTTATGATCTTCATTACTTTGCGCTATGCACTGCTTAGCATAGCTGACATTGACCAGCCCTTCACCATGGTTCGTAACAGCTGGAATCAGGCTAAGGGTTTGAGCTAAAAGTTGGGAGGCACAGTGCTCAGGTGGTTAATACTCCGGGCTACCAATATGGGACATTCTCAGTTAGAATCCTGGCCGGGTGCATTGAAAATCTCAGAAACATTTTGCAGGGTTTCACATCTATCTAAGAGAAGAACTGGTAAGAAATCAAGAGGTAGTGTCATGTGTTTCCATGCTATATGGGGAAATTATCAAGGGGTCTATTTGTGAAGAGGGTCTGGTACTCAGATCGCCCTGTTTCTGCATCTATCTCTATAACCTTGTAACACCTGTCGGGGGTCTTTGCAGTGTCACCTAAGGAGAAATCCTAGGGTCAGTCAGGACTGGAACAATAAAAAGACCACTGTTAGTGCATGCATAGATAGAAAGAAAGCAGAAAGAGGATAAAAAAAGAAAAGCAACATTTTAACAGGGAATTCAGTTTTGGATAGGTTCAAAGAGTCGGGGTTTTTTTCTCTGTTACTTGTAATACATGATTAAACCATTTGCCTTCTGTTTAGCCTTCTTTTTTCTCAGTTTTAGTTTTCTTAAGCTTTTATTCTTCACCAAACTCAAGCTTTTGTTTTCTCAACTTTTTAACCTTCTGCCTGTTCTTTATTTTGAAGTATTTTCTTTGCCTTATTTTCTCTAACCTTTTCTTTAGACTTGAGTTAGTTTTCAGTTTCTTACAAGGTTTCCGTCTCCATAGAAGAAGTCACCTTTTTCCTTATCATATTTTTCAGTTATTTCCTTTGAACTTATAGTTCTCCCTTTCAAGGGGATTTTTTAACAACTAGTTTTGGCATTGTTTTGTTTGTTTCAAATAATTTCCTGTTTCAAGAAACATTTTGAGTGAAAATATAACAGAATTTTAATTTTAGTGTCCCGAGTGTAACATTTAATGGCATTTGGAAACCTGGGATGATTTGTTTGTAATAATAATATTATAAATGAAATTCATGCTCACTTACATCATGTAAAAATCAACATTAATTATACTAAAGATGTTTTATTCTTCATGTACATGTAACATACTAAATAGAAACTGCTTATTATATTCAAATATTAGTATTTTTTTCACGTTTTAAATACTTAACTCACTCACAGGTACTTCATTCTACAGGTGTAAAGCATTAAAATGTTACAGTGTCATTTATATGAAGCAACTTAACTATAGAAGATATTTATTTGATAATTTCTGTGCCATTTACATGTGACAATCAAACATGTCAAAAAAGGTGTTACACTCGGGACATCAGTTATGATCGTGTAGAGAATTAACATGCTTTACTACTTGATCATGTCAGTAGCAGATATACTTATACTGACATGCTTGTCTCAAAAGTAAAATAAAATAAAGAATTAGGCAGAGAATATAAAAGTGGCATACATCAAAAGTCAAAATGTTACACTCGGGACATTCCTGGGTCACTGAGCTCCTGTATCAATCTGGTTTATATTAATGGTCTTAAATACAATTGTGCAACATGGTTAACAAAGCATAACATAACTTTATAAAGAAACAAAGTTTGAATCATATTTTAGATGCCACTGTACAATTACCAGCTGTTTGAATTCAAAAAGTATATTTTTTACTGAAAAAATATTCCAGCGAGTGGGTTATTTAAAGTGAAACAAATCTTAATGAATCTGGACAACCATTAACAAATAGTGTTAAAAATCACAGGTGCATTGCTAAACTTTTAGTAGGAAAAAGACTTATTAAAGTAAGATAAGATTTATTTAAAATTTATAACATTTGAATATAATGTTAATGTTAAAATGTCACACAGAAAACGTTACACTCGGGATGTTTTTGGCAAGGTTTTTTACTGTAACTTTTTAACCAGTAACTCAATAAAGACGAAACTTTGCAACTCTAAGTAAAACACTAAAACGCAGATTCTGCATGCAGAAGTTTGTCTAAAAATCACATAATATTCAGTTTATCTGAAATAGAAGAAATGTCTTCATTTTTTTTGAAACCACCCTTAGGCGGAATGTGACGTCAGAATCAAACTAGAACTGTCACAAGAGTGACGAGTTATACCCAACAATACAGCTTTGACACAGAAGTATGGCAACCATAAGAAAGGAATGGCCACAAGGACATACATTTCAGTTATTATACAATAAGTTGTGTAAATGTATTGTTTTATAGTACACAAAATATGTATTATTTCAAACATGTTAATATCATTAACCTCCCTATCAAATTTCATGATCCTAGCCCAAAGCGTTCTTAAGTTATCATCCGGAAACCGTTTAACTGTTCCGAGTCATGTGACCTTGACCTACAGACCTCAAAGTCAAACTTGACCTGTATTTCATGATGTAACACCTGTGTACCAAAAATTATTTAAATCAGTCAAGTCTGTCATGAGTTATCATCCGGAAACCGTTTTACTGTTTAGGGTCACTGTAACCTTGACCTTTGACCTAATGACCCCAAAGTCGAACTTGACCTGTATTTTCTGATGATGCACCTGTGTACCAAAAATTATTTAAATCGGTCAAGTCATTCATGAGTTACCATCCGGAAACCGTTTTACTGTTCAAGGTCACTGTGACCTTGACCTTTGGCCTACTGACCCCAAAGTCAAACTTGACCTGTATTTCATGATGTCACAGCTGTGTACCAAAAATTATTTAAATTGGTCCAGTCCTTCATGAGTTATCATCCGGAAACTGTTTTACTGTTCAGGGTCACTGTGACCTTGACCTTTGACCTACTGACCCCAAAGTCGAACTTGACCTGTATTTTTTTATGTTGCACCTGTGTACCAAATATTATTTATATCGGTCAAGTCGTTCATGAGTTATCATCCGAAAACCATAAAAACCAACAGACCGACCGACAAACAAACCGACAAAGCTCACTCCTATATACCCCCCAAACTTCGTTTTGTGGGGGTATAATAAAGACTGAAAGCATGCGCCCCTATTTGGCCTTGTCATTGACAGAATGAATGGGGAGGAGTTAAACGATATACATGCTCTACTAACAGTTTCAGATTTGCCTTTGTGTGACGTAAGACTGTAACTGTATTGATTGCTAAAATAGCGTACAGGCAAAGCCAATTGCAACACGTTGTATTAAGGTTTTATTCTCATCTCTTTCATTTCTAAAGAAAACACTGCATTCCTCACTCATTGTAAAACCTCTGCATAACATGAAATCTTTTGGGCCATCCCGATTTGGGCCGTCCTGACATACATCAGGGTCTTCCAAATAGTATGGTCTAGAAATGCCCTATATAAACGTCTTATCGAACTGATAATCTTGTCTCGGTTATCGATTTTTACCTTGAAGCATTTATCATACCATGTATTTATCATGACGAGCGAGTTAACTGGTATTTTGTCCGATTGTAGTATGCAAAACTGCCCTTCATTTTGTCATTTAAATACCAAATTTAATTTTTTAAAAATGGTATAATTGGAAAGCTGATGAAATTTTCTGTAAAACTGAAATTAAAATCTTTATATATATAATGAATTTTTATTTTTAATGTGAATTAAACACAGACCATGCTATTCCGTCTTGCGCTAATAGCGATTGATGCCAGATGGTAATTTGACTCGCGATACTGGTCTTACAAAACTGTACGTTATTATGTTATTTAATTAAATGAAAAAAAACGAAAATCTAATTTATAACATTTGAAAAATAATCCTTAATTTACACGTTATTTAGCAATTTTCCATCATTTGACTCTAAATACACAGTGAAAAACTGTGCACAAAATATTACCATATCGCAAAAAAAAATCACTGGTGACGGCATTTTATATATTTTGAACGGATCTAACCGTCCCAGAAAATTAAAATACAGGCGAAATATGAAAATCTAAGACATAACATAAGTACATTCGACTTAAATCTATGAGAAAAAGCTGCTATATTAATCCCATGAACACCATGTAAGTAGAAAAGAAGCCCCAAAATTAGGTCGGTTTTCAGCTTTCGGTCATTTGTGAAAAAAATGTTTGTATCAAGTCAACTTTCCAATGCACAAATTAGGGATGTCATTGATAAACATCGACGATACAGCAATATATCGATACATGGGCGTAAAAATGTCACTGACTACATATTCTACCAAATCTCTTGACTTTATTTGTACTAAACATATTAGTCTGGTCTGTAATATATATCAACCCTTGTAGTGCTGAAATATTTTTGCCTATGAGACCACATTTCATTAAACTATCATTCATTAGAAAAACACGGAACTCTGGGTAGAGTGATTGTTTATAATTATTGTGGTTGAGTTTTGCTGGAATTTTCAAACATGGTAAAACATAATTCGATATACGATTTTTCAAAAGGGCAATCGATGTCGAATTGTAAGTGTTTTATCGTTGATATATCGATATCGTTTGAATCGATTACATCCCTAGCATAAATCCACCTAAAACAAATCATCAGAAAAAAATAATATCATGTTAGGATAAGGGAAT
Organism: Saxidomus purpurata; assembly: GCA_022818135.1. Lineage (NCBI taxonomy): Eukaryota > Metazoa > Mollusca > Bivalvia > Venerida > Veneridae > Saxidomus > Saxidomus purpurata. The sequence goes on along the minus strand of JAFMSR010000002.1, from coordinate 23,639,638 downwards.
GCATATATTGTATTTAGGATCAATTTGTTGGTCAAATTGATTGGTAAAATATCGAGATATATATATATGTAGATATAAAGTTTCAATATTTTCTATCTTTTTCCAAGGTCTTTCAAATAGTATGGTCCGGAAACGAGAGTAATACGATAAATAACTTGCCTCGGATCACGTGACAAACATCCGGGTACCCGCCATTTTGGAAAAAGAAAGAAATTGTTGATACTTTATATCTACGTATATCTCGATATTTTACCAATCAATTTGACCAACAAAGTGATCCTTAATACAATATATGCATTCCCTTATCATTACATAATATTATATTTTACCGATGTTTCGTTTTAGGTGGATTTACGCATTGGAAAGTTGACCTCATACGAACGGGTTTTTTCACAAATGACCAAAAGCCGAAAACCGACCTAATTTTAGCGCTTCTTTCCTACTTGCATGGTGTTCATGGGATTGATGTAACATCTTTTTCTCATAGATTTAAGTCTAATGTGCGTCTGTTATGTCTTAGATTTTCGTATTTCACCCGTATTTTAATTTTCTGGGACGGTTAGATCCGTTCAAAATCTAAAAATGGCGTCAATGGTGATTTTTTTTTCGATACGGTGATATTTTGTGCACAGGTTTTCACTATATATTTAGGGTCAAATGATGGAAAATTGCTAATTAAAATGTAAATTAAGAGTTATTTTTGAACGGATATGAATTAGATTTTCGTTTTTTTTATTTTATAACATAATAACGTACAGTTTTGTAAGACCAGTATCGCGAGTCAAATTACCATCCCAAGACGGAATAGCATGGACCGTGTTTAACTCGCGTTAAAGATAAAAGTTAATTATATATAGAGGTTTTACTTTTACAGTTTTACAGAAAATTTCATCAGCTTTCCAATTATACCATTTTTTAAATTAAATGTGGTATTTAAATGACACAATGACGGGCAGTTTTGCATACAACTATCGGACAAATACCAGTTTACTCGCTCGGCGTGATAAATGCACGGCGTGATAAACGCTTCCAGGCGAGACAAGATTATCAGTACGATAAGACATTTATAGAGGGCGTTTCCGGACCATACTATTTGAAAGACCTTGCTTTTTCCAAAATAGCGGGTACCCGGATGTTTGTCACGTTATCTGCGGCAGCTTATTTATCGTATTACGCTTGTAACCGGACCATTCTCGACTTCGCACATCCGGGCACTGATTAAAATACCTGTATTCGGGAAAGGTGATTCCTCGGCTTTCATCGCAGGTCTGTATGCATCTTTACTTATAAAATGCATAAAATGAAAGAAGAAAAATGAAAGAAGACGAGTGTCTACCATTAGCTTATAATCATAGAATTGAATTTGAAGTAATTATGTGTTGTTAAAAGATTTCTGTTTCATTCGAAATAAACTTAAACTTGCATATGGGTGTACGGTATAGACCGAGTTTTCACCTTTCACTGAGTGACAAAATGAATGCGATCTAATAATCCAATTGGTTAACTAGCTAGTATGACGTCACAGCGAAGCCGAGAATACCATTTGAAAGGCCGTTGTCCAATTGTACACATAACGGTAATAATTGCAGTCAATTAGAGCTTTAAATTAACGAGTTGGAATGCAATAACTCACATTTTTGAAGGGTGACATGTACACACATTATATAACAAAAGTTCGAACTGCGAGAAAATCTACGTATTTAAAGAAATTCAACAAATCATGAACTACAACCAGCTGACATGTCGCGAAAATGACTTGCATATGTAGGCAGACCTTTCAAATTTCGTTGTTACAAAAATACCTTGTAAACATCAAATAACTTATTCCTTGAGGAAATAATCACAGTATCTTCAGTATATGATTCTGAAACACACAAAAAATCGACTTCATTAAAAATATTGCAAAAAGCAACGCTTTCCATGGGCGCAGACATCTTGATGAACTTGATTATAAATTTACACTCGCCGCATTTGGAATATGTTCCAGACATAACGACAATCATTTACCAGTGTGCACAATAATGACAATAGTTTGCGACTGATCGATACATGTAATTAGCATTTTATTATAAGAACTCAATTTTGAAATGCTTCGTCATGACACAGAATGGTGCCAAACATATAGTAGTGGGAAACCAGTGGTGAGTTCGTCCAGATTTCAAAATTGCAAAACGTTTCTTCCAGCAAGATGTTGGTGTCGTCAACATGTTTCGATGAAGAATGTAAGAAACTACAGACGGCAGTTTGGTACTGTCAGCAGTTCGAAACAGGCAAAATATTCAATTTTATACAAAACCCATTTAGTACAGGACTGAAGGAAACCCATGTAAATGATCAAAGAAATTCAAAGTTTGCTACAAAAAGATGCAGAGAACAAAGTACGCTTTTCACCGGGAGATCTAACCAGTGATAAATCTACGACCTCTGAACAAGTACATGCTATAGTAACATTTCAAAATGGACATTAAATTTAGCAGAGCTAATAAACGCAATAAAAATAGTAAACTGGGTATTTTCGATGGCACTCAATGATGTGTATTTCCACATACAAGTCCATGTTGATCACCTAAAATCCTTTGCTGTTGTGTAAAGGGAATAGCTTATTAATTTACCTCTCTCCCTTGTCTTGTTTGTCGGTACAGGAAAGGTTGCTTGTAATAGAAAAAGTAGTGAATTCTCATTTACAAGATAAAATTAGTGCTCGTGATTACGTGCATTTACAAGGGTTGATGTCATCATGCATAGATCTTATTCCACATGTCAGACTGTTTATGCGTCCTATTCAACTACACTTACTCAAAAAGTGGAAACCCTCAGTCCAAAACTTAGAGTACAGAATTCCTGTAACAAAGTCTCTGACAACACATTTAATATAGTGGTTACAGAGAATCAACACGGCAAAAGCCCGATCGTTACACCAGCGGTCAGCATCAGTAACTGCCACAGTAGAGAGATATCTCAAACTTTTAGACATGTCAGACTGTTTACCCGTCTAATTCAACTACACTTACTCAAAAAGTGGAAACCCTCAGTCCAAAACTTAGAGTACAGAATCCCTGCAACAAAGTCTCTGACAACACATTTAATATAGTGGTTACAGAGAATCAACACGGCAAAAGCCCGATCGTTACACCAGCGGTCAGCATCAGTAACTGCCACAGTAGAGAGATATCTCAAACTTTTAGACATGTCAGACTGTTTACCCGTCTAATTCAACTACACTTACTCAAAAAGTGGAAACCCTCAGTCCAAAACTTAGAGTACAGAATCCCTGCAACAAAGTCTCTGACAACACATTTAATATAGTGGTTACAGAGAACCAACACGGCAAAAGTCTGATCGTTACACCAGTGGTCAGCATCAGTAACTGCCACAGCTGATGCGTCTTAAACAGGTTTTTGACAAGCCAATAATTGTCCACTATTTGATAAAAAAGAGACATCCTTCTGTAAATTAGGAGAAAATTATATTAAAATATTTTTCTTTAAATAGAGATATCTCATGTTTTGAAAGATATCTCCCAATATTAAAGAGATATCTCTCAATGTAATTGAGATATCTCTTAATCGTAAAGAGATATCTCTCCTACAGATATCTCTGACAAAAAGATGCATGTTTAAAATAAAGAGATATCTCTTTAACTTAGAGTCATATCTCTGAATTTTTGATAGATAATCATCAAAAATAAAAAGTATCTATCAAATGATGTTAAACAGATATCTCTGTAAATAGAACAGATATCTCTTAGAGTTCAGGAGATATATTTCTACCGCCGGTCAGTTTACTACATATTCCATATATAGCTATAGATATAGCTAACGTTTTAATAGAGATATCTCTTTCCATCCTCATTCATCAGAGGTTTGCCGAGCTTTCAGACAAACATGAAGTTATATAATGAATGCTTTTGGTCACTAGAATGCCTCTTTAATGATAATAATAATAATAATAATAATAATAATAATAATAATAATAAATTCTTTATTTTGAGAAGGTAACACTGAGAGATCTCTATGTATCTGAATTTAAGAGATATCTCCCATATTTTAGGAGATATATCTCTGTTTTGATAAAAAAAAGGAAATTGGCTTGCCATATCTTTTTGTGATACAAAGGTATTTTTCTGTTTGAAAGAGATATCTCTATTTAAACGACAGATATATCTTTGCAATTAAAATTATATCAAAGAAAGATATCTTTCTGAGACATATCTCTAAAATTTAGAGATATCTCTGTAAATAAGGAGATATCTTTCTTTAAATAAAGATATCTCATGTTTTGAAAGATATCTCCCAATATTAGAGATATCTCTCAATGTAATTGAGATATCTCTTAATCGTAAAGAGATATCTCTCCTACAGATATCTCTGACAAAAGAGATACATGTTTAAAATAGAGAGATATATCTTTAACTTAGAGTCATATCTCTGAATTTTGACAGATAACCCTAAAAAATAAAAGTATCAAATGATGTTAAACAGATATCTCTGTAAATACAAAGATATATATCGTCAAAGCGTAAAAGAAATGTTTCCATTAAAACGAAATACATCTCTTTGAAATTAGAAAGATATCTCTTTTTGGAAGAAATAGTAAATGGCTTGCGATACGGTATTTCGAGACCCTGTGCTGATAATGCGCCGATATGAAACGAATACTCTGTTGATGAAAATCAAACACAGGCCCCACAAAACTGATGACGTTTTTCACAAGCGGTATTCCAAAATGTCATCAACTCACGAATTAAAGGACGGTAAATTATGTTTTTAGACATATGCTTTAACACATTCCTAAAATTTGTCGCATTTTATTTCTTATCTTTATTTATGTCATAATCAAACTAGAAATGTACAACGTTTAACAACATAGGCCAAGCGATGATGGAAAAATTGCAAGTCTTGACAGGCAATTTGAAACATTCGTACACGTACGATTCGTACCCAAAGCGATATTCGTGTATTGGACAGTGTCAATGACAAGTCTAAGCAAAAATCTATATTTATTGTAAAGTTAACATTAATTTTCTTTAATGCATATGGAGATTTAGGGCTCAGATAGTATTAAAGTTCAGCACAGTGCCTTCTTAACGGTGGTGTCAGTGACATTAATGTTGGTGTAATTCATTCAGCTTTCCAGTTTGACCCGTTTTTTTTTATCTGTATCAAAAACAATCGTTTGCTTCCACTTTTAATTAATAAGACAAAAGTGCTGTTCTAAGGCCTAAAAAAAAAGTTGTGTTTCCAGTGGCCCAACCGACCGTAAAGTTTTGCAACGGACCGTAATTTTTTAAAAACTTTTCAGGGCCTGAAAATCAAGAAATAGCCTGATTTGACTGGCAATAAAATGTCCTGTGCATCAATTTGACCCGTTAAATTTTCTCCTATGCGTCACGAGACTCTGCAATTTTGCCATGTCAGTCAAAAACCGACCTTTGTCTGTTGGCTGAAATACGAAAGTAGGTGGAACAGCGTCATTACAAGTCTCTGCGATTTTGCCGTCTGTCAAAAATCAATTGTCGAAAGAAGGCGGAGCTAATAAGTCACTACCTGTCAAACAGCATGATGCCTTGTAGGTCTTAATCAAATCATTGAAATTTGATAATTGATAAACATTCATAATACTGAAAATAACAGACATCGGCACATTTCTATAATGGTGTTTGTAACACGGATTAATAGTGAGCAGTGGACAGTGACAAGTTTTTGACATGACTCTGTGTATTGTTATTCACAGATTGTCTGAAACATAAAACACTTCGGGCAAACAAAAGACAATTTAGTTCACACATTTTCCGATAATCTTGTGTCATTAAAAAACATATTAAACTGGACAGGAATTATATTCTACATGACTATACCGAGGGCATTATTCGGGGCCTCTCCCTCTCTCGTAAAAAAGAAAGATAAAAAAATACAATAATTAAAACTGCGAAAATTCGAAGAAATATATAAGAAAATCATGGACATGCGAGGTCGCGAAAATATGTGACAAATGGGAAACGATGTAGTTATTTTTCATTTTTGAGCTGATGGAGTCTAGGTTAGTGATTAGCAGCTACCTAATTTAAGAATTATTAGAAAGTATATTAACTAAAAAGCTGCAGGACACAAAAATATAACATTAATATGCAACACTAGCAGTCAGGGGTGTAACTTGTTTAAGTTATTTTGAAATAACTTCTACAAGTAATGTTTATCTTTTACTCAATTCACTACAATAACTTCTTTAAGTAAGTTTTTAGTCGTGATATCTCATTCAAGTTATTTTCTTTCAAATAGTACCAAGATTTAACATCATTTTTCACAAGAATACTAATTTTCTGGGAGGTCTACAATTTTTTTCTATTTCTTTGATCATTGAACTTCAAGACTATGAAATAAAATCTGTAATGCAACGACAAAACCTTCTTAAACCTTCTTACGCCAGGGCTTTGAAGTAGGACATTCTTCAGGTCACCTCTAAGACAATTTTGGCAATAAATCCATTATGTCTAATTGAAAAGTCATTACTCTCAGCTATAAAAAAAGAGCCTGCATTTCTTTCTCTTTTTTAAAGGTATTTGCAGAGGTAATTTGCTAGTAATGAAGAAATTCAAGAAATGAAATGTTGAATTGTAACCTGTATAAGTTTTTTTCAGAAATTCCCATTATTTTGGTCACCTTAACTTTCAAGGGAGTTAATTCTTTCAGCAAAGGGAAGTAATTTTATTAACAAAATGTTTCAAATATCACTTACTGAAGTTATTTTCAAAATAACTTAACAAGTTACACCCCTGACTGCCTAGAGTATATGACCTGAACCCTATGGCCCATTGCTCAACCCTAAAAATTATCACCTTGACTCTTGAAAATCTGATTCTACACTGATGAATCAATGACCCTTGAGTTTCAAAGCCTACTGAATACCCTGTTTTTTTTCCTCCCATGCAGTTACATTTTCAGACAACAAATCTCAAACAAAATTTTTCTGTCGTGATTGTCTTTGTCAGTCTTTAAGTGAGACTATTTCAGTCAAAAACTTTTCTTGTTTAAAACATTTCTCTGTGACTTAAACATTTAAGTAGTGTAAAAAAAATATGTATGATAGTCAAATAAAAACAGAAACTTGAGAATAAAGATTTAATGTGAAAATGTTGTCGAATTAGTTAAATTCATATATCTATATAGGAGGGATTATTCTAGGTCAAATTTTCGGCGAGATATTTCTCCCATTTGTCAAATATTGGTGAGATATTTTTAATTTCAGTGAGATTTTTTCAGTTGGAAAGCAAAAACACATTACGCAATAAATGATTATTTATTGACTAGAACAAAAACACATGGAACAGTTCACTGATCTGATACAGATAGACTGAGTGATCTATGTTCACCTCTAACATTTGATCTTTTTCCTTATCATATTTGAGCCAAGAATACAGTACAGGCCCAGAGGATTATGCAAAAAACGCGAAGTGTGGGGGGGGTGAAAATAACGTGACTTCGCGTAAATCGGAGAAAAAACGAAAATGACGCCATTCAATGGAGTCACTTCGCGGCCGTTTGGAGTGAAAATTTCGATCGCGGGACTTAGCGTTTCTCCGATAATTTTGGAGTGACTTCGCGTTAAAATATTTATTAATTAAAATATTGGTAAAACACACCTGTAAATGAAACCTGTTGAATTAAGAACGATTGAATCACAAAGATCGAATCAGACATCGCCGTCGACGTTTTTCATTGAGAATCGCCGCTACTGTTTGCAGCGTTATGTTGTGTTTTTTTGTTGTCTCAAAAAGCATTGAGTTATTTTTTTGTCAGAACCTAAAATATTTATCACCTTTATGTTGATTTAAAATATTTATTTTCGTGAAAAATCCGCTGTAATTGGTCCCTTAGCATTGTCACTCGCGATTGGTGTGAAAAATATGGCCTGTCGTACTAGTTCAGTCAATTTTGAAATTGTTTGCAAATCCAAGCTGTGTGACACCTGAGTTGTGAATGCAAAAAGTATTTATCAATTAACTTTTCCAATTGTTCTGAATTTAAATCAAAATGTTCTGTTTTAAAGAAAATCACGGCGATCCAGCGTGTCCGTTTTTTGTCATTAATTGTTTCATCAACTGTCAAAGCCAACGTTTTTCCAGTAACGATTTTCTACTATTTATTCTAAAGAATAACCTTTGCCGAACTATTTATTTTTACTTCAACCTCTTTTATTCATAGAGATAAAGCTGCAGGTGTTACGAGATCAAAGAACAAACGCCGACGCACATTGTACATGTGAGTTTTGTTTGATCTTAGTGAAGCACGTGGCATCAAACAGACCGAGATATTTGACAGTTTGAGACGTGAAAAAGTAATTCTAGACAATAGTCTGATAATTTTGGATTATAGAAATAATAGTTTGGAACAGATAATGTTATGAGTAAGTTTTATTTTTGGTGATAAAATATATTGAACACGCTATATAAATGTACGTCGGTCGGCAAATATCTTTGAATGTAATATTTAGACGCGCTCTGGTTGGATAATTGATACCCGCGCAAGTTATCGGCGTGTCAAAGGTCAGAAAAGCACCGAAAATTAAAATAATTAGCTAAAAGTCAACTGAGAGCGAGCGCGATTTTTTCTCTCAATTGATGATTTTCAATGCGATTTCGGCAATTTTTATGCGAAAAATCGCGGAAATCGCATCCTAGAATTATCCCTGTGGTAGATAGATTTAAAACAAAGATTAATCGTGTATACTATTATTTATTCTGTTATAATATAGTCAAATGATTAACAAGTTAGATGTACAAATGAAAAGTAAAGTGGTGTTAACATTTCTATGCAGCAAACACCACTTGCAGAAACTAACAATACATACCCACCAAAAAAAAAAAAAATTCCCTCCCTACCGACCCTGTATTTTTTGGCGATGCCACCAGAAACAACTCTCTTTTTTTTTTTGGCCTAACATGCCAGTATTGAGTTACAGAGCTAACTGAATTTACTTTTAATTAGGTGACATAGCTTTTACCATATGCCTATTACTGAGTGGCAAATAAGGTTGAAGCTGGCAACTGAAAAATTGAAAAATAAGCCATATCTGCCAAAATTATTTGCCTGGAAATGAATATTGTGGCAAAAACTCAGGCAACAATTTTTTTAAACAAAGTGAAAACCCAGTAAAATCTTATATAAAATGATCTCCAAGCATGCTGAGAGTATAGTATAGTAAAGTATAAAATATGATGAAATTTTACACTTTATCACTGTTAATTTTCCCAATTGAAAAAACTTTGGACCCGGTTCTGAAAATTCCTGTCAGGTTTCTTTGTTCTTCAAGGTTGATTCTATTCAATAAATGAATTTTCATCTCATTTGCATTGAAACACATTTGTTTGTACATGTTTGCTAACTACTGATCAGAAACCCTTGAAATGTTGCTGTATACTACATACGTATATAAAGTGGAATACACAATTTTTCCCCTTGTTTTCAGTTATTAAAGAGACACTGGCAAACAGAGGTGTTTTAGGTCAGATAAAGGCTAGGATCCGGGCAGAGGTGTTCAACTCACTAGATGACCACAGTGAATCTAAACCACCACTCAGTAATGAGAATATGATCATAAATGAACTCATTCGTGAATACCTGGAATTTAACAAATATAAATACACAGCATCTGTTATGGTTGCAGGTAAATTTGTTATGTAGGAAGACACTATTTTAATACTGACTCTGCGAAGCCAGATATTTTGGAACTTCAATAAAATTTAAAGGATACATTGATGTATCAAACATCTTTGAAGAGCACTGTATAAAAATGATATAAACATTTTTAGATCTGAGTAATATTTTATAATGTTATTAATCAAGTGATTTCATATTGGCCTTGTTATTTGTCCAAGGGTGGTCATATTGGCCAAAGGCCAATACAACTGCCGGAGGACGAATAAGGCCAATATGAAATCACTTGATTAATAACATTATAAAATATTACTCAGATCTAAAAATGTTTATATCATTTTTATACAGTGCTCTTCAAAGATGTTTGAACATTAATGAATCCTTTAATTTATTGTACATGTAGTTCCAAAATCACTTGATTTATGATGATTTTATTATTCAACTTTACAATATTGGCTAAAAAAACAAGAATATAAAATGTTCTTGTAACAAAAACAATTTTATTTGTATTTAACTTAGTAAAATAAGATATCAGCAGGAATTTTCAAACTATCGTTAATTGTTAGATTTACAAAATGGGGTTGTTTAAAAATCTAATGGAATTGACTTCTCCGTATTGGCTCTCTCTTTTAAACCAATCAGAATGCTTGAATTCCATATTGGCCCTGTTTTCTCGTATTGGCCCTGCTTTTCTCATACTGGCTCAGTTATGCTTTATATTAGCTCTACCTGTTTCATATCATGTGCACAATTGATCTAATACAGTGTGTAATATTGTAAAGTTGAATAATAATTACTGATATAGTCTTTTAACATTCTATACACTGTCAGTCATGTCACTGTTTTACGAATTTGTATATTAATTTTTGTTGTGTAAATAAACAAATTGTCAGTAATGGATTTTATTACAGTATTAGATAACTTTGAAAACTATGACCCCGTTGCAAGATGTTGCATAGGAAATTTGCATTTACTGCAAAAATGATGCTAAATTTTAAGAATATTATTGTTTACATAATTTAAGGCCTAAAAAGGCTTCTACTCCATAAAGAAATGACAAAAAAACATGTGTAGATGGTATTAACATAAATTTGAAACAGTACAAAATCATTTATCTTACAGAAACTGGACAGCCAAAACAACCACTTGACAGAGGTTTTCTTGCAGAAGAATTGAATGTTGAGGAGGATAAAAACAGTGGTCAAGTGTATGTAATACTGTATAAATAGATATTGAAATTTCTTTCCTGCCTAGTCTGCAGTGTTAAGCAATGGTTTGTAAGAACAAAAAGTTTTATTTGCTGTCTTTGGGAATTACACCATAAAGTGCCAGATGTCAGAGTTATTTAAATCAGCAATGAGTGAGAGTTTAGTATATGTGCTTGTACACTTAGATTGGGCCAGGAACAGCAATTGTATCTTACTACATTGCCAAGTTAAAAAAGAACAGAATTTAAAGAGCAAAGATTGTGTTGTGGTGTTAGAGTTGGTTTACTTCGAACAGAAGAAATACTAATATTACTATAGTTTGTAAGTTTAAAATTTTTAATTACAGGCCCCTTCTTTACAGCCTTGTTGGGCAGTTTATGAACAAAAATAGAGGAAAAAGCACTCGATTAGCCATGCAGAACAGAGGTCAAAGTTCACGGTTTCTTGATGAGTTAGAAAATGACATGGGTAAGTAGCTGTCAAAATACTTTTCAAGCTTGTCTATTACCAATAATTATAAACCCACAAAGTTTCAGGGAGTGTAATGGGAAACGGCTTTTTGTTCCTTCTGTTGGTTTTTCCTGTCTGCTAGATATCACCTGTATCCCTAGAAGCTAAAAAGTTAAATATGCTCAAAAAAAATTGAATTGGCTAGAACTTTTAAAGAAACAATATTCTTTGTGTGCTAGGCAAAGAGTGCCACATCCAAAAAATGGCTCGTATTATTTAAGTCCACCCTCTGGGTGGATTTTCATGAAACTTGTATTTATAACAAAAATTTTCATTATGATAAGCAGAACCTATTTTCCAACAATACTTCACCATTGTAATCATATGTTTATACCATGCTTTTTAGCTAGGACTGTTTCTATGAAAAGGGGCTATCATGTTCTTCTCACAAGACTATGTGCACACCAAGTTAAAGTTTGCGTACCCCCCAAATATTTTCAAAGTCCATTGAGATATTGCTTTGAAACTTGCACATTGTTCTACCATCATGACCCCAACGTGTACACAGGAGGAGGTAACTCTATCAACCATTTTGACAGAATTATGCCCCTTTTTCGAGTTAGAATTTATGTTAAAGTTTGCGTACCACCTCAAATATTTTCAAAGTGTATTGACATATGGCCTTGAAACTTTGCATACTTGTTCACCATCATGTCCCCAATCTCTGCACAAGAGGAGGTAACTCTATCAATTATTTTGACAGAATTATGCCCCTTTTTCAACTTAGAATATATGTACAAGTTTGCGTACCACCTCAAATATTTTCAAAGTGCATTGACATATGGCTTTGAAACTTTGCATACTTGTTCACCATCATGTCCCCAATATCTACACAATAGGAGGTAACTCTATCAAGGATTTTGACATAATTATGCCCCCTTTTGGACTTAGAATTTATGTTTAAGTTGGCGTGCCACCCCAAATATTTTCAAAGTCCATTGAGAAATTGCTTTGAAACTTTGCACCCGTGTTCAGGATCCTTGTAAGCAAGAGAAGATAACTCTGTGGAAATGTTTCTTGATTTGTACTAAGAATTCCAATTTTAAGTAGTTAAAGTCTTGTGTGCCCTTAAAACTTGGGTCAAAGTTTTGTTTTATTGGCAAGCACTAAGATGCAGAGTCAATGTTCCAAACAGGTCTTGTCATGATTTACTAAAATGACAGGCTTATTTTGTGAGATCTTGGCATTTGTATTCTATTCTGTAGATTTTGATTAGCTTTACTGTTACATTGTCTTCTATTCATACCTCCGTAAGTACCCAGTTGTATTTTTACAAATAAATTCAAACAAGTACCAAATGATTGCTTATCATAGTATCACAGAAACTAGGGATGTCATTGATTAAAATTTTTGTATCGATATAACATTTAAAATTCAACGATATAGCGATATAAAAAGTCACTGACTACATACTTCTACCAAATCTTGATTTATTTGTACTAAACATATGGCTCTGAGTATAATATATTCAACCCTTGACAGTGCTGAAATATTTTGCCTTTAGACACATTTGATCAAATTATCATTCGTTAGTAAAACACGGAACTCTGGGTAGAGTGATTGTATTATATTCTGGTTGAGTTTTGATTGAATTTTTACTGTTAAATTGTTGTTCATTGCATACGTCTGACATTATTTGATACATTAGTATTTTTCAAAACACAATCAATATCAAACAAAATGTTAATCGTTGATATATCGATATCGTTTGAATCGATTAGATCCCTAGCAGAAACTGGCAATAAGAATGGGGCAGATAAATTTAGATCATAGATTTTATTCCATATAAAATGTACATTTACAAGGCACAGTAATACTAGTAAATGATAAATACATTTAGGACTGTGTCAAATTAGATATACAAAGGATAGCACAAAAGAGGTTATTGAGAAAAATCTTATTTCCATTGTTGGTCACCATATCAGCGAATTTCAGCGTATTGGCTCTGCTAAAGATAGGTTAGTTGATTTATTGACTGATAGATTGATTGATTGATTAATTTGGAATTTCTGTTTTTCAGCCAGTGGCACAGTTAATCATATAACAGAGGCACTGGTTGTGAAAGGTGGACGAAAATGATAAAAGTTTTTGTAACAGACTGGAAATAACTAGTGGAACTATACTGCAGATAGTATTCTGCATGGATAGAAAGAAACCACATCAAGTACAAACGTGTGTGAAAGAGAGTAAACAACTTTCCAGTTTCTTTTTTACCATGACTTAGCTGTGATAATATATCATTGATTCATCAGTGATCCAACAAACTGACAGATATTACTCTGATTGACATTATGTATATTGCAGACCGACTTTTTATGGCCCGTTTAGCCATTAAAGCCTAATTGTTACAAGTGGGTGGTGTTATTAGAGGGACTGTCGCAATAATACAGATATGTTACGAATACAGATCGTCCTCTGTTGCAGTTTTGCATTGCCTTTAATGTAACAAATATGTTAATGATGCAGTTTCAGAAAGTGTGTGAAATATAGGTCAGGACTTGTAGTTATAAATGAGAGCAACATGTCAGGGATTAAATTTGAAATATGTACATTACTGAAGTGTGAACAAAGATGTTTATTGTTCAGATATTGTCATTGTATAAAAATGTATATTTATTTGTATATAATTATTTGTATGTATTAATTTTTATGTAAAATAAAAAGTTAAAAAGTACTTCATTGAAACAATTTACATGACTGTGTTTGCAGTCAGAAAAAGAATTGAATGTACTTATCCTACCCTTTTCTTTATAAAATAGAAATGAAATCATTTGAAGACAAAAGTCTGAATAGGTGTGACCCCAAAAATGCATGTAAAAGTGTTTGATACATCATACAGTGATAGAGCACGATGATGGGCAGTACATGCCCAAGAACCATAACTCTACCATGCCTAATTATCCCCCGCCAAAAACTTAATTTTATTAAATTAGAAACTAGACCATATCCATTCCTCTAACCTCAAATTTCTGGGTCATAGAAAGAGCACTTGGCAGGGGGATGGTCATGTCTAACATGGCTCTTGTTCACACGGGTTCAATATAAAATTCAGGTTTGTTGTAAGTTAGATCCCTTCCTATAGTACACATAGTGTGAGAAAAGATCATGGATATGTGTCGAACCTCCATGGTTCACATAATGTACTGAATCAAGTTTGGTAAAATAACATAAATCACAAAATCAAACAATCATGAAAAAGAGACCTTTAACAATAAAAGTAATAAAGAACTACATTGTTTTTTGCAAATATGTATTCAAAAATGTATTTTAGATCGGGTATAAATAGGCATTCATCACCTGTTTATCATATTTGAATGAAGTGGATAATAACAGGAACATAATTAAAAGATGAAAATTTAAAGTGTCTGCTGCTCATCTCGGAGGTTGCAGGTTCGAGCCCCACTGGGGTCACAACCGTACCTCGTATGACAACAGTATTGGTTTTTCCAGGAAGTTGACTCAAAAGTGACTATATAAACTACAAGCTTTCTTCATAATTGAGCTGAAATAAATTAGTAAAATCTAAACTAAAGATGAAAATCTTTAATCTTGTTTAGGTGTTAGTAGAAATGATATAGCAACCAGTAAGTTGCACACTGTTGGAAGTTAAACCATATGTTTTTCATGAATTGTATGGTAATAGTTCCCACCAAATACAAAATATTAAATGTTAAATGAAACGGTGCTTAAATTGCAAAGCATGGGAAAGGCCAGATAGCCAGGTCATAAGATTTTTTACACGTGTGGTTAATACTGATATAAACGTTTAGCAGTGATACCAAGGATAGAGAACTGTAGTTTGTTTATACTTGAGTTTTTCTGTTTCAAAACCAATGTTTTCACATTTGAAGAGTCATGCCATTTTTGTACATATTAAAGATCATTTGTATTAATGCTATAATGGAATGTACATGTGATCAGTCTTGTTAATAAACACACCGAACTGTATACAATCTGCGGCAGAGGCCATATTTGTCTCTTGTGTGAGGTATACATGCTGATTACAAAAACAGACTTTAGTTAATGGCTATATCAATACATGAGTTATGAAGAGTGAACAGAGTGTAGATTACATCTAGTTAAGTACTCTGTAGTTCACACGCTTGAAAATGCACTTAACTGAGTTAATGTTGGAATCTCTAGTAATCAACACTACCTGGAAGCCGCGGTCTGGTCTCTTCCAGGAAAAGAAAATATTTTAAAAAAACTCGGTCCTTTTCAATCTAGATTTTAGACCTCTGGATTTAAAGAAGTTGACACCTTCTTCTGCAATTTAAGGGTAAAAACTTCTTAATTCTTGAAACAATGGCCAAACGAACCCTCTGTATTTGAAACAGTCTTGACAGACTTGTAATACTGCCAGAAGACGTGCATAAAACTGACTGTAGGCAAACTTGCAAACGTTATTCATGCACATAATTATGTACAGGCTTCACAACGTTATGTAAGTTGATCTTGTATTGTACATGCCTGATACAAAACTAAGTTATGTTCATATAACATAAATATATGGTGTATAGTACTTGTTAGAAAGTTTTAGTGAGAAAATTAAATGCAAGAAGCAAGAAGAGAATGCCAGACTCGTAAGAAATTCTGTTTCCCGTACTGTCATTGTCATCCGACGTGTCGTCATCGCCTTCATCGTCGGGCGCGGTCCCACATACTTTTACTATATTACACTTTTTAATGTAATCTTCATATTTCTGTTTAACGGTGTCATAATAGCACAACCAGCCGTTACAAGCTGGTATTGTCACCTCTTTTTCGTTCACAAATAACTTTACAACGAAGTTCTGTTTTCCAGACGCATTGGCTTCCAGACTACTTATGCTGTTGCATGCGTATACAACAAAAGCGAGATTTGTGGAGTATGGGCCGATGTTGCTTGTTCGGAATTTTCGTCCCGACATAGTCTCAAAATTGGTTGCTAGAAGAGACGTGTTGTCTTTAAACAACCCGAGTGCAGTCATTAGTGGCACCAGTGTCTCCGAATGGCCGAACTGAAACTTTCCCGCCAAATAACTGAAAATAAAAGTACATTCACTAATTCTAGTACAGTTGTACAATGCTTTGCTAGGAAAGACACGCTAGGTGTTGTTAAGAGATGAGCTTACTAGCTTTGTAAAGTTCTAAAAATGATACATATGTATTTCTATTTATATACATGTAAACTTGTCTCCAGTTTTACTTTTAAATAAAGATCTTGTTTTAAAAATAGTTATCAATGTCCATAGTGTCCGTATTTTTCTCGATCATATTAATACCTTTACTTAGATTACAATATTTTGAATCACATGTTATTTTCATAAGTATACTAGTACAGTAAAGTTTAGCTATTAAGACCATCCGAAGATAAGACCGCCTTCCGGGATATTAAGACTAGACTACCAGAAGAAATGCTCAGTAAAAAGGTCTCGCTAATAAGACCAATTCTTTTTACTGTTCCGAAGTACGATCTCAATACAGGAACGTTACTGTATCTGCGAGCATAATAAAGAAGGAAAATACCTCGTGTTACTCATGTCACCAAGATTATCATAGTCCCAGCTGCTGTTCATTGCATTGTCCATGGTCTCGAACATGTCCTTCACTAGAGGACATGCCATCTCCGAGTTGATGGGATGGCCATAAGAAGACTCGTAATATTTCTGGAAGTGACAAATGTTTTTTTTAAAGATCTATTTTCATACCCGCCCAGTCAATCATTCAGGTTGAAAAGCTCAGGCAGTTATTGTCGACTTGTTTCATATTCCATCAAGTTTGTGCATGGTAACAAGACTATAAGTGCAGTTCTTTGGTAAGACTGAATTCGCCGAGAAGGTTTGCTATTGTAACCATGGCAACTTTGGGCTTTATGATTGAGCAATATTTCATTATTGTATCTAATGTATTTCACGGTGTGTGCTGATTTCTGGATTGACAAGTTTGAAACCGATGGCGCAGTCGCTTTCAAATCAACCTAATACACGGTTGGTATAACTAATTTTGCTACAAGGCCAATGATTTGCTGTGGTTACAACATCAAAACTGCAGTTAAAGTGATATATATATATATAGCATGTGTTCTAGAAACATCTTGCGTCATATTTACTGTATTACAGTTTATATTTCTAAGCAGCAAACTGGCTCTACGAGTTTCTATTTTGAACTGGTTGCAAAATGTCCGAACCGGATGTCAGCAAATTGCAAAACAGATATCCTACCTCTAAATCTTGTCCATACTCGAGCACCCTTCTCTCATCGTCTGACAAAAGTGTACACCAAGTCATTTCATCAAACATATACGCTTCGTATGCACACAGCTCATAAATCTGGTAAACGTCATCTGAAATAAGTTTCTTTCTTGTAGAGACAGTTCTAGCAAAAAGTGGAGGTACATGTATATAGCACTACAGAACTTCTAACCGTACTTACAAACTACTTTAGACTTTCGAGACATTTTAACAACTATATATTGCAACGTGTAAACAAATAAAAAACAATTGATACCAATTATTACTTTAGCTAATACAAATATTTATTTTTATTTTAGAAACTAATTATAAGTCCCTAAGCAGTTGCAGGCTGGATTTTGGACTATAGGCTTACGCTGCTCCGTTAGTCAGTCCGTCTATAGTTTCGTGTTCGTGTAACTTCTACATGCATAGATCAGTTTTCAAATAACTTCACACAGTTGTTGCCCATAATACATTTAGTGTGTCATGCACCACACCTGGGTTGCTACCGCCATTGTTGAAATCACGCAAGGGGTGAAAAGGCATGAATTTAAATCTGTTTTAACCCTTTGACGGATTTACATGTTTGGATGGACAGTTTATCAAATCGAGAAGACATCAATAACCAATACCTAAACCGCGCCAAGTCAATGTCATTCGTGCTGAGAATTCTAAACCCGTTGAAGTTCACATGTGAGGAAACCATGTTCCGGTCACAATTAGAGTTCAAGCCTCCTACATATACTGTCTTCTGTAACCTGTAACTTCTACACGCCACTTTTCATATTACAACTTTAATATATAGGGACTTAGCTTTGCATGGCAAAACTTTATTCATTTATCTATTAGCACCAAATGTTAATTACATAATCAAGTCTAGATCTGAAAGTTCTTTCAATGTTATCTATTTTTGAGCAGAATCAAAAATATATTTTTACAGATTATAAATCACCAATGACATTTTAAAAGGAATTCATTAAAGAATAACATGTTGTTAGATCTAGTTAATTTCTGGAAAAATAATGATGGGTCGATGATTAAACTTTTTCGCAATATTAATCTTTGGTTTAAACAATATTTTATTCAATATATTGCATATACAATATGTCACATTTATGATAGACTTTTAGAATCGAGTAGAAAGCTTCAAGCTTATTTAAAACTCTCTCCCTAATAATGATATATAACATAAGTTTGGTAACAGCAAATTCATCAAATAGAGTGTGCTTGCAGTTTATTTATATCAACCGTTTATTTTTCAAGACATAATGAGTAAATTTTAAAATACGGTTCTAATTAAGGTATACATAATGAGACACTGTCAGTTTGTTTAGTTCATTAATTTACATATCGACTAAATATATACCCAATTGTTTTGCTAATTGTACAAAAGAGTTCATAGGTATGTGTTATTATAATTGAGAGTTGTAAGAGCTATAGGATAGCAGTATAGAAGAGTGTGATATAGATCAGGTAGACTAAAGAAAGATATGTTAGAATGAAGGTACATGGTCACATACGCTACTGGGATTTGATAGTACATGTACTTTTTTCTCCGGTTTGTTAAGAGGTTAGTAGTATACATGACACTCATTAGACTGGTAAGTATTTTAAAGCGCTTTATTTCTTGAGTAGTTTAGATGATGTCATGTATCAAATCTCTTTTTGTGTTTCTTATGAAAGTTGGGATGCTGAAAAACCAGGGCTGGAATCGTGGGTTGGGCTGGGCTGGGCTCGTGGGCTGGACCCAAGGCCATGGACCCGTAGTCTCAATGCCATGAATTCCTAGACGATAGGGTCATAACCTCGTGGTCATAAGGTTAAAGAGGCATAAGAGACTGGAATGACATTTCAGTAGCAGGCAGTAATGACTGTAAGTGATATCTGCGTTTACTCAATGGAGGCATTAAAATGATCTAATTCAACATGTGCTATTA
Source organism: Saxidomus purpurata (assembly GCA_022818135.1). NCBI lineage: Eukaryota > Metazoa > Mollusca > Bivalvia > Venerida > Veneridae > Saxidomus > Saxidomus purpurata. The sequence continues at coordinate 23,620,115 of JAFMSR010000002.1, read as the reverse complement.
GTAAGCAATATAGGTACAGTTTGTGATGATTCACATACTGTTTTTTTCAAATAAGATCAATTGTTTTAAAATTGTACAAATAATTATTAAGTTTTAAAACATTGATCTTCAAAAAGAACTTGGCATTTGACAAAAGAACCAATCCCAAAATGGTGACTCCAGTATCCCCTTTCAAACTTCCCTTGCAGAGTGGTGTGGGGGTATAATAAGTTTGGTCTTGGAAACATTGAAATACGTTCATGAACTTTTAGATAGCATTCTCCCAATTCAATGAATGTAATTTAACCATGACAGTGGTTTGAACTGGCTGTTGGGGATAAGAAAATAATATCCTGTTCACTTTTGAAAAGTAAGGTTGTTAAACCGATGATTGAATTAAGTTAACTATTTAAATCATTATTTAAAAACCTAACGTATCCTACCTTATGTAGCTGCAAAGTAATGCATATGTGTACACTTTACATACGAACTTACGTGCCTTACCTACCAAAGTTACCTTTATATACCATTTTAATAATGTTTTAAAACTATAATGTCTGCAATATTACACTTAAGACATCACATTTTCAATCTTAAAGTGTATTGTTACAAAATCTGTAAACATTGACCCTTCTCCGAACCCTATAGTAAGGATTGTTTATATATTGTCAACTTATCAAAATTATGCCCTCCCTTAATAGCCATTATCATCAATTAGTGAGAGGTTATTCCGGAACAAAGTTGTGTCCTTGAAACTCTGACCTTAAATTCCAGGGAGTCAATTAACCTTGGGTCCAGCTGGACCCAGTCCACGAGCCCAGCCCACGAGCCCAGTCCTGGTTTTTCAGCATGCCATGAAAGTTTGCACGTGTATAAAAATTAATGCATTTTCTTCCTCGGTTAAGTCTCTGTTTCCGTATAAAGTACTTGATAGTGTGATAGGAGAGAAATCATTTATGTTGTAAGTGAGTTCGGTGCGAGCTCTTTGGTATAAGGGACAAGTAAAAGGATAATGATATGTATTTTCAATGTCACCACATTCCCATCGAGGGCTGTCAACAATTTTTTTGGAGTACAGATGTTCTTTGAGAGAACTACAATGTGTTCTGAGTCGGGTAATATTAATCTTTATTGGTACACCATCGAAGCGAGGTGCTAAATGCAGAATTAGCTAGAATTCGGGTATCGTACACTTTTATGTATGTGGTGTACCTTTCAGAAAAGGTATCAATTTTCCATACTTATCATTCTTTAGGACGAAAATTAGGGAGTTTTGTCATCATTTGAATAAATATTATGTTCCTTATTATTACCCAACCCACTTTACTAAAAATCTTTTTTTTTCTCAAATTTTGATAAATGATTTCTTCATGATGTAGAAGCTAATTGTTGGTTTCGGTGCAAGATCACGTTAGGCCTATATATAGTTTCACCGAGTGGCGCCAAAAATGATATTTTCACGAGTGGTGCAGCCACGAGTGAAAATAACAACTTTTGGTGTTCACGAGTGAAATTAACGTGATATTACACCGATAACAACAATTTTTCTGTTTATTTCATGGTTAAAACTCTACTTTTATTTAGTTTGTTTCTATGAAATATCGCGGGAAACGTCATCAGAAAACATAATGCAAATGACGTCATTTTAACGACGTCATCGTCGCATGGTTTCCAGCATTAATTACGCTCGGTATACTTTTTGACGTCAATCCGGGTTAAAGTTTGCAGAAACAGTGAAAAATAAAAGTGATAATCTACTGTTTCAAAACTGTGGATTATCACTTTTATTTCACTGAGAAAACTCTATAATTCATTGGGAAACATAAAATAAAAAGGAATAAAAGGTGTTTGAGATATTTTGCATACAGTATGATTAAGATCTTTGTTTAAGAACGCAAAAATAGAAAATGGGGGTTGATGTTCGTATAAAAAAGAAATTTAATAAAAAGTGACAAAAATGTGGGGTTTTTTTTTTTTTAGATTTCGGAGAGCTTTGAGATTTGACGGCATATTCTGTAACAAAGAACTGTAACAGGAACTTGTTATTATTGTGGTCTTATATCCTGACATTACTCCTTGTAGTTAACTTTGAATTAAATAAAGATATAAAACAGTTATTGAGAAAATTGCCATTATTCGCAAGTACAAAACGATTTCAGAGGCGTTGCATTTAATTTAGATGCGTCAATGGAAGAACGGATAATATGCAGCACGCCTGTACTGTTGACTCACCAAAAAAAGTACATTCTACAAACTCTTTATTTAATTTGTATAAATTGTATGAAGCGTAGTTAAACACACACACGCTGTATGGATATACAACTATAATATGTGGAAAATGTCATTGTAATTGTTTTGACAACATGTTCGCATTAACACCTACCTTATAACTGGTAATGTAAACGGTAAAGTCCCAGGATCACATTTATAAGTAGCTCTCATTTTATCAAGAAAGATGTCTTACTGACAGGAGTGACATATTTTGTACTAAAAATTCCTAACTTTGCTTTTTAAACGTAGCTTAGTTTTATTATCATATGCAGTAGCCCATGAGCATTAGCATACATGCAAATATAAATGTATAAATATATAACAGTAAGTGACCTAATGTCAAGTGTCAACATTTACATTATACTACATCTGTACAGCAGGAGGTACATGAGGTATACATTAATTATAATAGAAACAATATTGGTTTCTAATCTCAAAAACTTTATGAACAAACAGTTAAATTATTGTTGATGCCAATTTTAGTAGTTTTCAGTAATTCAGTAAATTTCGGGTAATCGGTCTTGACCAATAATATTTTTTTATAGATTTTTCTCAGATCATTGTAAAGTGGACATTCTTGCAAAAAATGGAATTCATCCTCTTAAACATTGCAATTGTGACATTTTCTTCCTTCATGTGGTATTGAAACAGGTTTATGCCACCTGCCTGCTTCAAACTCGTATCTATGTGATGAGACTCTTAATCTACATTGTGCAGTTCTAAACTTCTGTATATTAATTAAATAGAAATATGGTTGAAACTGAAACTTGAAAACAGTGTATAACTTTGGGCGCTTGATGAGTCATTCATAGCAGAAATTTTTGTATAAATACATCTTTTAATCTAGTTTTTAGTATATTTATAAATACACTATGATCACCAACGCCATGAAATAACCATACGTCATTAAATCCGAGTGACTGTAACAAATAATTTACAGAATTTGACCAAGAAGTATTGCTGTTTGGTCTTATTACTAAATCTCTGCACAACATATCATATGCACATTTAATACATACATGATCTTCCATTTGTTCTACCTTTAAACAATACTTTACAACCACTTCAGCTCTTTAAGTCGACAACGACGTCCTACCAAGTTCACCTAATATAAAAGTTAGTCTGTGTTTGTATTTTCAACGAAGTAATCTTTTACAGAAATTTAAATGTACTCTTTCCAAAACTACCATCTCATTTAGTCACTAAACTTCAGAGCCATAAAGTAAGGTAGGTAAATAAAGTTTATCAATTAAACACGTGTACCATAAAATATTCTACGATATCAAGTACATAGAAAAAAAAGAAACGGGGATAACGATTCACCCTGACGCACATCATGCATGCATGGGAAATCTTTATTGCTTATTTTGTTGTTGTATTTAATTTTCGATCTCACAATACTATACATAGATTTCGTATTTTAAATGATAAGTACACATTAGAAACATAGCACAGTATGTTTTACAATCATATTGCAAAAAAACCGCTTTCTATCAACTCTTTTTCTTGAAGAAACAACTAAAAAACGTGTAATATCACGTTATAATTTCACCGAGTGGGCACCAAAAGTGATATTTTCAGGAGTGGCGCAGCCACTCGTGAAAATAACAACTCCTAGTGTTCACGAGTGAAATTATCGTGATATTACACCGAAACCAACAATTTTTCTGTTTATTTTATGTCTAAAACTCTACTTTTGTTGGGTTTATTTCAATAAAATGTCCAAAATTGCGGGAAACGTTATCAGAAGGCATCGCAAAGATGACGTCATTTTAACGTCGTCATCGTCATCTAGTTTTCGGCATTCAATACGCTCGGTATACTTTTTGACGTTAGCCGGGTAACATATTTTGATAATTTTCACTGAGTGGCCAGTGAGTTTATCGGGATATAATTCACCGTTTTATTTCGATAAACCACCGAAAAACATAAAATAAATAAAACTTGAACTATCACTGAACATACTTAAAATACATACACAGACGCGCATTGTCACAAATAATTACTTCTCTCTTACTCTTACCTGAATAACTATATAACTAGCGAGATAGCAATTTATATGGTGAACATTTGACCAAGGTTTCATGAAAATCCTCCAAGGCGCTTAGGAGATATAGTCTCATGACCTTATCTTTAAGTGTGACATTGACCTTGAGCTTATCGGGTTGGAACACGAGTTCTACATGTCGTCTTGATGAGATAAAACATTTGACTAAACTTTCATGGAAATCATTAAAAGGATATTGAAGATACAGATTGGAAAACGTATACAACTAACGACTTCCATCGGCGCTGGGCACAGCGGGGTTGGGACATGCATGGGTTTTGCACGTCGTCTTGATAAGGAGCGTACATGAAACGCATTGACCCGTTGGTGTGACCCTAACTTTCAGGTGACGGGATTGGCATTATTGGTTCTGCAAGTCGCCTTGATAAGACGCTCATTTGACCCGAGTTTTATTGAAATCCTTCAAGGGGTTTAGATTTCGAGGGAACAAGAAAACCAACAGACCGACCGATCGACCGACCGACAAGCCGATTCCTACATACCCCTACCTAAACTTTGTTTGTGGGGTATAAATATAAATGAACGAGCGTACTACCGACCGAACGATCGTAAGAATGTATAAATGTACGAACGAACGAACAAAAGAATGAATATTTTACAAACCTTCTGAAAGAGAGAATGGGATACCCAGTTTATTCTTCAGCGACTTGGCAATATTTATGAACTGTGGAGTTTTGGAGAAATCGTAAAACTGTTTAAAATGTGTTACATTGTCTTCAACTTGACTTTCATAGTTGTAACATCCGTCATAAAATCTCATTGTTGAATTGTTGATCTCAGTTTTTAGTGTTGGTATTGTTTTTATGTAATTCGATAATCCCCCATGAAAATGTTTAGCGCTATCTTTGGCTCTGGATTTTCTTGACGATATAAATTTTACATGCTTTCCTTTTGTTTCAAACAAATTGTGAAACCGTGTCCCTGTTCGAGCCCCAATGTCATTTTGTTCATTTATTCCTTTACTGACCAGTTCACCCCCTCTTTCAAAATCATATCGATACGTCCAGTTATCAAGCTCGGGAAACTTTGAAGGGTCTTTTGTCGTTTTAATTTTCTCGTGCAGATCTTTGATCTTTTTCATGTTTTTCAGTGTTGGATTCCGTGCTCCATGCCTCACCACCATGTTCACGTGAATTGCTTTACACAACGTAGAGCCAACGCCCACATGGTTATATTCATTTGCAATAACCGGACCGTTTACGTCATGTGCCCATTCATACAATGTCTTGGTAGAGAAAACATCCCAACGCCCCACACTATCACCAAGATGAATACACAAAAACAGACACAAGAACACTAGTTCCCCCATTTTTACATCCATGTGATTTAACTTTTTAAACTCAAAACACTTTTTTGTAAATAAATTCTACTATTTAATCGCTTTTTTTAGTTGAAACTTTTTTTGTTTGCAAAATATCCTGTATATCAAGCGTAGATAACAAAGAACGGATACGCGATTTTATATGTAAATATGCATGTAGATTTTCAAAAAGTCACAAACAACAAGTGGTCGTAGGCTGTAGCCTACGGCGTAATCACTACAAGTCGTAACGTTGTTGGCGATGACATTTAACATAAGGCGGATGTTGCTATTCGTGTTACTACAACAGTCTACGCTTGACCTTGCTAGACTGCTCATTTTTCAATCTGGTTGAAGTGACTGTAGATCATGGCCAAACTGCGTGGATCATGGAGTGCACGCCGATCATAACTCTGCACTATGTCGCCAACAGTGTAAGAGTAAAATAATAGGAAAGGCGAACCGAAACTGTATGACTGTTAGCAAAACTTAAAAAACAATTTAATTCAGTCTGCACGTTCAAACATGAACATATAAGGCATAACAGTTACTGTAAACAACAGAGGCAAATAATGATAATAATAACTTGCATTACAATTATATAACTGTAGGGTTGAAGCTTGCTGCTGGGAGAAGTACAGATTGAGTTGTTTGTACTCTGATTGTAATTCTTCTCAAAGAAGTGAATGCTAGGCTGGCATGTATGGGGAGGTTAAGTACATTTTATAAACTATAAAATGGAGCAAATTCATGCAGTTGTTCGAATCAAATGTATGAGATGCGTGACAGTTAGACAATAAGATGACAGTTAGTCAGTAAGATGACAATTAGTCAGTGAGACTTCGTTTTTGCTTACTCATGAAATAATGTGTCCTACCGGTGAAATAATTGCATACATGTATTTTATCAGTCAGAGTTTGATGAAATATAGATCTCCTATCAGTTACTGTGTGGTGACATAGGTCTGCCGGAACTACTTTTTTCAATGGGTACATGGTACCTGTACATGATATATTTAGCTATCTGGTGTATGCACATGTACCAAACACAATAAATCAATAATAAATTCAATCAATAATTACTTCTGTAACAATATCATAATTAGTCATTAATGACCAGATGCTACTATGTCCTATTCTACACTTTGTGTCGCCCCCGGAAAAAACAGCATCCCATATTTAATAGTTAGCATAAAAGAAAAAGAAAAAATTGTTAATGGTGGAAATGGAATATGTCTCAACTCAAAGTGATACAATTTTCACATTTTCATTCGGGCTTCACTCTTAGACTAGTGAAAATATTAAAATTGTATCAATATTCCATATCAAATCAAAATAAACAAAAATTCTCTATATCTATAAGAACTTCAGGTAACGTTCAACATATTCCTGTGGTTAGAGCATGCATCTCATTGAAATGTGTTAGCGCAGTTTGCAAATGCACAGATTTCAATATAGACTTAATATATGAATGCGTACTTTTTTGATAAACGTATGTTCATGCGTTGTTTAACAATTGTTAAGTTGAAAATCTGAAAATAGTCGCATCAAATATTGAGGAGGTTATTGTGTAATAAAGAACTGTACAATTGGACTTAAACTTGAGTCATCATCGTTCTCAGAATTACTAGTAATGAATGCAGTATTCTTCAGGAATCATGACTCTGTCTCTACGGATATCCGGACAACATTTTGCAAAACGAGTACTATGATACATGTATAACTCACAGAAAAGTATGCCAAGCCCGATCAAACTAGAGGTATCTACAGCATGTGTCTGTTGCTTGAAACACTATTCAAGTTCCTAAAAGTCGAATGTTCTTGTTTATCATTATTGATAGACAAAACTAATGAGAAAACATTTAAAATTGCGATTCATAAGTTTTAACTTTGCATTATAAACAAAGGGGGGAAACTTTGAAAAAATTTAAACGAAACAAAACCGGGTACTTATTTAAATGTTACTTGTTTTCCTTTGCCTGCAACATTACATATGACACATTCCACGAACCTTATTTATCACAATATTCACGATAGAGTGCATAAAGCAGTAGTAGACAAAGAGTCATTTTAATGATATGGTAAAATTGATGTTAAAGCTAAGTTAAAGTTACTATATATCATGGGAGAAAGAACTAATAGGAAAAGAGCTTGATACCTTTATCGATGAAAAGTAAGCGTGTCCTTTTTTAAAATACTTTTTTCTCAAAAGTTGTTAGTGGATGTCAAAGGAAAATCCAAATTAATCGCGGAATAAGCTTAAATATCTTAAGAAATTACTTTTCAAAAGAACTTTATTTTCCATTGACTAACATAATTATGAAATACATCTAATTAAGGTGTTATAATAGCACTAAATATGGATAGATCAAAATCCAGATCTTTCTTTGATTTTCGCCAAATTTGAAAATCTGCCAAATATAACATGACGACCTACACTCGACGAAGTTACTTATGCTGTATTTAAAAGTTTTCGAGTTCTAAAGCCGTTCATACAACTTTACAACTTACAACTTTATAATTTAAAAAGTGTCACATGTAAAACAGTTAATATAAAATTATACATACAGTTACTAAGGACCACAATGGAAATAAGGGAGAATCACTTTTCCCTTTTTTGTGTTATCCTTGGTATTGATGTGCATATTATGGTTTATAAACTTGTGTATACATCTTATTATCTGTATATGTATGCATCATGTTTGTTTTAACCATGTTTGTACATCAGTGATATACTAAAATCTCTGTCTGTCTGTCTGTCTGTCTGTCTGTCTGTCTGTCTGTCTCTCTCTCTATCTATGACTTCTTTATATAGATCTATTTCATGATTATGTTAGTTAATTATTTATTTAAATTACGATGCTGATCAATGAAATAAGTCTACTTTTATTAGTGTATGTATTTATTTCGAGACAAAATGTGTTATGTGAAAACATACTAAAATATTATTGACGTCGACATGATGTTGGTGTTCGACACTGAGTGAAAGCAATCTGGTGAAACAGAAAGCTCGAAGAAATGAACAACTTCATATCTAAAGAAAAGGAAACAAAAACTGTAGTAATTAGTAAAGTTTACATTTGGAAAGCTTTAACCAGAACAAAATGACCATACCTGACCACAAAGCAAAAAGCATACAAAACAAAGAACCTCCATACAACTAAACACTTAGGTATATACATCACATACTGTTTTATGGCATTCTGTTCACATCTCGGTGTGTATGTTAACCGTGTCGCAGAATTTTGTTACATACAATTTTTCAGATAAGACACTTTCTATGAAAATTCCGCCATTACGTTATTAGCTGATAAAGCAAATTCGAATAAAACTTATACGTCTCAAGAGTTAATTCAGTTCTAAATAATTGTATGTAAAATAACTAAAATTCTTCAAAATGACGAATTTATAAGCGATTTAAACCGAGTCAGGTAGTTTGTTACGGTAAGATTGACTGCACATGTATATGAAGAGAAATAACTACTGGGAGAGTATGTTGAGCTTTAGACAGCAGCGTTACTTCCACTTACACTATAGGTAGTATCTTCAGTACTGCACATTAATAATGGAATTGAAATTGGACGATATTAATTTCAAATCATCAAATTGACGTACATTAATAGTTAAAAAATACAGGATTTGTAGTTATACGTAGCTTTATTGATGTGCGTTTGTAATATTTATTTGAATCTCATCATGCTATATTACATTGCGTATGAATGATGGGAGAGGCATTCTGCCGTTGATTTTGGAGCAAAACGTTTTTTTCTTTAATTTTTAAACATGTGACACGAAACAGGCAACACTGTAGAAAATGTGTGTCTGTGTCGGTGAGGTTATCCCTATATATATGTTTTGTTCAAAAACTGATGATTGTCAGAGCAGTTTATAATGTCTTCTGACCTTTAATTTGTTTTCTTTTGTTTGTTTACATTTGAAAGAGACATTTCAAGGAATAAAATGTTTAAATAGTATTTGTTTAAAGACAACGTAAAACTTGAAATATTTTTACATATACGATTTCAACGTAGCTCTATCGTTACATTAAAACAAAAGCGTTTAGAAGAACAAACAAGAGCTGTCCCTCACAAGTGACAAATGCCCCCGAAAGTTGTGTCTCACAGTCTGTGTCCTCTCCATGTGCTCAATAAATGTGCTATGTAACTTTAAAATCCTTCCATGCATGACAGAGTTACCATGTATACAGTATTCTATTACTTTTAAACAATAAGTGTGACCTTGACGTTTGAGGTAGGGACATGGTTCTTGCAGACAAAACATTGTCTTGATGTGCTGAACATTTGTGCCAAGTTATTTTAAATCAAATAATGCATGACAAAGTTACAATCCGGACAGAAATGTATGCACATATACAGGATTCCATTACATATAAAATCTAAGTGTGACCTTGACCTTTGAGGTAGGGACATGGGTCTTGCAGGCGACACATTGGCTTGATATACTGAACATTTGTGCCAAGTTATTTTCAAATCAATCAATGCATGACAAAGTTACAGTCCAGACACAAATGTATGCATATATAGAGGATTCCATTACCTAAAAACTCTAAGTGTTACCTTGACCTTTGAGGTAGCGACGTGGGTCTTGCACACAACACATTGTTTTGATGTGCTAAACATTTGTGCCAAGTTATTTTAAAATCCTTCAATGCTTGACAAAGTTACAACCAGGACACGAATGTGTACATATATGCATATATAGAGGAATTCATTACCTTCAAACTCTAAGTGTGACCTTTACCTTTGAGGTAGGGACGTGGGTCGTACACGCGACACATCGTCTTGATGTGATAGACATTTGTGCCAAGTTATTTTAAAATCCTTCAATGCATGACAAAGTTACAGTCCGGACACGAATGTGTAAGTGGGGACGCACAGACGGACGGAAAGATGGACGGACAGACGGACGGACGGTGCAATTTTTATATGCCACCCTTCGGGGGCATAAATACTGCTATCACCTGCAAGGTACTAAAGTTGTCGTTTACTCCTTTTAAAAAAGAATGTGATCTATATTTATTTCTTTACAGGGAAAGTATTTCTGCTGTACCACCGCTACCAGTATCACTGCTTGAGGACGGCTGCTGGGTTACAAAACAATAACCGACGTCTGCGGATTCTTCGACAATTAGAACGGCACGGCAAAGTGAAGAGAATTTCGGCAAAGCGTGAAAATGCAAAGCCTGGAGAGGGAAAAGAAAAGTTCGATGACATACAAGTAGAAGGAGAGCTTGGCGGCAGATTGTACAGTAAGCCGCTTCATGAAAGAATTGTAGATTTCGTTCGCGAGCACCCTGTTGAAATGGGTGGAATGATTGCAGTTGTTGGTTTCATTATTTTAAAGTCACTTTGATATGAAACTTGCAACCGTAGTGTTGATATTCTCCGTCTGTGTTGTCATTGTTTCCATGTGGCAATAACTGTTAAAACTATTTTTGTCGCTATACCCGTGACAGTATTTCTTGTAGCATTGTATCTGGGTAATATCGTCGGTGCTAACAATTAAAAATCTTACAGTCTAAAATGTCTGTGTGTATATTTTGTGATAAAATGTTGACATCTCAGAATTTTAATTCAACAACCTAAGCCCCGTAAATTAAAAAGAAACACGAATCTTTGATGGCTGCACGCTGATCTTGTAACATGGTGGAAAATAGATTGCTACGATTAGAAATTCTGAGGTTCGAAAATCCAGTAGCATGTGTACTTTGTACGCAGGGTTTGTATTATATCACAATAATAAAACAAAACAAACTTAATTACTATATTTCTTTGACAATTTTTGTATTCACCCGAAAAATGAAATACCATAAAAATACCACAGAGCATGGTACATCGGCTTTAACTGTTTTAGTAACTATTTTCATTCACGGTCACAAAACACGACATACAACATTAAAAGTTTACCTTCTGATACCTCTGAGTTGATAAACACTTTTGGACAATACATAACGATAACCCTTACTTTTTCAGACTTTACAAGTGTAAATAGCGAGTTCATACGATCATATTTTATCAAACAATAATGGATGACCTGTAAATATAAATATCAATAAGCATGGCTAATTGGTATAATTGGGAAAAATATTCTATTATCCTTTTCGACATTATCATGTAAGTTATGAAGTATTTTAATAAAAGTTTTACCTTAAGTTTACTTTACTTGTGTCTATAGCCAAGCATATAAAATAAGAATGCATGTAGTACCATGATAATAATGTTAATGATATATCAAATTGTTCACTTATTTATTATCACTGATTACATTAGCTTTAAAATGTGACCACCTATAAAGAGACCGAATACCACTGCTAGACAAAAAATTATTGACAAGAGTCCCTGCAAACATTTCACTGTCTCTGTATGTAGTTATAGACGAATACAATTATAACGGACACAGCAAGGAGGCCGCCGGGTGACATTGTCAGCATTCCAGATTGACCACTTCCAAAACTGTAGTTGCCCTCCAATCTGCAATCAGAAAGTATTTAAAAACCTGAATCCGATACATTTTGTATTGAAAACTTTTATGGTGACGAATTGTAAATTGGAGTTTTTTCTTAAATACGTAATTAATTAGTGAGCATTTGACATATTGTAAACGAATGCATTTGCATTAATTGCAATAAAACACAACAAAAATCGGAAACGTTTTTCTTGTTTTTTCTCCACTTTGCATTTAAACATACAACTTTTTTTCAAAACTTGATTTATGAATTTAAATGCATTAAACGAGTTTATTTCATGTTTTACTGAGCTACATCTCTTTTACAAAATCATAAAAAAACTCACTTGGCATTCCGTTTATCTCTAAGACCGTGTGAAGCACAAACTGAAAATTGAAGTGGTATTTATAAAACACAGTTTTCAAACTGCCGCAGACGTAATAATCTTTTGGAAGCTGTATGTACACATACATAAAACAGTTCGTTCGTTTTAAAGCCCCATTATCAAGATTATTATATTTTGGACTATAATTAGACTTCTTTTATTTCATTTTCATCTATGCGAGCCTTTAAACTCTCACAAATGTTGCTTCCTCAGACGAGCCAGTGAATGGTTTGCGAAAGTTAAAGATGTCCTAATTAAACGGGCTTCTAAACACCATGCAACATCGGTACACTAACTATTTCCATTTATGCACTATAAGCAGTTTTTCTATAAGCGTGATTTTGTTTTAATTTTTATGCCTTTAATTTTTTGTTATGCTGAGGAATTTATGCAAAGCAAGCAATATTACGCTCACAACCAGGCTTAAAAATGTTACTATAAAAATACATTTTAATAAATATGAAAATAAAAATGCCGAAAGTATTACGATAAACTGACCAGCCAGAGCCCCATAAAAAAACTTAAAGTTTGGCGAGCGGCAAAGACCCTTATTTATTTTCATACCAAAAAGTAATATTGTTTATTTTCTGTACAGTTTGAGGTCTAATAATTCATAAATATATGTATAAAATGTTATTTGATAGCTATGTGTATAGATTACAAAAAGAAAAAAATATAACCAGTACCTAACCGGTACAAATGTACAAATTAAAGCTGCTCACCCAATAAAAACACATACTCGTCAGCTACAAAAGCACCTTTTTATGTTTATTTTGTTTTTTCAACGGAAAATGTTTAACATTAAGAAATCTTGACCTTTCATCGCTTTTATTACAAACACCAAAACTCTGACAGCAAAGAATCGGCTTTTAAGCTCACCTGACACTTTGTGCCAGGGTGAGCTTTTAGGATGAATGGTTGTCCGTCCGTCAACATTTGTTTCAAACGACATCTTCTCCGAAACCACTGGGTCAATGTTGATGAAACTTGGCAAGGGTGTTCCTTGCATAGAGTTCTACCAAAATTGTACAAATGTTTTTGATCCATGCAGAACTCTGGTTGGTATGGCAACAAATACGAAAATAATTTTTAAAGCTTCTTCTCTGAAATCACAAGCCTTAGGCCTTAAAATATTTGGTATGTAGCATTGCTTAGTAAACCTCTACCAAAATTGTTCAAATCATGACCCCTGGATTAAAACTGTCCCCCGCCTGAGAGTCACTTCGTTTTGCAAAGCTTTCTATGGGAAACACTTCTAAATTTTCTTCTCCAAATTCACGAGGCCAAAAGCTAAAATATTTAGTATAAAACATTGTCTAGTGGACCTCATTAAAGTTTGTTCAAATTATGTCACTGGGGTTAAAATTGGTCCCGCCTAGGGGATCACTTGTTTTACACAGACATATACAGGAAAAATCAAACAAATCTTTCCTCCGAAATCACAAGGTCTAGAGCTTTCATATATAGTGTGTAACAGTGTCAAGTGCACTTCTTCAACGTTTGTTTTTTTCAAATCATGCCCATATGATCAATATTTGACCCGTCCAGGGGGTTACTTGTTTTACATAGACATATTTTTTTAAAAGTATTCGGCTCCGAAACTACATGTTATAGAGGCTAGATTTTCAGTGTGTAAAAGTGTCTAGTAGACATTTTCAAAGTATGTACAAACCATGCCATTGGGGTCAAAATTGACCCTGCGTTAGGGTTCACTTGGTACAGGAAAATCTTCTTCTTCAAAACCACAAGGCCCAGATCTTAGCCATTTATTGTGTAACATTGTCATTACATTTTCATGGTTGTCCAAATACTCTTTTTCATTTTCATATACACGTCTTTCACTGTTGATCTCTATAAGTAGCTGTGTTAATCAAATTATATATTCTACAAGACATAGATTAAAGTGCACGCCAAATGACATTGGATATCGATTTGGCATTAAAAGCATCTATTTAATGTATTCATTCTCTCATTTAATTGATTAATTCCTTCACTTACTTCATTCATTTACTTAATTAATTGATGGATACATGAATTAATTCAGTCATTCGTTTAATATTCAATCATTGTATTATCTTTGATGTGACACTCCTATTTTTGTTTTGTGTAGAAGAGAGAAAACAACATGATAAATTCCTGATACAGCTTTCATTTACTAGCAAGAGTGTTGTTTTGTTCCGCTGTTCAAATATAAATGAACTATGTTCGAAGACATATCATTTTCCAAGTAGTTAATGTAGTTAGCCTTCCAGAAAGTATAAAGGGAGATAATATATAAAAAGTGGCAATGAACAGTTTTGGGTCTTTGATATAAAAAAATCCACTCAGTGTCCACACTTTGTACGCAGGTTGAATACAATCCCTTCACAACGTTTGCAGTTATACTCTAAAGAAAAAAAATAAGAGAGAGAAATTAAGTTCAAAACTTTGCAGGGCAGAGATATATTTATTGCCCTGTACATTTTCTTTTAAATTAAATGTCCTCTGTCTTTGTATACAGAATTGTAATAATGCACCGTACAAGTAAATTAATATTTCGATTGCCATGGCTACCACAATACTTGTCTGACAAAAACAAAATGATGTGTGTAATCATCATATCATTCTTTATCGGCATGTGAAGGCTCATGATGCTTTCTTGAATAATTTATGAAATATCACAGGATCCAGGTTGTGTGACGGTGTAATTTTTCTATTTCCATTGAAACAGAAGCGACAGGGGGCTGGGCTAAGAAATAAAAACAAAAACAGCATGCATAATCCTTTCTACAAGTTATATACAAATCAAGTTTAATATGACCGGCATCTGTTGTTTCTGAGATATTGAAGTTCATAGTCTGAAAACTTCCGTTGAACCATACCAATTCATAGATGCTATTTTATTGTGAAAAGCCCAAAAATACAGTTATATTCTTAAGGCAACTCCTTTCTTATCATTTATACATTGACCATCGTAAATTTAATTTTACAAAACAGCAATGACTATCACAATGACTATCTAAAAATAAATGTAGCAATATTTGGAGAAGGCAATTTCAATGCACATTTCATAAAAATTGTATTAGCCTTTAGTGTATTTAAATAACTTTTTAATAATAAATTTTTAATTATTAACTTACATTGTGATTAATGGTAATTTATGTATGTGATACGTGCTATATTCATATTATATTATTTTACGATATTCTTACGGATAAGTTAAATACAAAATGTAACATATGTTAACCTTTATTATTCGAAACCCAATGTAGTTTCAATCATTAGACCTTTCAAGAAATCGAAAAATCGAGATCGTTTTTGGAGTAAAAGTAACCGAAACTATGTGCTTAGTTATCTCCAACATCTGACCTGTCTATAAATTTGGCCAATTGGGAAATATGATAAACAATTACCTCAAACAATATGATTTCTTATTTTTCTACAATTAAGCTGTTACAAATACAACTTTTCTGTAACAAATATTTTCACAATCATGTTTTTATTCATAACTGTAAATTATGAGCAAAATATTTTGTCATCTTTTCGAAAAAACATTTAAAAAATCAACGGATGAGATTAATGAGACCTAACACACACGTTATTCATTGGAACATAATCACTTCATGGTGTTGCTCAAATGTAAATAAAGGTGTTTGGTATTTTATACTTGTTCACTTAGCAATTAAAGTCGGCAAAAATAAAATTTTCTTACCTTGAACAAAAAGTCCAAGTAGGAAGAACAGCATAAAACAGGAATACTTCTGTACTGCCATGATTTCAGTTGTGGCGAATTGACTAGCACAAGGAGGTAGACGAATATATACTAACATTAAGGTAAATAAAATCATCCATCATGAAGACAAACAACCTAACTATGCAAGCGGAGCCAACCAACAAAATAAATATGCATGCAACAAGTACTGGACAAGGACACAAGAAACAAACATTTTTCGACAAGATCAAAAATTAAATGTTAAGAAGTCTTAAATTTGCTCGGAGGCCTATATGTGACAGAAAAAAACTATTGAGATTTTATTTAAATGAAAAATGAAACATTATTTTACCGAGACTGTTGAGCAGAATAAAATGACTCAAATTTCTTGTGAAAAATTATAAACCATCAAAGAAATGTTGTCTTGATCAGATTCTAATATTACCCTTACAATTCTTATACTGTTGTCTCTGACAATAAGTATTCAAAGTTGTCAACACAAGCTTTAATAAAGTAACTGGTTTAGAAGGCATTCGTTTCCCGTTTCGTAAAATACGGTGCATCTATTTTTTACTGGTCCTTTGACTCGTATCATTAACTTGTCCTTGACTCAATATGAATTTCAAGATGAGCTGAAGAGAGTCAGAGTTATTACTGTTTTTATGAAAAACCGATATAAAACCTAAGTTGGAAATTATCGCCAGTTTCTATATTAAGATTAGTTTCGAAGATATTTGATTAGTACACGCATTTGTTGACTCTACCTAAGAAACAGAAGTTGTTGTATAAACTTCAGTCGGGTTTCAGTAATAGCACTGACATTTGCCAGATGCATTTGTTAATCTACAAAAGATTTGAGATGGATCAGGTAACGTTGTTGGTACGAGTCTTTGAATCCTCAGAAACATTCCCTTGTTCTGATGAAACCCCGTGCTGCAGGTCTAGGCAGGTTTATTTTGAAGGTGTTAAGGTCCTTCTTATCAGATAGGTCAGTGGTTTGTTGATGTATCCGGGACACATGGATAAAGTGCCTAAATAACACGGGATGTACCCGGACCGGTCCACTTCTATTCCTGATTTACGTTAGTGATATGACACCTTTGAAGACCTGCATCTTGTCAGTTAGTGGCTAATTCACAATAATCTATCCCTGCATTTGGACAAAACTGATTCGGTTCGAAATACAAGATTTGTTTCGAATCTAAGCATAACATGTAATGGTACTGTGATCGAGTCCACGTCTTCAGTTAAATATTTTGGTGCAACATTAGATAAAAAATTTACCACATTCAGTCCTTAACATTCATATGATACAATGGAGAGAAAAACAAAAAAAAACAACAAAAAACAAATAGCTGCAAACAATCTAAAATATATTTATAAGGTTTTTTCTGGACTTGGATTCTATAACACATATTGGACTTGAACATATTAGATCTTTTATCTTGTCAATCGAGTTGAAGAGATTGTTAATTACTATATACTTAAAATAAAGAATTTCACCTTTCACTCTCTAACGCTGTACATTCTTACAAGATAAGACAAACAAAGGTGGTAAAAGGTCCGAGTCTACGTTTTCAGTTGTAACAGATGTGCCTTTTGCAATAATCTCCCTGCTTATATTACCAAGATTCAGAGGCTGCTACATGTCTTTGAAAGTTTGAACTTTTAAATATTGTTATTTTTTATTTTCCTAAACCGCTCAACATACGTTGATGAAAAGTGGTGGCTTTGTTACTTGGGTGTGTCATTTACTAAAACTGTACAAAGAATTTTATTCCGTGCAGAACTTTGGTTGCCAGGTCATTGGAAGGTAAAAATCTTTTTCTTTCTCTAAAAATTCGGAATGCTCGTAGCTTAGATATTTGGCACGTGGCATTGTCTAGTAGACCTCTTCAATGAGTGTACGAATGATAACCCTCGGGTCAAAACTAACCCCGCCTTTTGGGTCATTTGATTTCACATAGGTTTTTAAAGGATAACTTTAAAAACACTTTTCTCTGAAACAGCATTGCCTTATAGTTTTCTACCTAGATTCTCCCTTGATTTTACATTGAGATATATTGGAACATCTTTTAAAATCTTCATGTCTCAGCTCAAAATGCGTTTTGATATACATGTACATAATGTCGATATACGACTGCTTTTCATAGTAGTCTACGCATTATTGTATTATCGTTGGTGGTAAGCATGTCATGGCTTATCATTCTTCATGTGTTTAGTATTTTATATTTTATTGTGCTTGTTGTAGTACTAAATGCATTCATTGCCGAAATAAAATCTATCTATAAACGATAGGCAACTAAGAAAATGAATACCAACAACCCTATGTTTATTTCAAAAATAAAAATTTTATAGCCATTTTTCGATCTTATTTAATGTTTTATCACCGATAAATGAGGGGAAATATGTATCTCATTAGTGAGAAATTGGATAAAGCTAAGTATTTTAGCGTAATTATCACTCACTGTCAATCATGTGTATGATACTTTTGTATGGAGGACGAGCTGGAGATTCTGGGTGTGAAATTATGGGACTTTTGTTAAGAATATGGTTAAAAAGTAGTTCGGCAAAAACAATGAAAATAAAAATGATATTTTCACTGCTTTGAAACAGTGAAATACCAATTTTATTTCACCGATATATTTCAGTATTTCACTGAAAAGCATGAATTAAATTATGTAACTAGTTAGTAAATCATTTTAATTTTCCATTAATGAATATATCGGTTGCACGGCACCGCTGCTCTCTATGTTCATATTGAAATTTCAAAAGCGTTTGCAACGCTTTTGAATTTGGTAGTGTATTTTTTTAAATTTAGAGATATACGTGGCAGGAATTTATACTGGAACCTTTTTATATGACTATATGTTCTAAAATACGTTATTTACATACAGTTTGAAGAACTTTATTTTTTTACCAAAATCTGAGAGCGAGCAGCTTTAATAGACATAAGCAACAGTGACGATAGTGTTAGTTTGATCGTTTATTTACTTCGCCAGCCGCCCGTCCTATTTAAAGACAAGATTTTTTGTTAGGAGATGCTTACAACTAGTTTACTTCTTATAAAAAAAAACTGATGTAATAAATTCAGTTGCCTTTACAGGCCCACAACAGTGTCAGAAGTTGAAGCAATGTCACCCACAGACATAAGAAGATATATTTACATAGTGTCAGGAAACAATTGCACACATTTAAAAAGTAATATAACACAATAATTATGAGTATAGTTCATCAATAATTAAGAAGTGAGCTTAAATTACAGCCTTGACGCAATCCTATAGGACACGTGAACGTATTAGCATAATTCACAAGTTCTAACACGTGCTTTACCACAAATTGAGTAAAGAACAAAGGCACTGTCCACTGCACTGCCGACATGGACGTAGTTAGACTTATTTTTGGAGTCACGCACATACCTGGCTGGGGGCCAAGAGGGCGTACAATTCAAACGAATTTTTGTATTGGCCTTCAAAGATTACAAATACAAACAACCGAGGAACGGCAGGTATTCCTGAAGAGTTATTTCAGTTTTAAAAAGTAGAATTTTATATCTCTTTATCAGATCAACGGGCCTTTATACAAAATATGTGTATCAAATATATCAAATCTTTATTTTTATTGCAGTCTTTAAAAAAGAGACAACATCAATAAGATTTAGAAGTAAGGAGTCACAGGTGTCTTTCCATGTCCGGGCTTCATCGCATATGATGTAACACTGCAAAGCTTGTCTTCCCGAACGTAGTCACGTTGTGTTGGACGTGTAGCAACTAAATAAATCTAAGCATTCAAAGTTCTGAGTATATGAGTTCGGTCCAAATTGATGTTTGGGCTACAAACAGCTTCCCTGTTCAAATCTTAATGGTAGAGAAGAGATTGTTTTTTCTATTTTTGCTAAATATGTGCAAACGCAGTTCGAAACGTCTTTCCCCTCAACTATCTCAGGATTCGTACGTGTTGTAAGGGAACAGCGGACTTTTACCGTTCCTTATCTGATAGACCACGTGATACCGTTACAGTAGAGTCTATTTATAATCATCACGACCTGGGCGGTGTGATTAAGCGTAGATATACAATGTACAAAGTTTCTATAAATTTTGCATTTCAAAGTTTTTCTATATAATTTTCTCCGCTACGTAACGGATGTGCTTTCAAATCCGTTTTCATGTTCACATTGTGATGGTTGATTCCTATTTCTATTTTCCAAATTTTATGTGTAAGAAGAACTACTTTGCTGGAAAGTCTCTGGTGGCTCAGATTGTCAGGGATTGGCCTAGTGCATTACAAACGCATCTCAGTTTCAAATCTTCTGTTCGTTCATTAAGTGTGGTAGAACTTCCATATACTGTCAACCATGTATTAATCAGCCATTCAAGGGACGCAATGAAGTATTTGTCTAATTCATAAATGTATATTTCAAATTTGATATAAAAATATCAACTGGGTTACATCAATTCTGACTGCTTTAGGCAAGTGGCTGCTAACTTGAGGCTCCGTTAACACAGGTCCAACTGTATATATACAACAAGTCAAAACATGGATTAGATGCATAATGTATTCTTTGAAGTCATTTCAGACCCAGTCTTACAAAGTTTATTATCATTCATGCAAACTAGATAAACAAACGAAGTAAATACTTGAGTTCAAAAAGCAATAATTTATTGTTTTATTTCGTTTGTTGTTTTATTTGAAAACTAAAAGGCGAACATAATTTCGTAAACGTGTTTCATATGCATATACTGCATGGATAATCATTATTAAAAACTTGTTTTAGAATGAAATTACAAAACAGTCAAAAGTTCTCTCGTCCAATCCGTTTGATATGAAAACCATTTTGATAAGGTAAAAATTGGCGCTTATACGAACTCTTTGGAAACGCGTTTGTGTCCTGAAAACTAAGGCCGAACGCATACTCTTTCTTTAAGTAATCTCTGCTCTGTACTCATGGTGGCTCTCGGGGCACGTCTTCAAACATCTCGTGCTATGATTACTGACCTGTTCTCTTTGATTGCTTAGATATTTCATCTTTACCGACAAACAGACAGCAAGGAGCACAGTAAACATGACCGCCTAAACAATTGCATTTCATGTTGATGAACCCAGGCGTAGGCCAGGATTTCAACGTAGGGCGTAACATTTTTCGTATCAGTTTCCGGGTGTGCTGAGACATTGATATACGTTGTATTTTTAAATGAAAGGATAACCAGTAAAAAGAACATAATATGCGCTTTAGGACCACTAGATAAACTTCTCTATTTTATAAGCCGAGCGAGCGGGAATATAATATAAAAACTAAAAATGAAGTGCCGTTAAACCGAAATGAATGCAGCATGTGACCGAGGAACTGTGCTTGGTGATATTATGCACCAGTTATAATATGAAAGGGTGTCAGTATCCTGAGATAAATACAAGGTATTCGTTGACTCTGGGTTAAATATTTCTGCATAATTTATAATGCAGAGTTGGGCTGCGTGGATGACTCACTGTGGGCGGTTGCAGGATTCATACATAAAATAAATCATGGTCTGTAACAAATGGTATATCCTTTGGACACCGGCATATTTTGTTACACACTCGACAGACATGCATGCGTTTTTGTAAAGACTTACATCTAAATTTTGGCTACTTTTGGGTTACTAAGCGTATTGTATGCGGTCAGCAAATAGATTGAGCTGTAACATGAGCGTAAAAGTTCCATTGGCCCTGCTCAGTAGGTCACGCGCAAGGGTCACCTTGCCTGTAACCTTGCGGATGGATTTCTTTGCATTGTATACTTTTTCACTGCTACAACGGAGAGGTTAATTTTTAGCGTTCTCATATAGATGTCAATATAGCTAGGTTTAGTACGACATGTCAGCTATATTTGGTTTCTGTGAATTCAAAGATATTTGCATGCGTCCTAGTATAAACTTCTTTGCCTAGCAGGTGTTGGTACGAACGTTGGTAAAATGAAAATTTTCAAAGCTGGTAAAATTGTGTCCAAGGTCATTTTCAAGGTCGTCTAAAAGTGTCAGCATTTGCCTCGGACGTCTGAGTTTTCAACAGTCAGGAGCTGTCGGCATAGCCTTTAAATTCATACAGACAAAACGTGTTCCATACGGTCACTGTCACTTCTATGGAAGGCCAAACCTGTCTTAACCCGCGTATACGTTTTATTACGTTACAGGTGTTCAAAGGATATAGTTAAATCAACAAACACTTCTTGATGGAAGATGTGGATTTTGAAAAGAACTTCAATAACTAAATGTAATTTTGGGTATAATTATAGTATGCGGTGTGAGGTCTGGGTCGGCGTTGCACGTGCGCTAAAGGATCCTTTTAAACTGCCATTAATTCCTCGCAAGGGAATTTGCCGGGTAGACTTGCTGATGTGAGCTTTGCATTGCATAGTATACACAATTCTGATCACTCTACAAACAGAAAAGTAGGTTAGTAATTGTTTAGCTGTAGTTGTAGATATAGTATGATAGTTTATAGTAGTTTAATAGTGTAGTTAGTTTTAAGTAAAGTATATATTTAGGTTTAGAACGGTAATATTCAAAGTATATTAGACATTTAGATACGGTGTCCTAGTAGATTTTTAAACATTTTTTTGCCTAGACAGGTTGTTGGGATATCTGAATACCGCTTCTCTATGTGGTTGTCATTCATCTCATACAGTGCTACTAGATGTCAAACTGCCAGCGGCTAAAGGTACTTAAACTTTTTAAGTACTGCCGATTATATCGTGCCGAATAGCACTTCAAACAAACAAGACAGTATTATCATGATCAAGTCTGAATAATCGTGTCATCGTATGTTGAGATACTGCATTTTATTGATATTGAAAATGGTTGGATATATTGCGGAACTTAGTTTTTTTAGAGTGAACTTGTCATGTCGAATAAGTGTATTTCAAGTTGTTACGATATTTGACTGTATATTGAGACAGGTGCTCATAAATGTCTCTGCCTCGTACTTGCCAATAAGCATGTATAATACGTAGGGCTACAGTGCACTTTTGTCAAGAATATTCTTTATGAAGTTGAACAGACTCTATATAGAACGTAAAAGTGCTTAAATTAAGTCTGTAATAAAGAGAAGTTTTATACTGAGCCCTAACTTAATAAACATGCACTGCTTTTGTCGAACAACTGGGAAATATAGCGCGACTGTTGTCAGACCGACTTGAAATCATTGCTACCTCAAGGGTCCTAGTCCTGCTACCTATATCTCTATATGAGAAGGTTGTACGATAGTGTTTTAGTAATTTTCAGGAACTGCTGGACTGTAAAAACTTAGTTGAAACAGGCGTTAAAAAGATAAGAAAATACAGACTTTCAGTTTATAATTCAGACAAATTCAAGAATAGAATGGAATAAAATAACCTCTTTTTGGCACGTACATGTTGTAAATCACAAAGCAAATGATTAACAAATAAATTAGGATTAGAAAGTAAACAGGGCCAAATTAGTTATGTTATAACACATTTTGTTTTCTCTTTGGAACCGCCAAAAGGTAGTCCATTTATTTTCTTTAAAACAACATGAAAATATAATAACAAATATTACAAAAGACATAGAAAAATGGGATAGATAGTATCGTATTACAATTGTTACATTCTTCATAATACATTCTGATTTTTTTATTCATTCTTAATAGTCCTTGAAAAACTTTCAAAACAGAACAGTCAAAATGTGGGAAATCAAGAACATTATCAAATGAGTATATGTATGTCTCAGATAAGACATTCTTTTGAAATTTTGCAATAAGAATCAGGCAAGCCGTTCTGAAAAACTGTTTTGTATCCTGTATTTATATGAGTCAAAGGAGCTACAGATAATGGATGAGCATCTTCAAAACATAGTTTTAGAGTTGTCATAATGCGCAGAAGTATAAATAATGAATATAATAATAATAAACACCATATAACAAACTTATTTGTCGAAAGCGAAAAAAAAAAAAAATAGAACTGTTTAGTGTATTTAGATACTTTTAATAGGATACTTTTTTTTTTTTTTTTTTTTTTTTTTTTTTTTTTTTTTTTTTTTTTTTTTTTTTTTTTTTTTTTTTTTTTTTTTTTTTTTAAAATAAATTTTATTTTTTTTTTTTTTTTTTTTTTTTTTTTTTTTTTTTTTTTTTTTTTTTTTTTTTTTTATATATTTTTTTTTTTATTAATTAATTTTTTTTTTTTTTTTTTTTTTTTATAAATTTTTTTTTTTTTTTTTTAAAAAATTTTTTTTTTTTTTTTTTTGTTGGGTTTTTTTTTTTTTTTTTTTTTTTTTTTTTTTTTTTTTTTTGGGGGGGTTTTTTTTTTTTTTAAAAAAAAAAAAAAATTTTTTGGTTTTTTTTTTTTTTAAAATTTAATTTTTTATCATGTATAAAGATTTTCATTTGTTGGGACTATTCTATGAATAATTTTCATTCTTTATTGTTTGATCCTATTGTCAACAATTGCATTATTAATGATACACACTGCCAGTATATTTTTGTTTTAAATGACTGCTCCCAGTAGCTATGTTGGTATGATTTCTCTATTTTGTTCTTTAGGAAAGTCGTACGTATAGTTTTATTAGTCATAATATCTATTTGTGAGTTTATGTAAATTAGGTATGTTTTGACTTTTGTCATTTTTGAATCATTAGAGTTTATTGTGAGTTTCCATGCTTTAGAAATTGCATGCTTTATTTTAAAGGTTTCAGTTGCCCAGTTAACTTTATTTTGCAATTTATTCAAGATAATATTTTCATTAATTTTCCCATCTTTTGTAATGTCATCAACAAAGATAATATTAGAATTGATCCAACTGTCAAGGAATAGTGGTTTTCCTGCATATTTAATATGTTTGTTTCCCCATATGATTTCTTTTCTGATATCATAGTATGTCTTTGGGTTTTAGAATTTAAAATATTATCAAATTCAATATGAAATTCTAACATTTCATAATAGAATGGAGGCAATGGTATTTTAGTTTTTGGAAGCGATTTAACAGAGTCGATGTTCATAAGGAAGATCAGCAAATCTTTACCAAACTGGTTAAGAATTACATTAGGAACAACTTTCCAGTTGGCGCTATCGTTTTGTTTTAAGGTTTGAATCCATTTCATTTTCAAATATTTGCTAAAGGATGCTATGTCGGGTACTTCTAAACCTCAGGTAGATTTCGGCCCTATTAAAACAGACCTTTTGATTTTTTCTCTTTTACTTGACCAAAGAAACTGAAATATCATTGTGTTAACTTTTGAAATTACATATTTTGGTGTCAGCAATGATTGAATTAGATACACAAGTTTTGGTAGAAGCAGTGATTTTATAACAGTTGTCTTCCCATAAAATGTTAAAGTTCTACAATTCCATTTATTTATCATAAGTTGACATTCCTCTAATTTATTATCCCAATTAAGTCTCTGCATTATTGGTACTAAAATAAACTCCTAGTGCTTTTACATATTTATTAAATTGTATTCCACAGGTCTCAGTTCTGTAATCATTTTTGCATTTTCCGATAAGAATTCCTTCTGTTTTTAGCCTATTTAGCCTTAGCCCAGAATAATTTCCAAAGTTATCCAGAATTTGCAGTACATTTGGTAGTTCATCTATATTGTGTAAAAATAATGTTGTATCGTCAGCCAACTGGCTTATTAAAAGTTTTGTTTTGTTTCTGTGCGTGTTTTTATTTCAATGCCGGATAAACAATCTGATGATCGGATTTTAACCGCTAGAATTTCAGCGATTAAAATGAATAATAGAGCAGATAGCGGGCATCCTTGTCTAATACCACGTGTAACCGAGAAAAAGCGAGATTTCCAACCATTGTTAATTACCGAAGAATAAATGTCGTTATAAAGTATTTTAACCCATGTAATAAAACTGTTCTTGAAACCAAATTTACGCAAGGCTTCGTACATAAAATTCCATTCTACGGTATCAAAAGCCTTCTTGAAGTCGAGAAATAAAACGATGTCTTGTTTATCTAGAAGCTCCACATAATCAATAACATCCTGAATTTGACGAATATTATAACCGATAAAACGATTTTTTATAAAACCTTGTTGATCCAAGTTGACAATTTTGGGTAATACGTTTAGAAGACGCTGTGCCAAAACTCTAGCAAGTATTTTGTAATCAATATTAAATTTTAATAGTGATATTGGGCGCCAGTTTTCTAGATTTTCGGGGTCACCCTTCTTGTATAAAAGTGAAACAATGCATTGTTTTTGACTTCTTGATAACATATTAGCACTCATACTTTGTGAATAAGAGTTTAATAACATTTTATTTATCTTGTCCCAAAAAGCTTGCTAAAATTCAACTGTAAGTCCATCAAGACCCGGACTTTTATTAAGTTTCATATTATTTATTGCGTCAGAACATTCTTGTAAAGTGACAGGTCCTTCACATAAATTTGCTTCATCCTGCGATAACGCTTTTTCTAGTGTAATATCATTAAAGTAAAATGATTCATCATTTGTCTTAGATTGCGATTCGTATAATTTTTCATAAAAATTTACTTGTTCATTTAATATAAAATTTACGTCTGTAATGCGCCTTCCATTGGCTTTAAGAGATGAAAGCGTTTTTCTCTTTTGACGAGACCTCTCAAGATTTAAGAAAAAATTGGAACTTTTTTCTCCGTCTTCCAAAAATTGAACCCTTGATCTAACTTGGGCTCCATGAATTTGAAAATCATATATCTGTGATATTTCGTGTTATATTTCAGCTATTTAGATATTCAATTTTTCGTTGTTTTGTGAATATAGTTGGGTTAGTTGTTTTTGTAGGTTATTTAATCTATTATGACTTTTACGTGACATTTGTATTGAATATTTGATAGATGCTTCTTTAATTTCATATTTACATATTTCTCATTTTAAGATACAGTCTACTTGTAGGTGTTTACATTTTTCGATAATTTCTGAAATTATTTCACAATATTCATTGTCATTTAAATATGCATTATTCATTTCCCAGTAACCAGGACCTCGTTTAAATGTGTTTTTATTTTAATAGATATTGCTAGATGATCAGTACTTTGTATAACTGCTGGTCTAATATCACAAGAAAATATAAGTGGGAAAAGATTATTTTCAACTAGCCAGAAGTCTATGCGACTCTTTTCTATACCATTCTTTCTCCGCCATGTATACTGATATATATTTTCATGTAATTTTCTCCACATATCTACTAAATTATGGCGTTTGAACAATGTACGTAGGCCTGCATTAATTGTAAAGTTGTTGTTTGGAACAGAAGCATTTTGTTATTCTATCATTTGATTGCATTATATCATTAAAATCTCCGCCAATTATTTTCATACCTTGTGCTTTTTCAAATAACTCATCAGCTAAATTTACAAAATATAGAGTACGAGATTTCTTATCATTAGGTGCATATATGTTTAAGAGACAAAATATGTTACAATGTGTATCCACATTTATCAAAACATATCGCCCATTTGTGTCTGAGCAGCTGTCAAGTACATTATGATTCAAAAGCTAATGAAACAAAATAGAACAACCTCTAGCATTACTTTCGCCGAAAAAATGGTAAAAGTCCCAGTCTTCAAATTCGTTCTTTAAGTTATTTGTTAAATCGGTAGTAAAGTGCGTTTCCTGCAAGAAAACTGCTTTACATGTTTGATTATTTAACCATTGTATAAGACGGCTTCGTTTATTTATATCCCTAAGACCTTGGCAGTTTAGAGATATAAAGTGTAATAAATCAGTATTTTGGTTCATATTGCTATAATCTTTTATAAAATGTTACATAGAAAGTTTAGTCTGTTTAACACATTAGCTAAAACAACTTTCGTTTTACATATTAAGTATTTGCTAAACAGCACTGATTGTACTACATGTATAAAAGTTATCTTTTTAATAAAGATTTGTGTTAGTATCATCAGGAACTGATCCTATAAAAAGCGGAGTACAGTAAGCCTAAATTTTATCGGACAGTTGCTGATCTGTACGCTGATGACCAGTTAGTTGCTGGCACAAATTGAGGCCACCACGGTCTAGATTTTGTATTGAAAGTTTATTTAAATCGTCTTTTTTGAAGGAGATATTTTTGGGGTGAGTGTACCAGTTATTTATACTTTTATTGTGAGCATGTTTGCTTCAAGTAAGGTGTAGTATAGTTGCAATCGGCCTTCGTTCCCAGTTTGATCACTGTCAAATTGACAAACGGTCAGAGAAAATTTAACTTTGTGTTCGCATATTTCATTGTATATATAGTTTCTGGTCTATAATTGTGCTGGCGTGGAAGAAAAAATATTTTTCTGACTCGTAGATTTACTTGAATCGAGATTGAATAACTTGATGCAGAAAAAATAACTGTTTTGTTCCATCACTGAAAGTGACCCGAATGTACGCTTGGTTGCTACATTTCAATAAAAGACTGTACGATTAGTTTCAAAAAATTAATATTCAGAATTCTAGTGTTTAAAACCAAATCATATGTTCGATTTACTAGCATCGAGTTTTCAAGCCAAGTACGCATTCAACTGTCACATTGGTTGGCCACATTATGCCATTATTAGTACTGTAAATGTCTTTGAAGATCTGTGTTTTGTCAAAATATTTATATATTTAATTAATGTTCTGTCATGATTTTCACGTTTCGAAAAGCCGCTCTTGCAGTTGTTCTCCACGTCAAGTAATATTTCATGTATATTTGGCCTGTTCAAGACAATTTGATATATGTCCGGGTTTGTAATGCATACTTACTAAAGATGAGTGTTAGAAAACAACAATGCAATGTCATACCGTCTCAGTAAGAATTCCAAGAGAAAAATGAGCTGTATGTAGATTAAATACATGTTTTTATTTTAATTAAATTTGCACTGTTTTCCTGGTATATAAATAATGGTTTCCTGAAATGTGTTTTCTTAAATTTTACAGGTGTGTTCCATACATTCTGTGGATGGGCAACCAACTAAGGACACCCGAATGCCATCTATACGGTAATACAGGACGTAGCTTTTCTGTTTTAATGACACCGATTTCTACTCTTTCTGTAAGTTTTGCCATATAAACTGAATGTGAAAGACCAGATTCTGTTGATATTAACCAGACATCATTTATGGATTTCCCTTTCAAAACCATTTTACTTTTGTGTACATGTACATACTGTCAATGTGTTGCAATTTTGATAATTATGGTCATGTTAAATTGTTAAGGCAGTGTACAGTATTCATAAGCACTGCTGGATAGGATAGGAAGAACACAACCACCTGACGATATAAAACTTGATATTATTTTATTATGCTCTTTATTAACCACCACTCATTCTTCACTGATTCAAAATTCCTCTGTTGTTTTCATGTAAAAAGTATATGAATGACTCCTTAAAAACATCCATTTAAAATTCAATAACGTATGAGTAAATATGCAGCGGCACGGCCAATTTTAACTTTTTCTACAACTTAAGTGTATCTGTTGATTTCTGATTCAATGCTGAACACATAGTGGTCTGCACTTGCAATGATTATAGCATACATGTATTAAACAGGATGCATGCAACTTTGTAAAAATTACAAAAGATCTATTAAACAGTTATAAAAAATTTAGAACAATAAATTCTTAGGATAGGAAGAACACAACCACCTATTAACCAGACATCATTGTTCTTCTCATTGTTTTCCTTGTTTGGTAACTATATGACTGTAACTTTACTAGAATGTATTGGGTAGTTTCAAGATCCAACGTCATTATTTGTAGCGGGATAATACATTTGCTGACAACATATTTATAATAATACATTATAAGTTACCCTAGCTACCCTTAAGCTTTTATAGCACATCGAATTTGATATGTCTTACATGAATTAGTTACAATATTTTTCAGGATACTGTTTAGGATGTGCACGGGATTTTGTTACAGTTTTGCATTAACTTGTCACTCAATATTGATGCATCATTATCATTAATTTTGCCTCTGGAATTTTATCTCTATCATGGTTCAGCAACTTCGCAGTTCCTTCCCGCATGTCACTTCTTTGCCGGTGCATCTTGCTCGTCCAACACCATGTATGCTTGCAGGTGATATGATGACGGATATATGATAGCAGCTTCGTCCGTTTCATGATGGACTTGTACAATGTCCTGTTTTACTATCATTATTGCTTAAACGCCAATCAATGCTAAGTAGTCTGTTATTCGGACACCTGGTTGGCTTGCATAATGTATGCCAATCATAAAACGAAGGAAAAGGTCACCAATTCATCCGTTTCACGTAATTGATACTATACATAACTCTGAATGCCAGGATATGTTAATTTCGACCAGTTGATGAGGTAGTACATATGGTCCTTGTATGTCAATTTCGACTGATGATCATTCTGTACTAATATAACATCTTCTGGAGGCAAACCTAAAAAGACACAAATGAAATTGTAAGCAATCACATAAAATCGATCTATTTTTTGCTGTTAATAATGATAAAACTCAGAGAAAATATTCTGGGTCGAGCCAGTTCCTGCAAATATGGCGCCTGTCATTTATTCACAATAGGTTCAAAGTAAAGACGTATCTAATGACTCGACAAAGTATAGTTCAATTATTCGAGTGCTATTAGAATTTTTGAGCTCTTTTCTTGACACAAAATATCAGCGTGTCTAACGCTAACATTGATTGATTTTCAAATCGGCTTTTATTGTTCAAAACTGGGTCCTAATGTAACCTTATATTAGGACCCAGTTTAAAACTAGTATTTCATGCTTCATCTGTAGTAAGGATGCAAATACGGACCCGGACATACATTAAATCGTCTTGAACAATATACATGTGCATGAAAAATTACTTGAAGTGGAAAAAATGCAACTAGTAGCGGCTTTTTGAAACGTGTAAACTATGGCAGAAATAACATTAATTTCCAGTTGTTATCGTTCACTCATGATATAATCAAACACTAAATTAATCAGAAACATTATACTATTTCGACAACTAAGCGTACAGATGTTTTAAAACTTCTACACAACTAACGATTGTGTACAGTTCCAATTAGGCGTACAGTCAGGTCACTTTTAATGACGGAACAAAACAGTTATTTTTTCTGCATCAAGTCATTCAATCTCAATTCAAGGAAGTCTACGAGTCAGAAAAATATTTTTTTCTTCCACGCCAGCACAATTATAGACCAGAAACTATATATACAATGAAATATGCGAACACAAAGTTAAATTTTCTCTGACCGTTTGTCAATTTGACAGTGATCAAACTGGGAACGAAGGCCGATTGCAACTATACTACACCTTACTTGAAGCAAACATGCTCACAACAAAAGTATAAATAACTGGTACACTCACCTCTAAAATATCTCCTTCAAAAAAGACGATTTAAATAAACTTTCAATACAAAATCTAGACCGTGGTGGCCTCAGTTTGTGCCAACAACTAACTGATCATCAGCGAACAGATCAGCAACTTCCGTTTCGGCTTACTGTTCGTTAGGACACTGTGAGTATACATTCAATAAATACATATTTACTTCTAAAACAAAGTAATACACGCCTACTTTATTTCTCTAATATGTAAACTCATGAATTGAAGTTCATTGAAACAAATCAATAATCCGCTGTCACAAGCGGCGTTATTTAAACGCATTAGATACATTACATGATAACAAATATTAAATACACGGCATCTAAAAAAAACCGTGATTTAAGTTTCAAGCACAGGTCAAATTTAACATCTGACCATTTAATATTAACCGAGTCTTTGATAAAAGCGTAACAAAATAACAGTACTCTTTCAAAACACGGACATGGTTGTCCAAATAAGAGACACAATTTACAAGATATTTTACAGCAAAAAAACGATGTAGTTGTCAAAACAAGTACTCTTGAAAAGAGTAATATTAAACCTTTATCATGTTTCGATATCCTCATTTCATTTAAGCAATATTTATGTACTGTGATAATACTTTTTTCAAATCTGTTTTATATATACACAAACAATCTGCGATATTTATACATTCATTTTTTATCCATAGCTTTATATATGTTGTCCTATCACATAGGTCACGACGAAAATCCATATAGATAGCGTATAATCGTTAAATTCATTACTCATAGTCCATAAAGACATATAACACATTTAACAAAGGCTTATTAATCAAAGCAAAGTATACTAAATATAGAACTATAAAGATACAAAGACCTTTTCCGAAACATATTTTGCAAACATGATCATACACTATTTGTGTATTCAATATCTTATAGGTGTATCAGTTCAATAAAAACTTTTTTCAATAATGATACTATCCGGTTAGCACAGCGGTTAGTGCGCTCGCTTCTCACCACAGCAACCCGGTTTCAACCCCCGCCCTGTTAGGGGAAAGGTGTTCATCATGCAAATTGTACAACTTGTACAACCGGGTTCTCCGGTTTCGTCTAACTGTAAGGCCACTATATACATGTATACGCCTACACCTGTGCTGTGTAGAAAATTTTACTACGATTTGTTTTACATCACGTGAATTCATTCACAACAATACCAATTCAAGCGTATTAGCGCATGCACAGTAGATGTTGTGTGAAAATTACACGGGAGAGAATTTCAGCAGTCAAAAATAGTTCCGGACGCCTAGCGTGATATACTTAATAATTTTATCACGCTCAAATCCTTCTTTGTGTATATAGGAGAAATATCAAATAGTGTTAGAAAGAATAACAAATACTTATAATTCTTGTTATACTTTGAAATCTTTTCAAAAACTGCAAGGTCAACCCCCCACTGTGAATCTACTCCCGAAGTTACAACTTTTCGTCGTTTAAATGTTCGTTTATTTTGTTTGTGTAATGTATAAACCTCCTGTCATTTTAACCATTGAGAACTGTTTTTCTGCTTAAATTGAATTTCCCCTCATCTTTGACAACTCTATTTAGTTTTTCAACTCTGCTGTATTACGACACCAACTTGACACAGCATTTATACTTTCTTGGTGGTTTAAGTCACTGACATTTATATCTTTGTGAGAATCATGGATCGTTGAGACAAATCAATTTTCATGTTATTAGAAATGATAATAATATCATTTATTATATTGTCTACTATTGATTTCAAGGGACACCGTTATTGTTGCGGGTCGCAGCAGCGGCCCGCTATATTTAATACGTGGTTGGAAAATGTAACATGTAGGTGAAGTAGTGTATAGTTCTTTGAACAAAATGTTATGAAAATCGCCTAGGAAGGTACGATAAAGAATGGGTTAAACCACTGTTCATTGTTTAGCTTTAGTATTGTCAAAAAGTTGATATATCTATCTTTTATCCATGTTAACGTCAAATTAATTTGTATGCTTATGTAACGTTTAATAAGTAGTGAAAAGTTTTTATTCGGTTCGGCGAGTATAAAAACCGATATCGGTCACACATGCCGGTATTTTCCGGTATCGGGTAAAGTGGGTCCATTACATTACTTTGACTCGATTTTTATTATTTATAATTTACATTCACACTTCAGTTTGTTTTTGAATGAGAGTATCACTTTACAGTCACTGACAGTCTATTTTAATCAGAAATGGCATGTCAGAGCAATAAAGTGACAGGTAGCCAAAGATCCACTTTCCATTTTTATCAGACTAGTTTACATTTAGAATTATCAGACTGGTATACAACAATAAACTGATAGGTAGCCAAAGTTAATGAATGGGTCGGTATGCACTTTTAATTAACGAGACTTTTCAGTACATGTGTAATTATAAAAATGTGCGTTGTTTTGTTTACAAACATTTTGACTGCAAACGATTTTGTGAGGATAGAGGCAGGAATAGTATTGTACGTTCTGAAAATCACCTTAATGGAACATAGGTCAAACAATGGAACAGAAATGATACACTGAAAATGAGTAACAGTTACTGAATTGTAACTAAACAAACCAGATAGATAAGTATTTGCTTTACATGAACCTAGAATATAAATTTATTCCGTCTATGTTATAAAGTCTAT
The DNA here is from genome assembly GCA_022818135.1 of Saxidomus purpurata. Taxonomy (NCBI): domain Eukaryota; kingdom Metazoa; phylum Mollusca; class Bivalvia; order Venerida; family Veneridae; genus Saxidomus; species Saxidomus purpurata. Next base: position 23,586,032 of record JAFMSR010000002.1, on the reverse strand, counting down.
AAAGTTTGTTTGCATCTCCCATTTCAAAATATTAACATGAAAGCTTTGTTTCTAGACCCGCTGTGATACGTAGTTTTTCTTGTCATCATTTGTTCTACCCTCGGTTCCTTAAGGGTGTAGTTTAAACTACTTTCGCTTTCGTCGTTTTTATTTCATGCAAAATATGAACGTCAACGTTTGGCGTATGCCGGTGTACGCCGAAAATCGGCCAGACCCGGGTAAGATCCGACGCACCATCAGCAAACTAGAAGGACATTTACTAAAACTTAGTATTCTGGAAATAATCAGGTCAGAGAAAACTATTGTAATTTTGAAATATTGTAATTTTGTGATGACATTCTGATATAGATTGTTTACTGGCGCATGTACACACTTTTTAATGTTTTCGGCATCTGTATATCTTGTGACAAATGCAGACGCCAATCAAGACACTTCCTAATCCCGAAACTCCTCCAATCGCTGGCCAAAACCAAGATGGTCGTTTATCATCCTCTAATCTATTTTGTGACATGTTGAAATCTATTTCATAGTTGTTTGCATGTAAAGTGGTATTGGCTTTTTTTTGTCTGACGTACAAATGTGCTCTGTACAACCCTACTTCTACGTCAATTACGTTTGAATCTGAAGTAGAAAATTAAACTCTATGAAAATAAGCAAAAAGGCGCTGTAATACGCAACTGCAGTTATCATTTTTTAAACCGGCCCTTTTTAACATTCATTTTATCAATGAAAGTAGCTATTCTGAGTAAGGTTTCATTTTTAGGTTTTATCAGTTTGACATAAAGATGAAGTTTTATAATTTTCATTCTGCTCTGGAAGTAACACTTTGTATCTTAGAAAGACTGGAAAGTATTGGCATACCTTTATCGAGAAAACTTTGGACATCTGATTCTTGTTTCTCTGGGTACATAATCAACAAAAGGAACTCGTAGCCGAGAAGGTCAAATACAGATATTATCGATTTACTATCTGTTTTGCAGTCTCCAAATGTAATGAATGGCCTAAGTTTGTCTAATCGCTTAAAGCTGGCCTTTGTTTCATTATCTTTGTCCGTAAAAAAAGCAATTGTCTTGTGAGTGTTGTTCTTTTTCATGAAAACACTTTCATAATCCTTAAGGCTTTGAATGCAGTATGTTCCGCTAAGGGAGTGTACATCGCTAACCTTGTATGGAAACCTAAGTTGATTGCTTTCGAATAAATCTTTTGCATTTTGAAAATATTCGAAATATTTTCCAGCAAGTTGAGAAAATTTAAGTGTGCAAACTTCTTTCTGTTGTTCAAAATCGCCAATCAATATTTCTGAACTATTTTCCCACATTTTGAGTTCCTCGTTGTGAAGGTCCGTTTCACTTAGCCTTTCGTTCAGTAGATCTAGAGCAACGGCATCAGATAGCAATGTCATATAATACGCCTGGAATTCTTCTAAACGGGTTATTCCACAATCAAATTCTTTTGTTACAAGACTTAACAAGGTGCTGGAAATGCCTGAAACTTCTATTTTGAAACTCAATAAATATTGTATTTTGAACACGTCATTCTTCAGCCTTTGGAAATTGTCATAAAATCTTGATTGATAAACTTTCCTTTTCATTTTGTTTTGTTCTGTTATGATATTTCCCATGTCACTCAGTAGTTGTTTAATACCATATGCAATGTCACGTAAATCTGACAAGTGCGATTCTAGTTCCACATTAAATACAATAGATTCTGTTGACATATGTATGCGGTCAAATATCTTACTGATAATTTGATCATTTTCAGTAGCTGAAGTTGTTGGTTTTGTTTCCTCACTGAGTAAATCGTCCATAAATTTGTAAACATCTATCCCAAAGGACACAATTTCCGTTGCCGTTGACAATATTCCAATGAAACTTGCATTTTGAATTTTTGCTAGTAATATAAGGATCAGAACAATTTTAAAACTCATTTTTAAAAAGCTGCTTATGCGTCCTGTCCGTTGATGCCTGAGCTTACTTTATATCCGAATGAAATTTCAAATAGATTCAACGCATATATATACAGCTATTGAAGGGAACTACGTGTTACGCAATGAATATTTATTCAATCGGTTATCAAACGTGTGTGAAGAGGGCTGTATAATCAGTAGGAAATAAGTTTGTTCAAAGTATGCCCCTCTGATCAAAATTTACCTCTACCGACGGTCATTTTCTTCTCCGAATCCACAGGGCATAAACCTTAGATACTTAGTATGTAGCATTTTACACGTTATACCAAATAATTGTGAGAATACTTTCGCGGTATGCCTATATATATTTGACCCAATAGTGTGGATAGTCTTTACATATGGTGCAGCTGTATGGGGAACACAAACCCTCAGTTGTATTAGGAATGTAACGAACAGAGCAATGTGTACGTTTCTATAGGTGCCAGAATTTGCTCCATCTGTTTTAGGTGAGATGGGATGGCGACCAGCATCAGTAAGACAGATTATCGTAATCTCAAAACAATAGTATATGTTTCTGAGAGGAATATACATTACGCTCGGCTTGTATTCAATTTGTATTGGCTATGCATTTACGAAATCACTTAAAAAAAAAATTAACAAATGAGATACAAAAAACGACTAGCTCCATCTCGCACCATCTATGGGGTGGGTTGATGTTTAAATGAACGGACAACCATAAGAAAAGTGTACAGACTTATTCATTTAATGTCAATAATCATCCCGAAGAAAATATCAGTATCATGACAAGAATGGTAATAATACTCATGATAATAATGAGCATGGTGTTAATAATAACAATCCTGAAAACAAAATAAAAAGTTATTACAAAAGTGTACAACTAAAGTATTCGTGTTACAATTATCAACGTGAATGACAGATGACAGCTGTAAAAAATGAAAAGTTAACAAAGATTTACCACCTGAGAAAATCAATGATGCAAAACAATCAAAGGATTTCAAGGTAAAATAATAAATCGGTTACTGTTTGCGTTAATAAATATATGCATTGATAAAAAATATATCACAAAGTCCTAGTTACCTTGAAAATGTGTAAATTCCAGAAATAAATACAAAAATGCACAAAATAAGTTAACGACTTAAAACATCAAACTTGACATTTTGAATCTGACTCGAAAGTGACCAGTGCAGTGATTGGTTATAATATATCACATGCATAATCAGAATAGGTATATTTAAAGGATTTTAATGGACATAATATAAAAGCCACTTCCCTTAGACCAATGATAAATATGGAAGGCCAGAACTTTCATACTTTCGGCATTGGAAAAGTAAAAACAACGAAGCACTTTTACAATTTGAAACATAATTTTATTTTACTCTATGACATTTATTCACTTATTTTATTATATGAAATCTTGAATTTCATACTTTTTAAACCAGTATATAATATAATTTCGATGGAATTCAGTGAATTTGGAGAGCCAGGCAAAGTTACATGTTAGCATTACAAGATAGAACATTTTAAGCTGGTGTTTAAATGTAGGTTACGATAAGTCAATATTTTTCAAAAATCAGTACAGACAGTTTCAATCGATTGCAGAATAGTTCATACGTTACGGGCTCAGTTACACAGTTTTATCACGGACTCCTGTTTTAGAAATAACTGCGCTGTTAAGGTAGAGTACTTCCTGTTATATGACCATTTGGAATACTTTGGATTCTGTACCGTGGCGCAGTGGTAGTTTGTCCGCTATGAGATCAAGAGGTCCTCGGTTCAATACCCATTGGTATTTTTTAGTAATTAAATTGAAATTTATGAAAATATATGTCATTTGGCAAGATATGAGAACTGTGTATTAACATTCCTAAATTTTATCATGCTGTACAATTACTTGAAAATATAAAAATTGATCTTGATCTTTGTCAAAAGTTCAATATCTCAAAAAGTAGACGGTAACACATTTTCATTTTTTCCTATATTGCAGTTTATGTACTACTTATAAAAGTTCCATAATCAGTAGTGATGCCCCTACTCTGAATAGTTTGCTACACTCTTGTAATTTTATATGTGTAATATGTCTTCGGAAAAAGTTAGGTAAATGGTATCCCCTATTTTTGGCATAATTGCATATTTTGTTACCCGTGTTAAATTCAGAAATATTTAATACATGTTTGGTAGTTCTATATTGTAGGCAATATTTTCTGGAACCTTAGAACGAATATAGTACATAAATACTTGCAAGCGTTTAAGGGTACTTCTATATAATGCCCGTATTTCTAGTAGGAGTGGGGCAACAAAAAACGTTATATCTTTTTAATTGAAGGGTAAAATGTCCTCAAATTGTGCACTCTAATCAGTTAACAGATGCAAAATATGAAAATATCTCGTCTATTAAGGTTTGAAATAGTGTCCATTAGGGATGTACTACCCTTATGTAACGGAAGATAATCATATGCATATCATGGAAAAGTGCGGATATATACTGAGCGTACGGTGCTCGATATAAGAGTTTGTAGTTTGATATTCAAATGTATGAAGTAATTTCAATAAATACCTTTCTTACGAAGGATTACATATTTATTCAGATCAGATAAAAAATAAATTTCAATTAAAAATATAAGAATTTACGTACATTCCCGACAGGGATATTACGAAATTATGGAAGCCTTGGAGGGCCACTTTTGAGTTTCGACTTACGTATGTTTTTTTTTTTACTTTTGACTTATGACTTTCGACTTATAACTTATGACAGATACAGAGTTGGCAAAGTTTCAAAAGAGTCATAATGGTGTAAAATTGTGTTTCTTCAATGCAGGTGTTGAAACAATAAGTAAAATTATGTCTGCGTAGTACTGCAAACTTGTTTGTGCAAATAAATTATCTAAGTTACTTTTGTCTTTGTCATTTATTTTAGTATCAATGAGCAGTTACGGGTCGCCAGGAGGCGACCTTGGGAGCCTCCGCAGTGAGCGGCGACGCAGGTTTCCTCTTTCTTTAAGCGGGGGAGGGACGGAGGGGTGTGGGGGCTTGCCCTCCAGGCGTAAAGCCAACTATCAAGGAACTGGAAAAAAAAAATTAAAATTTTGAATTTTTTTTGTTGCTATGGTAAGATTTAATTTTTTTATGTTTTTTGTTATGTATCTATAGGTTAATATCACAACGTATACCGAAGGAAATTAAAGTGCTGTAATATGTATAAGCATATTGTTATATTGATGGGTCCTCGGTAGCAGGTTCCTAGTATTACCTGAACCTGCCGTGAGGACCGTGTATAGAGTTAGGGTTAGGGTTAGGGTTTATTTTTTCATAAGTCATAAGTAATAAGCCAAAGTCAAGGTCAAGTCAAAGTCAAAAGTCAAAAGTCATAAGTCAAAAGTCAAAAGTCAAAAGTCATAAGTCAAAAGTAAAAAGTCATAAGTAATAAGTTAAAAGTAAGAAGTTAAAAGTCAAAAGTCAAAACAAAAAGCGTGTTAAAACATGTTTTATTTTGTTACTACATTGTATTGATAGAAATGATATATTTTTTATGTATTTTTTATATATATATAATTGATTTTATTAAAATCTTTTAAATAAAAATTGTATTTTATTGAGTGTGGTCGTGTTTATATTGTTCTTATAAAAATGCCAAAGAGGCAATACATAGAGGATAATTGTTGGTTTCGGTGTAAGATCACGTTATAATTTCACCGAGTGGGCACCAAAAGGGATATTTTCACAAGTGGCGCAGCCACGAGTGAAAATAACAACTTTTGGTGTTCACGAGTGAAATTAACGTGGTATTACACCGATGCCAACAATTTTTCTGTTTATTTTATGGTAAAAACTCTACTTTTATTGAGTTTGTTTCTATAAAATATCGAAAATCGCGGGAAACGTCATCAGAAAACATAGCGCAAATGACGTCATTTAAACGACGTCATCGTCGCATGGTTTCCAGCATTAATTACGCTCAGTATACTTTTTGACGTAAATCCGGGTTAAAGATTGCAAAAACAGTGAAAAATAAAAATGGTAATCCACTGTTTCAAAACTGTGGATTATCACTTTTATTTCACTGAGAAAACTCTATAATTCACTGGAAAACATAAAATAAAGCAGTGCTTTTGGGAATGATCGCAGCGAAGCGAAAAAGCGACGTTATATTAACTTATATACCTCGTAGGAGGTATTATAAGAGAAAGAATTATTACAAGAAGAGAAACTATTATCGAAGACAACGCGATTCATATGTCAAAAGTAATTAGTCATAAGTCAAAAGTCAAAAGTCAAAAGTCATAAGTAAAAGTCAAAAACACCCGTAAGTCAAAAGTCAAAGTCCCCAAAAGCTTCAAAAGTCAAAATAACTTAGCCTACATTAAAATACAATTCATTCAATAGTTGATGCGGGAGCCATCTATTATGGAAGCCGTGGAGGGCCACGTTTTAGTTTCGACTTACGGGTATTTTTGACATTTAAATGATGTAACTTTTTTATATATTAATTGATTTTATTAAGTTCTTTTATAATAGTAATTGTCTTCTTATTAATTCTTCGTGTTGTAATACTTTTTTAATTAAAAAAGATTTTAATTAAAGCAATTATATATATGTCATAAATTACATTATTTCTATAAATAGTAACAAAATAAAACATGTTTTAACACGACTTGTTTTGACTTTTTAATTATGGCTTTTGACTAGTACTTATTACTTATTACTTATGAGTTATGACTTATGACTTATTACTTTTGACTTTTGACTTGTTAGGAAAGACTTTTGACTCATTACTTATGAAAAAATAAACCCTAACCCTATACACGGTCCTCACCGAGGACCTCCAGCGGCAGGTTCAGGTAATTCTAGGAACCTGCTACCGAGGACTCATCAAAATAACAATATATATATACATATTACATCACTTTAATTTCCTTCGGTATACCTTGTGATATTAACCTATAGATACATAAAATCATTTTTAAAAAAATGTTACTATAGCAACAAAAAAGTTTCAAAGTTTTAATTTTTTTCCAGTTCCCTGATAGTTGGCTTTACGCCTGTGGGGCAAAAAGAATCATTTTGATATAACAGACATTATATGAGTTTATCAAGATATAACGGCATACAATACTATATTTAGATCAACTCGTTCAGATACTTTAACTGTTTTATGAGTGGCTCACACGATTTCAGCAATTAACTATACTACGTTTAAAACGTTTAATGACGTTACAGTGTAACGTAAAGGACTGATATAGTCTCGCCGTAAATATCCAAAACCTATGGGCATGAAATACAAAAAGCGATTAAAGGCCATGATATTTTGACCACGTTAATAAACAACCAAAAAGCTTTACGAATCTCGACACAGAAAAGGGTAAATTGCCTTCCTCTGCTACAATGTACATGTATCTTATTCGTAGGAAGTAACATCTTCTTGCTCTTAATTATGTATGATTACCTTTATGTGGTCAGCTTAATGACTTACTTATATATTGGCAAAGACATCAATTCGAGATTGATGTCTTCTCGTTTGCCTCGATTCAAAATACTTTTTCTTTCTCAGTGGTAAAGGCTAAACTAGAGTTTAAAGCTTGACTTTGGAAACACATTTTGCTTAATTTTGACAATTTCTCGAGCATGCGCACGTGCTAATCCAACTGTAACTGCACAATTATTTTCCTTCTTTTCATTCCAATGCGTTGGTTGTATGCAGGACCATACTAGGCTGTGTCCACTTATCTAATGACACCATACATTTTAGTATGACAATTTTATGGAATTCCTTTTCCTTATTTGTTGGTCTAGAAACGACATATTGCCAAACGAATGCCAATAATCAGAATGGTGATGAAGAGTAAAACCATAGTAACTGTGACAGTTGCTGTGTTTTAATTACGGGACATCAGTTTGATTTCATATCAAATCTCTATTTCAATTAGGCTTTCGTCTTGATAATAGTTAACTATAGAATTAAGCCTGTTTCGTTCCTGCCATTCAGAACCATACACCATAAGGCAAAGTTACTGTCAACTAGAATACTAGTAAGAACTCTGTTACAATAGTAAATTTAAAATACAGAACACCGATGCCGACTTTATATGAGCGGGTACAAAAGACTGGTTCTAGGTTAAAATTATTTCAGGGAAACACAAAGAAAGGGAAGCACATTAGCAATCGTTGTCGTATTGACCGTTTGTTCGTACGTTCGTATCATGTCTCAGTAATAACAACTTCGTTACTATTTATAAATTCACAGACTTTTAAAACACCATAAGGATCATTTGTTGCGAACAACACTCTGCTCAAGGGTCAAGGACATTGTCAGTTGTTACGGTCCATCTTTTATTTCTTGTGTCTGCCGTAACTACGTTTCTGTTTTTGGGACTTAAAAATAACTTTACAGAGGCAATACTACCTACGTCAGCCAAGTTTTTTTAGATATAATTTCAATCATTATAAAAATCAAAATGTGCAGCAATGTACCGTAACATCTAAAGGTTTGCATGAATGTACGTGTGAAGCACTTATTTGTAAAGTTTTCTTCTCAAAATACTGCTTCTCTCTCAATGGTAAAGGCTAAACCAAAACGTTTAAAACTTCATTTTGGAGACAAATTTTGCTTAGTTTTGACAATTCGAGCTTCGAGCTGTTTCTTGTTTTGCCTCTGCTATTTTAACCTAGTGGTGAGTATTCTAAAATGTCAGTGCAATCGACACAGTTATGTTACATACATTTGATGTTCCATTTCCGGTACCCGGCATCCAAAAACGTATCGAACCTTCATCGTAGGCGTAGAGAAGACTACCATATGTGCAACCAGCGGCTTCTTTACTCGTATCATAGGCCAGACGGCCACTTCCAATAAAGCGAAACCCGGAATTAGAGCCATCAATCGCATGCACCTTCAAAGAAATGTGTAAAACCATAGAGAAAGGTTAAAACTCGTTGATTATAGAATATACTAAACAAAGAATTCCGCTTAAATGGATTATTACCAACAGAAAAGTAAATGGTCGCATTTGTAAATTTCGTCGGTAAGTAAATTTAGAAGATTACATGTATTAACATTTTAATAGTAACCTGGCTTGCTCTAGTAAACCAAGGCTACAGTCGTGTTTATAACTGTCATGGTAATAGACGAAATGTATACATTGCTGTATATAACATATCGCATAATGTAATAACAATATATGGTACATGTACTAATATTTCATTTTTAACGTTTATTGATAATAAATTATGTTATTAATACTAGAGGTGCAGCGATTCGATGCGATACATTGAAATTCGATAACTGTTACCGTGTGCCCACAATCCGATTCGAGATTCACATCCTGACATTTTCCATTTTATTCGTGTTTTAGTCTCAGTTCGCTGAACCGTAATCACGGCTTAAGCCACGCTTAGTCACGCCGTAGTTACTAAATACTTTCCCTCATGTAGCTTCCGTATTCCCCGAAAGTGTGGAAACATTTAAGGGCCTAAATGCCACATGGAGAATACGCTACACAGATGTCAGATGTCCTACGTCGAGGTAAACGACGAATGTAATACAATATTAAAAAAGGGCCTCACAAATTCACTGTAAACAAAAATACAGCGGAGTCTGTTTCTAAAAATGAGAAATCCGTAAATAATTTCACCACAACTAAAGCTCAAGTCATAATTTCGCACATTAAAAATGTCTCATTGTGAAAAAAAATTTTCCGAGCATACTATCTGGACTTTGAAAGTAAGACCACTGTGAACAAATACTGATTATGGAATTATAATTGTTCACGCATATTTCAGTTGGCCTGAAATGAATCAGTAAGCCTAAAAACGTTTAACGATATTGTTGTGACATAATACATGTAACAAATCGAATCCAAATAAATCGAAATCGGCAATACCAATAAATAATCGAAATCAAAGCGAATCGATTGTAAGCCGAATGTTGCAGCCCTTATTAATACAAGTGCACAAAATGTTGTACCCAAGCTCTCGTAAATGGACTATCAACGTCGCCTATGCTGTAGAAACCTTGCTCGAGGTTCGAGCCAGAAGCCGTCTGTCGAAGTGTTTGACTTCCTGTTTCTGTAGGAGATAACAGCGTCTTATCCCAAGCATGGAATTCCAGTTCACCACTGTGTATCCGGTTTTATCCAAAATTCCATCCGTCTCTTCCGTCAAATATTCCAACGGTTATACAATTAGAACTTTTATTGTACTATTGACCTGAAATTATCCTTGATTCTAAAGCAGTAATAGAAAATATATTTTACCATGTTAAATATGCCGGGATGCAGTTAATATAATAAATAATCAAACATGTAGTTTGTTTTCTTACTTATTATATACCCATAAATATTCTGTCAAAAATACATCCTTTATTCAACCAGCAAATACGGTCTGACAGAAAAAAATCCGTATTGTATGTACGTTCAATACACACAGCGCTTAATAACGTCGCTTTTTACTGGGTCGTTACTACTTGTTTATACGATGACGTCAATAAAATTACGTCGCACACAATGCATATTTCGAGCTAAAAAGAGTTTATCTTCAATATTATGCTTAAAATGTCATTTTGATTTGGTTTTATTCGCACAGACAAATGTCAAAGGTATATAATGAAAGGGTTATTAGTATAGTAATGTGATCCATAAGCTGGATTGTCTCTCGTCGAGGTCGGATCATACTCCTGCTACGCTCTCGTAAGATCCGACGCACGACTCGAGCAAATCCGGCATCCTGGATCACGTTACTATACTAATAACACTGTTTTATGTTTATATCAGAAAAATGTTTCACAGAAGAGCGTTGTATACGACGTTAAAATATTAATGTCATCAGCATAGACAAGTTGACAAAATGAAAAGCGTCGCTGACATGCAAGAATCTTTCTAAGGATAAACGATCAAACATTGTAATTGTAGTTGTTTCACTTACGTGCGATACGGAAGTTCATTTCCCTCAGGTCACGTTTTTATCAGGTATATAAACTTAATGTCGTATTTTGACAGAATATTCAGGTATATAATAAAATGCTGTACCTATATGTACGTAAATGTTGTATGGTATTTATACGTAACATGAAATCACAGTTACCGATAGAGTCCGAGTAGTAACCAGGATATTTTTAAGCTGACGATGGGAACTTTGTCCTGGATATTACAAGTGTCGGATAATCTCCTATACCATGTGCCCACTCTGCATAACTTCCGGTACATAAGGTTAAACACAACAACATTGTATTTTACAATACCCTAAAACATCATTTTGGTTTTCAGTTTGGCATTTGTATTTTAAGGAATATTATAAGCGTTTCTGTATCCGACGAAAAAAGATGAGATTCAGGATACTATTTATTCACAGAACCTACTATTGCCACCGGTTATTGGGATACCAGTTTTTGAATAACTGGGAACGGGCAAAGCGGACTTCTTCCAGACACGGACTCGAACCTGTGCTGTGTAACTGTCTGTACTATATTGACCGTCCCAGTACGGTGAAGTCCCTGAAAAACAGAAAAAAGAGTAGCACAATGCAGAAACCATACATATATCATATATATGGGACACTGAGGAGTCTTTTACAAGGTTTTGTTTTCGAAATTCTAAAGAGACTAGATATGAGTTTATATGTTATTTGCGTGTTTTGCATACACGTACCTGTGTAAACACATCGGCCGAAATAGCCGTTATTTTTATTAGGGGAACTGACTCTGATTCGTCGTTAAATATGTAAGCTATACCGGCGTACGGTTTTTATTCATCATCATCTCTCGTGGGACAGTCTGCAATACATTAACAGTGGTTCGAATTCTTATCATCGTGACCTGACAATTCATATCGCCAGGCACATTTTACACCGGTTTTATTTATTTTTTGTTTATCGGTGGTTTATCGAAATATATCGGAGATTTATATCCCGATAAACTCCCTGTCCACTCAGTGAAAATTATATAAAATTTTCTACCCGGATTAACGTCAAAATGTATACCGATTTAATGAATGCGGAAACCATACAACATAGACGTCGTTAAAATGACGTCGTGTTTACTACGTTTTCTGATGACCTTTTCAGATGTTTTCGACATATTTCTAATCAAACTCAACAAAATGAGAGTTTGAGAGACATAAAATAAACAGAAAATTGTTGGTATCAGTGTAATATCTTTTGTTCGTTGGAGTTTTAACGCCTGTTTCAACCATATTTTTGGTCATTTTAACAGGTGGCCAGTTCACCTTACAATTATTCCTGAGAAGAACCAGTACTTGACTCCTATCAATCGTAAGAAACTGCCAACTTTCTCACATAAAGAGACATGGTTGGTAGCAGAGCTCAAACCCATGGCCATCAATCTATGAGACGCTACAATAAATTCAAGTCAGCGACTTTAGCCACTCGACCTCGGAGGTGGACGTAGATGTGATATAGTGACAATTTCACCAATGAACACCAAACGTAGTTATTTGCACTAGTGGTTGGGCCACTTGTGAAAATTCATTTTGGTGCCCACTCGGTGATATTATAACGTGATATTACATCAAAACCAACAATTATCCTGAGTATCTTAGCAGTTATGTGAACATTCTTAATGCTAACGAACTGAAGCCACTTAACCATATCAACCCTAAATTGCTTGGCAATTTTAGAAAGTACATGTAAATGTGCGAGTATTAGTCTGTTTTGTGATAATTTTTACTGAAGAAATTATACATTTTCACAAAATCCGAAATCTTCCTATATAGATATATAGAAAGAGCATGTACAGTTACGAAGAATACTTCGAGCTATTTTGGACGCGTGACAACACTTTGAACATTGTTACTTACAAACGCATAATTCGATTGAACGCGCTTGCTTGCATAAGACACGCATGCGTACAATATATTGCCTTACCGTAAAACAATCAATAACTCAATAATCTTTGTAAAGTTCTTGTACAATTAAAGGGTTGATAGCTATTACAAAATACATCTATGTTGATTACTTGTAGTAAAATGAGGCTTTTTTATATACAGTATGTTTTATATACAGTATGTTGTTCTTTAAAACCCTTTGGAAATCGCCTTAAAAACGACAGAGGCACGTGGAACTTTGCATACATATAACACATTGTACTTCCAATAAATATGTCAAATATTACACAGTTATCTTAAAGATCCCACAATTATACGAGTATACATGTTTTTTTGGTCATTTTTAGAGCGATTTCCAAAGGGTAGGACAGAAATATTGGATCATTCCTCGTATGTATTAATCATGTAATCAACTTATCAATAACATGACTTTGTGTATTCTTTTTATTTACGCAATGACTATGGCTGGTGTCGGTAGTTAAGGCATGAATTATTTGATGTTTTCATTTCATCTAGTATTATTGTTACCTGTTCCTGGAACTATATACCCAGCGTTATCACCACTTGTGACCCTAACCTGCACGTCCACAAGTAGTGGTGTCTCTTCAAGCTCATGATTAACAGAGAATCGTGTGGCATCTTCAACCATTACATTCATACCATACCAAGGACTTACAAAGTCTGGCTCAAAAATTCCCGCTGTAACATAATAACGAGAATTGTTTCGAGGAGATTGTAAATTGCAATCCGAAGTCTATATGCCATGTACATTATATTATATTTGTTAACGACCGCTTTGTGGAAGCAGGGAATGTCTATTTTATAAAAATATTACCCATTATTAGACTTTCCGAAATCACAGAAAGAGATAGAACACAAAACTGGTCTGAAACACAATTTCATGCACTAAATGTACAAAAACGTATAATCAGTAACTGTTTTTCAACATGACTTTCACAGCCAATTCGCAATTGTTCTAAACAATTAATTTGCTGAAATTGTATTAAAAATGTGAACAGTACAGTAAGGAATGCTCCTCTAAGAAAGATATGTTTTCATTTTCAAAAGAATTTCAGTCATGCAAATACAAATTCAAATTTAAAGGAGCTCGCTCTCAGATTTTGGTGAAAAAATAATGTTCTTCGAACTGTCTGAAAATATGATATTTTTGAGCGAATCATCAAATAACAAGAGGGCAAGGATGGCCCTCTATCGCTCACCTGTATATCAATTGCCAATATTACAAGGGATCATGACTTTAACATAATTCATAGAAGTCCACTATACAAGCCTATGTGATATCAAGTGACCCCCCCTCTCGGGAAGGGTTAATTTCCAACCCGGGGTCATGGTTTGAATAATCTTGGTTAAGGTCCACAAGGCAATGCTACATTCTAAATATCTAAGTTCTAGGCCTTTTGGCTTCCGAAAAGAAGACGTTTAAGGGTTTTCCTATTTAAATCAACACAGGTCTCATAATTTGCATAATCTTCATAGAGATCTACTAGACAATACTACATGCCAACTATCTAAGCTCTAGGCCTTGTTGTTTCAGAGAAGAAGATTTTTTAAGTTTTTCGTAATTTTTGCCATAGCAACCAGAGTTCTGCATGGAATGGAATTGAGCATTCCTGCATAGTTTCATCAACATCGGCCCAGTGGTTACAGAGGAGATGTCGTTTGAATCTAAATATTGACGGACGACGGACATTCTTCCATAAGAAAAGCTCACAGTGAGCTAAAAAGGTTAGGTATTTATGTATTTTTGAAAATAAACGATACCAAGATTATCATATAATCCCATTATAATCTATCAGTTCATCTAAAATATTGTACGGTGAATAATAATTAACATAATAAATGTTCTCCTCTTAAGAGTTGTTTTTAATAGAAGAATCAATATAAATATATTAAATTGTTTTTACAGTTAGCTGTTACACCTATACATACCAAAACTACAACACAGTGATAACGAAGAAGTACGGACATGCTTAATAAAAATTCCCTTGTGCAGCATTTGACATTAATCATTGAAAAGCAAGATGCAATGACAAAATGATGTAAGCAATGATTTTACCTTAGGTAAGACAAACATGGGACAAGTTTTACCTTGAATGCACTGACCATCGGTACTCCATTTGCCAGCATCAAGACATTGAGAAGTTGTACTGCCGTTATTTTTATAACCGTAATCACATTTGTACCGCATCATCGCCCCGACGTCTCTGAAGTTTCCCAGTACGGTGCCGTTCTCAGTGATAGTGGCGTTAGTACATTCTAGAATAATTTTATCAATACAATTATTCATAAGCCATACAAGAAACATATAAAATGTGTAATGAGTCTAATATGAATAAGGATGTTCATGTGTATATGGATATACACTTTTGAAGTATTTATTTCATAGATTTTACTATTTTGTATATACTTTTTTATATACCTACTAATGTTTATCTGAATTTTCTTTAGTATTTGTGCAGTAAAATACAACATCCCGTATTAAATTTTCTGTATCAGATGAATTTAGCCGTATCTTATCTGTCCATCGTGTAAGTTGTACACACATGCATATATTTATTCATATCATTTTCCTACGCTAAAAGTTGAGTAACAGACCCACATTAATGCAGTAAAATAAGTAAAGTTTTATTGTCGTCACATTTTTTGTAATGTCACATTTGAAGACAAATAAATACAATGTCTTTTTCGCAATGAATAAACCAGAAAGATGATTTACATTTAGCACAAGACACAAGTGACGTCATTGACGTCATATTAAACGTGACTCGATATAGCGCGTTATGTTAATTTTACGCTATTAATGACACAAATTTGCGTTTATGTAAAATTTAACATGATATTCGGTAAAAGGTATATAATAAAAGGTAAATTATAAAAGTCGGTCAAGTTGATCTGCGTGTGTATCTTTCTCGTTGGCTGCATAGATCAGGATCACACACGAGGCCCTGCCTGTCGTATGACCCGGAACTATATAACCAACTCAAAAGGTACGACGCCGCATACCAACCGACTGTTTTAATAATCCGTATGTATTTGTCTGTTGAAGTGTATATATTCACGTATTAAATCAAATTTGATATTCATGTAAACATTACGACATGTATATAATTCTGAAATGAAATAAGTTGTGTTATGTTCTATAATTTATTTTATATAATATTTAAAGAAGGAACGATTATACGTTGTTGAAATGCTGAATTCTGTCGTGTCCTAGATTGTCAATATCAATATTTTAAAACTTCTTTCCTTATTTCTTCATATAAAACCATGTAAAATACTCTACAAATCTATTAGACTTGGACGTTTTGTTCTTGGTGATGGGCTTTTGAAGCTCTAAAGTTTCTTTATTCGATCATTTTCTTTCCTAAATTATTGTGTTGGATAGTAAGTTTACGCTGATTTCACATCCAATCTCCCTGATGTTTCATCGGCTAAGATTCCGGTACATTGGCGTACATTGTACTGCTGATACAAAGAGCAATTTTAGCGGTTCTGCAACCGTGGAAAAGTGCTCAGTTTCATACCACATGTTAAAGAAATGCCTGATGACAGGTGTCATGAGCCATTCCGTTTATCATGTCATCCAAACAGAAAGCTGGTGCTATGTCGATAAATGACATATGGAAAGGCACATCGTATCTAGGTTTTACTTTTAACAGCACAATGCACGGTAGCCCTTAAACAAAGCCTCTTACGTATCTAGTAATATTAAAACAAGATGGCCATTTAGGCCCTATATAGCTCATCTGAGTACAAGTGCACTTGCCTGGTGGGTGAAGTCAATTTAGACCCAAAAGGCATGATTTGAACAAAGTAGGTTGAAGACCACTAGACAATGTTACATACCAAATATCTAAGCCTTAGGCATTGTACTTTTAGAAATGAAGATTTTAAAACAATTTCTATTCCAAACGACCCCCTGGGCAGGGTGAATTTTAATCCTGGGGGACATGATTTGAACACACTGTAAAGAGAGATACTAGGCACTACTGCACACTTAATATCTAGGCTCTAAACTTTGTGGTTTTGGAGAAGAAGATTTTAAATAGTCTTCCTAAATATGTCTTTGTAAAACAAGTGACCCCCTTGGCGGGGCCAATATTGACCCCAGGGGCATGATTTGAACAAACTTGGTAGAGGTCTACAAGATATTACTATATAATAAATATCTTAGCTCTAGGTTTAGTGGTTTTGGAGTAGAAGATTTTTAAAGTTTATCCTATAGAAACCTATGTAAAATCAAGAGTTACCCCCGGGTGGGGTCAGTTTTAACCCAGGGATCATGATTTGGGCATTTCTTGTAGAGGTCCACTAGGCAATGCCACATGCAATATATCTAAGTTTTAGGCCTCGCGGTTTCAGAGAAGAAGAATTTTAAAGTTTTTCCTATTTGTTGCCATAGTAAGCAGAGTTCTGCATGGAATGAAATTCTTTGATCAATTTTGGTACAACTTCATGAAAGGAACATCCCTGCCAAGCTTCATCAACATTGGCCTAGTGGTTTTAGAGGAGATAGCGTTTGAAGCAAGTTAATGAGGTTTGTACTGGATTTCAACTGTAGAAGTCATATAGATGCAGAACATTTTAGACAACTCAATTGGCTACCTGTTAAACAACGTGTATGACAGAATATTCTATGTCATGTGTTTAAGATCAAAACAGGTTTAGCCCCATTTTACATGGTTGACCATTTTGTGTCCCAAGATAATGTTCATGATTATAGCACACGACTTAGTAATAAAGGCGCCTTTGCTGTTCCTAAGGTAAAAAGTTTTGGGTCCAAATCTTTTTGCTTTATGGGTTGCACTTTGTGGAACGGCTTACCTCACAAACATCAGTAAACTCTCTGCTTTTAAGCTGTTAAAAACATTTCTTAGAGTAATTCTAAAGTTTTAATTGAATTCAGTAATGTATGATTTTGGTATGGTTCATTATAGCTCATTGATTTTTAGATCTTCCACTTTCGTTTTTGGCCTGGGGACTGAAAGTCCCCTAGGCCTAAGTTAGCATACCACATTTCAAACACTGCAGACAATTTAACTGTGCTATGTGCGAATAACAACTGTAAACATGCGCTATGCGAAAGTAGTGCAAGACAGACCAGATCAATCTTCTGTTTGAATGTCGCATATGATAAGAACATATTACAAATAAAAAGAGTACATACAACTTCAAACGATTGCAGAAAGGTATATAGCTTACGGGCTGCATTACACATTTTTTTCTGTTTTAGAAATTAATGCGCTGTTAGCTGATTACGGAAGATAATCATATGCATATCACGGAAAAGTACGGATATTTACGGAAATTTACGGAAAAGTACGGAGCTCGATACAAGAGTTTGTAGTTTGATTTTCAAATTTCCGATGTTATTTCAGTGACAACTTTGTTATTTACGAACGATTACGTATATATTTACCAAAAAATAAATTTCTCTTAAAAAAAGATATAATTTACGTACATTCCCGGGAAGGAACTCACGTGATCAAAATCACCCGCCATTTATCGAGGACGCTGCATGTCAAGGCCCAGTGAACGGTTTCACCGATTACAACTACAAGGTAACCCAGAATCATTTTTGGTTTTCTCTGTTATACACATTGTACAGTACTGTATTTATATTTCATTGCTGGTATTGCTTTGTGTATTTTTGTTTCAAGGTCTTGTCCTTGGTACACAATAAATTTTGATCCACATCATCAGATCATATCGCTTGAAGTTGTACAAAGCGCAGATCGAATTATTTTTAATGGCATAAACATTGTATAATTATGTTTCATTTAACGTACGTTTTATAATAAAACTTCCCTGCCACCCATATATTTGTGAATCATTCATTCTGTGTCATATATTGAATTTCGTCCTCTGCATATTTCGACCCGCGTTTAAGGTTCAGCGCAAAACACGTAGGTCAAAAGTTGTTTTTCGGGGAGTTAACCTATAGCCCCCAGGCCTTCAGCGCTCACAGCGCTTTGATTTTAAATGCATTTACATACCTTATTAAATAAATAAGACGTAAGCATTTTAATTGTTAGTCAACACTGTGATATTTTCATGTCATATAATTACTGTCTCACAGAAATGAAATGTGATAATTGCATTGAACTAAATTATTATTTTGTGATAAGATTTAAGTGAAAATATGTGATTGTGTTAAAGCAATTTGTGATATTTGAATTATAACATAATAATGCATTCCTAATTATGTGATATTCTGTGATAATGATTACTGTACATTTGTTCATTGCCTCTCTCTGTCATGCCACCAACACAAAGGGATCACAATGGAAATAAGAGTTTACTCTTTTTTGTGTTATCCCTAATGTTGGTGTGCATGCCATGGTTATTAAATTCATGTTGTGATATTGTTTTATTGCATTCATGTTTGTTTTAGCCATGTATGTACTCCATGCCAAAATAAATCTTATCTTTATCTTGTCGCCAAATCAAATCAAGCAAATATAAGACAAGACCAGACTTATTTCTGGAGTAACATATAAAACATAAATGAGCCGTGACATAACGAAACCAACATAGTGGTCAATTCACCTTTTCAACTTTTTCAGTGTTTTAGAAGATCAATCCTTTACAAATCTTTTGAGACTAGTCTTATGATTTTGCGTCGATTAGAAGTTGCTCAAAAACCTAATCAATGAAGTAGGTGCAGCGGTTAACAATGAAAGAAACGACGTTCATGACGTCGTTTATTTTGAAGCAGCGTAAAAATTTGATGACTTAAAGGGTTCGGTACGTTTTGGGCCGATGTTTGGCCCGTGCTTGTTACTCAGTGAAATTGACAAATATCATTGGGTTATCATTTTCGCGAAGAATACCCTTAAAAATAAAAATAAAAACTTGGAAAATAGAAAACGGGACATAATTTCGCAATTTAACATCAGTGACGTCGCATACACTACACGTCGCATCTTAGTATTAAATACTTCTTGATTTGTCAATGATGTTCTACAAGTATGTGAAACGTAAGACAAGAAAATAGAGGTCAAACAGAATGTTGTTATACAATAACATCGTAAGTTGAATAACAACAGTCTTTCATCTTGGTTGGAATCTTTAAATATCAACGTATGTAGAGATTTTTTTATCTGTCAACTTTTCCTTTTTTCAATACCTTTCGTAGTTATATAAAGCCATAGTTTCCGGACTTTACAAAGCTATATTACATTTTGGCGTGAATTTCGATGCAAGTTTAATTTCTTTTACTTACTAAATACACATGTTAGAATAGAATATTAAGACAGTGCGCCAAACCCAGAATTATTGTGTCTACTATTTAAGTGTCTTTGCAATGCTTTTTATCTATAAATAATGTTAACAAATTTATTTATCTAAGTCGGCTTACTTTACGTAAAGAGGTTTCAATGTTTCTAATTCAATTCGTTTTCCTACAGAACGAGCTCAGTCCTCATGCAAACTATTGCAAACGATATTTTCATCAGATAAAACTATTCATCATGAGAATAGATTAGAATAAGCACAACATGTTTAAATCACCGAGTTTCTTATGAATTTTGTTCAGTTTTAATAAACTAAATTTAAGAAACAGTCATTCCCGACATGTGGTTGATGTATTTCAAAATACACATAACGGAGTTTCCAATCATTATGCAAAGCTATTATATTGTATATGTTCATAATATTTACGCTGCTCTAACATATAATAATGCATTTTGCGATAATAAAACTCCTACTGATGAAACTACTCCTTGTGAGCAGACAGGGACAGGTATCATCCTGTGCAAGTGGTTTCACGTAGCGACGAATACGTCTGTCGTTCAAATGATAGTCCACCTGCGGGTAATGCTTGTGGTTTCAGGTTCGTATCAAACGCAGTACTGTCGCTGCTGACGATAGGAAACGACGGGAGTTTTGTTTTACAAACAACAATCATTAGCAAAATATTACTTATTGACTTAATTTTACAGGTCATGCATGTAACAGCATCGTACTGTCTAAAATAAAAGAACCGGTAATATTCATATGTCATGATGAACACTAAAAAATTGCAAACCCGGCCTCGACCAATCATATGCTGTTGCTACGGATCTGCATATGTAGTTAAATCTGTAATGACGTACAATAATAATTAGGCCAAAACATACCTATTCTTATTTTGTCATTAGGAGAAAAAATGCTGAAATATATTGTTAGTCTGGCCATTATCCGTCGCACATTTCTTGATACAGACCGGGCAGACATATACATGTATGTGTTTTAGTATGCACTGCATACCACGTTACGCTGCTTTCGGTTTCATCTCATATGCTGTATACTTCTGTAAACAGTGAAAGTAGAAATTCCAGATATCACGCGCAGGAATCGTACAAACATGCGCATGAATTTCTTCTGTTTTTATTTTTATCTTTTTTTTTTGCTTATGAGAGGTCGATTTTAGTCATTCTCTATCTTGGTTTGCCGACATGTCTGCTTTATGCTTATGAAAAAATACTTGCACGCGCTCAAAACATAATTTCTCAGGGGTCTGTCAACGAACGAGGGTAAAACTAAAATTTTCAAACCTGGTAAAATCGTGTCAAAGGTCATTTTAAAGGTTGTCTAAAAGTGTCAGCATTTGCCTCAGACGTCTGAGTTTTCAATATTCAGGAGCTGTTGGCATAGCCTTTATTATATACAGACAAAACGTGTTGCATACGGTTACTTCTATATATATAGATATATGGAAGACCAAACCTGTCTCAACCTGCGTATACGTGGTGTGGAAAGGATATGACATTTAAAATAAAGATACATTTGTACTTCAACAGATATTTCTCAAAAGGATTTGAACTTCGCGTAGTTATTCAGTAATTATCATTAAACAAAATCACAAAAAGAAAAAAAACACAAAGTAATTCACATATTCAAAATTATTCATTCCTTAGTACCACGGGGTGAACCGATAAAGCCGGTACTGCTGGTGAGAATTGGAGTTCAATATGCGGGCTTCCGGAGCAGATACGCTAGACAAATTCGTTGACATAAAGGTAGATGAACTTGGGTTTTGAGTTTTCCTAACGTTTGCGGGTGCTGTATTGTTACACAGTATATGGGTAATTCGTATACAAGCACAGGAAGTTTCAGAGAAAAATATTTGAAATTGAATGAGCTATGGCAATTCTCCTGCGAGCAATTATTTTAAAAATGTTGTTGTATATAAATTATTGTGTGTACCGTAGAGTATTTCCATTTCCCCCTATTGGTTTCTGTTTATATGCCCGTGTCTTCATTCATTACGAAAATGTTAATCTGATCGAAATTAATAAAATTTTGAAGGTGTCGAAGCTGGATGCTCAGGGACTCGCCGTTTCGCACTGCGTTCGGTTTGCGCATTTATTTTGAGTATAAATCCGATGGGAAGGGTCTGTTTTTATGAAATGATGAAAGTTGAAACATATCTAACCTATAGAACAATGTATTCAATTTCAGAGTGAGAATAAGTACATTTGTACATCATTTTAATTAAATAAATTTAACCAAGAAAATGTTCATTCACTCATCTGCCGAGACCAATTTGAGTACGTTCAAACGAAGATCACTTATGTTAAAAATATTTTCAGAAAGGATTATATACGGCAGCTGATAATCGAGACATCGTTATAAGATAAAAACGAAAACGAAAGTATAACAGAGGTATCATTTATTGAAGTGTACATTGAGCGTAAATTAAAGATAAATGCTTATTCATATAACTATTGAAGAAACAAAGTTTCTATCAGATATCTTTCAACAAAATTCTGAGAAATGATAACGTAAGAAAATTGTTTGTTCAGGGTTTATAATGAAACTTTTGATTTGTTCCGTTTGTCATGGAAAGTACCGGCACAATTATCCGCATGATAAAATTATAAAACAACATCGTATCGTATATCAGGGCTTTATCGTTGGTACTTTCATTGAACCGCCCCGAGAAAATGTGAGTTATTTTAGGTTTCGGAGGATAGTGCAAGATACAGGAAACGTCCCAATTCCAGAGACACCCCTGGTTCTTACACATGCCAGGTGTATAGCAACCATACATGGGGCCTCGATTTTAGTCTCATCCGAAAGACTGTTAGTAAGTCTAATTTGTCAGCCCCGGGAATGTTTCCCATCTCAGAGTAAAATGAGAGAATCAAAATCTCTAATACAACAATACTAAGACTACAGTGTTAGTGTTGCTTTTATTCAAAATTATCTAAGGACTAAAAAATCTAACAGCTGTTTTAAGAATTAATAATAAAACATTTTCGAAGAATTAACTCAAATTGACTGTAACTTAATTGAAAAATTAAGTATACAAATATTTTTAAAATATCATAGCACTACACATATATAACACATATACATACGTCATATACATATAGAATAACACAGATAATGGAACTAGGTAACCAGCACATATACATGTTTCAAATTTTATGCCTACCTTCAATGGCTCCATAGGTTTACTTATTAATATGACCTATTTGTAAAAATGTATGCAAGTATGATTCCATTTTTTTTTAAAATAAATCAAATGTGCAACTAAGATCGAGAAAAAGAGTTAAAACTTTTTAATTTTTCCTGAAAGAAGCAAATCAAAAAGTAAATCACTACGATTTATTCATGTGACACGAGTTTATTTATAAACCTTTATCCCAGTGAAGAATTATTTGATGTAAATGCCCTTCGTTTTTTCCCCCGTAATTGTCTAAATCAAGCTTTTGAAATAGATTTTCATTATTATCATTATTATTATTATTATGCCTCTTCTTCTTATTATTATTATTAAATGTATAATAAATTACCTTTGACTTTACATCCTTCACCTCTAGTGTCATTTCTTTCACATGTTTTACCATATTCGCATTCAGACTGACACAGCGTCTGAAAATAGTATTTTATCAAGTACTTTTAATTTTAATTAATTTGAGTTTGAATAAAATGTATTAAAGATTTATCTGTGTTCATTGGATTTGCTACATGACATCATTTCAGGCTTAGCCTTCTGTATTTTCTTTGGCATCGTTTGAAACACTAGCCTATTATAGTTCTACTGAGCACGAAGTGCTCAAAGGTGAGATGGTGTGATTGCCCGATATCCGTCGTTTGTCTGTCGTCTCTCTGTCTACCCTTACCTTGTGGACTTTCTGGAGGCCGCAGTTTAGATCTAATTATCAGAAACTTGGCCCCAATGTTTGTCTCGATGACTTCTAGGCCAAGTACGAAACTGGGTTATATAGGCTCAAGACCTAGATCATTCGATCAAGTCAAAGAAAACTCTAATTCAACATTCTAAAAGCCTAAATTTTGAAACTTAGTCAGAATATTTAATTTGATGATTTCTAGGTCAAAGGATCTAGATGACCTAATGTTAAGAACTAGGACTAAGGTCACCCGGTAAAAACATTGAAAACCCGCGTGAACACTTAAGAATCCATATTTTATACCCAAATATCTTGAAAATAACTCTAATTTGTTTTGCTAAACGTAAGGTCACTTTGAAACAAGGTAACATTGGGTCAAAACCTAGGACACCAGATGAAATCATAGAAATAACATCCAGTAAATGCTATAGAATTTACATTAAGAATCCATATTTTATACCCAAATATCTTGAAAATAACTCTAATTTGTTTTGCTAAACGTAAGGTCACTTTGAAACAAGGTAACATTGGGTCAAAACCTAGGACACCAGATGAAATCATAGAAATAACATCCAGTAAATGCTATATAATTTACATTTTGCACTCAAGCATTATGAAAACTGGTCAGAATGTTTGCCTTAATAAACAGTAGGTCATTTTGAAACTAGGTAGCATGGAATTAAAAGGTAGGTCACCAGGTCAAATAATAGAAAAAATAATAGAACCCATATTTGACGCCCAGTCATCTTTCTTAAATAAGTTCTTGGCCAATTAGCTTTGGTAAAATTCTAGATCACGATGTGAATACTATAGATATTAAATACAATAAATATTAGCAAATACCGTAAAGCTGTATCATAGTTACAAATGTTATGCCATAAACTTTAAGCGGGAAAGACTGAAAAATCCACATACTGTACATGTACACATGTACCATTCAAATATAGGAAATGTAAAATATGTGAGAAACTAGAAGACGAACATCACTTCGTAATTGAATGTCCATTGTATACAGACATAAGCACGGTGGGGAATCACATGATCTAAATAATCTCTAAACAAAAGAAAATCTATGAAAAATGTTCGAAAATAATGAAAGCTGTTTAGCTGTTAATTTAAAATATACCCTATCTTATGACAACATAAAAGTATTCTAGAACTACACACGTCTCAATCACAGTTACCTTCTGATTGTGCTGAACACTTCAAAAATAAATTATGTCAGTTTCTTGAAGTGTTCGTCGCAATCGGAAGGTGACTATGATTGAGACCTGTGTAGTTAGTTCTAGAAAACTTTTATGCTGTCATTATGATAGGCCACATTTTACATTTAAGGCTAAATGGTTTTCATTATTTTCTAACATTTTTCATAGACTTACTTTTGTTTAGAGGTTATTTTGATCATTTGATTCCCAACCGTATAAGAAAGAGTGACATGAAACTGTATTTTCTAACCGTCCAAGGTATATGAAATTTATTTACTTAATGTCATTAGGTAATAAAAGATTGTAGTAATATAAAGTGACGTCGTAGTTTCTTGTATAAAATTTTTTCTTTTCCCCCTTTTCCATCATATTATATAATACCATACGGCATAATATTACATCTTCAACAATTTAGTTTCAGTTATATTTTTAAAGCCACTGAATTTAACAATGGCGCGTGTTATGTATAAGCGAAAAATGCATTTATATGTCAAATTTATTGACAATTGTAGTGTCATAATTATGTTAATTCGCAAAACTTTGCAAGGATCAAATGTTTATTGTAAATATGTCGTGCCTTATGCCACTATATTAGAATTATTGTGACAACTACACCTCAGTTGCAAAAGAAAGTGTGCACGTTTTTTTTTAAATATCTCCATTATGATGAAACATATCGGTCTCAAATTTCGAACACTACTTTTATACACGATTCCTCACTTAAAGCACACTAAGACATAAAATTATCATGGACTGCTGAATAATCTTACTATCTAGTGCGTTTACTTCTTTGTGTTTCGTATTTTAATGCGAATAAATTTAAGTACGCAATTCCTTTCCTACCCTTTATTTTCTGCTCGATCATGCGGGCAGATAGGAATCTGTCACATTATATGACACAATTTATTTATTTAAATTGCCGTGCAATATTGAATATTCAAAATGATATTTTATCTAGTTAATCAATAGCAAGCACAAAAATCAGTTGCGTTACATTTCCGTTTATTTTTATTCAGGTTTCCAGTAACAGCAATCATGCAAAAGCCATACGATACGATTTCATTAGATAAATTGAAGTGCCATCCAATTTCGAGTGATTGAAGGACGTTCATTATTGATATTTATCAACGTTTTTATGATACTGACAAGGTGATACAAGTTATACAAAATGTATTCAAATTCTGTAGGAAACGTTAATCTATAATTAAAACTTAAATTTAAAATCAACACAATACATCAAATGCTCGTTGGTAAAAAGCGGGAAATGTGCGGTAGAAAATGGGTGTATTTGTCATGAAGGCCCCAGTCACACTGTAGATTTAATAACCTAAATTAGGCTACGACCGGCTACGACACTAATATTTGCAACAATCCGTGGATGTTCTTGAGTAGTTGCACGTGGAGAGGTCATCAATCATGCAAACGGGTTATTGGTCTAAGGTAGTGCTTAAATAGAGGTGCACTTGTCGTGATTGAAGTTTTGAATGTTGTCTAGTCGTTCAAACAGCCACTTGACTATGTACGACTAGTTACACGAGTAAAGTTGTGATACTGTACAAGTAAGTCGTGTGTTTCGTGGCATAGAAAGTTGTTGTGATTATTATTTTTTGTTGATTGGATTTAGCGAATGAGACATTATTCCTAATTTGATCGTAAATATATTTTGATTCATGTTCATGAGAATGAAATCAAAATTGCCAGCAGTCAATTACAAGTGTTATGACGGCTCGTCTTTAATATGACAAAAATTATTATTCAGAACAATACTGTTTCCGGAAAGCAGTAAAGGCATTGCCTCTGACCGCTTACTTTTATTACAACGTAGGCTGGAACCAAACATAAAATTTAATTGGTAAGAAACAGTTCTTTCGTGGACGACAAAATTATCATACAAAACGGCAATTTTTCTCAGGGTAAAGTGATAAGATTCCATGGTCATACGTCCAAATAATGTCTGCTTTCTTTAATATCATGTAACATTTATTGTATTAGTTCATTTGCAAGAAACTGCTTACCAAACTTTTGTCTTTTATTAAAAAAGAAATTCCTACATCCAGCAGATTACATTTTCCAAACATAAATAATGTGTCCAACGTAAAATGATAAATAAATACAATATTAAAGAACATACATAGAAAATGCCTGAATTTAGCACAAACAATCAACATAGAAACCTGTAATAAATCGCTATGAACCTATTAATTGTACAACAAATTAGTACATAATACTGAATGTTTTACGGTACTGTAACATATTTTAAAACCCTGATCTTAAAGGGACATAATATTACTCTATAACCGATGTCAAACTTAATAACCTCAAAAACATAAATAATAGAATATTCGGAAGTATTACAACTTAAATCAAAAGTTTAAGCTATGCATTCCAGTCCGTGTCGCTTAAATCAGTGTTTTAAAATATGTTGCAGTACCGTAAACCATTTAATACTTTATGTAAGTTGTTGTTGTACAATTAATGGATGGATGCTATTAATTACAGAAGGCCTCTATATTGATTAATTGTGGTAAAATGAGGCATTTCGCCATATGTTGTTATTTAAATTAGTATAGACTTAACTTTTATTTCTATATCATTTTACGTTCATTGAACACATTATCTATGTTTCGAGGATTTTGGGTATGTCCTTTTAATGTATAACTTAAACTATTAAGTGAAATTAGGTGAACCTTACGTTAAACATACATTTTTATAAATTTCAGGAACACCTCGGAAATCATTTTCGTCAAATTTCAAACAAAACTTCTAACAAGTTTATAAACTGAGATCAACATTATTTATAAATACTAGATCCTTTAGTAACAACAACGTTTCTCAGGCGAGTCGGAACGAGAACTTAGGAGACCATTACGAGAACTAAGGAGACCATTAAGAGAGGAAACGAGCTGATGAGAATCGCTGTAAACATAACTCGGAAATTAAGTAGAGAAATGAAAATCGGCACACTTTTCTAGAACACGTTGTTGGATTTCTAATTCTGGCGAGAATTTATTCAAATTCTATAATCTATGTTTTTCGTAAATAAATAAAAATTTGATAAACATAAAAAAGCTTTAGTTGTTTTCTCCTGTAATTTAAAGTATATCCGTCCATCAGTAAGTCCGATCCCAGAAAGTTCGCCGACTGTCTCTGCCCAACTAAAGATCAGACGTAGGGTATAAGTCCCGTTATAGCATTGTTGATAAACAATTGTTATAGTTTAGAAAGCTGACTCCACTGCCAAACGTTTCGTAGGAAAAGGTTTTGCGGAATCGATGATGACGGTTAGGACAGCAACAATAAAACCCCAACTTACTTTGGTACATGTACATAAACAGAAACGCATATAACCATAAATCATGTTCGGCGCAACTTTAAAATAACTTATGTGTATTGAATTATGCTTTGCAGTCATAGTCAATATTTCAAATGACACTGTCGATATCTTTTACCAATCTACTGGTTAATGGCCGTTATACGTGTATTATGTCCGTTCTTCACTCTTAATCGATGGATCTGACTTTGTCTATGGAGTACGTTGTCTTATTGTCCCGAGACTTCGACAAAAAACGGCATCTTTTCCCACGGCATCGACAAACACAGCTTTAAAGTGAATCATCTATATCTACATGTCATCTGTAGTTCATGCATCTATATCAATTGAGTTTCTCATGTCTTCCCTACCAGTATTTTTCAAAAGTCTTCGTCGCTATATAGTAGAATACGTGGACCCTTTATTTAAGGAACATTTTTTTATTTTTAGTTAGTAGAAAACCAGTGAATCAGTTTCTCCCTGAAGAAACAAAAATAATGAATTAGTAATTACAAAAACGTGGTGTTTATAGTTTTAAAGCTGCTTGCTCTCAATTACCGTTGAAATTTTTATTTTTAAATTGACATTCTTATTCATACATATAAATTAAAGGCTAGAAACAAAATATATGCAAAAATCTAGGTAGGAATTTGCAGAAATCAATTGAAAATGTCGGTTACACGGCACCGCTACACTGTATGTTTATATTGGAATTTCAAAACCGTTTGCAACGCTTTTGAATTTGGTAGCATATTATTTGAAATTTAAAGATATACGTGACATTAATTTATACTGGGGCCTTTTTATATGACTATATGTTCTTAAATACGTTATTTTCATACATTTTGAAGAACTATATTTTTTTACTAAAAACTGAGAGCGAGCAGCTTTAACGAATTCATTTTAGTCCAATTACAAAGAATACTTCCATAGCTTATTGAATCGCTCTCGAACATTTCAGATATTAAAACAAGAGAGAGGCAACGTTTTCTTTCGTCGCTGCTACCCATTTACAGCTTTGGGGGACTGAGGCAGACTTGATATCAATGTATTTGCCAAAGGGCACAGCTCGTGCTATGGTTGGGATTCGTACCCCGGATCCACCGTTACGGAAATAAACGCCGTAATCACTTAGCTATCGAGGCTAATATACATGATGTTTATAAAGACTTTCAAAGAAGATATGATAGTATACAATCTATGCTGTAATGTGTTATAGAGGAAACACTGATTTTGACGTTTCTTGACAAAATTTAGTTGTAATTTATTCTGTAAAATGGATTTACTATGTATGTTAAATAGTTGAATCGTGCCGTATAAACATGACATTACTTACTGACCCGAAAAACGTTGCGTTATAAAACTGTTCTATTTTTTGTTGTAAGTAATTCAACACACTTTGCTCTTATAGTCTTACCGATCAGTTTCGGTTTCCAAGATGAAAATACAGCTTGGCCCCCCGAACTGGCCTGTGAACTGACACCACCTCCCACACTGTCAGGAATGCAAATTAGAGCACCATTTGAGATTCCATTTCCGGTAGCGTATAGAACCTTCACCATAACCGTAGAGAAGTCCACCGTAGGTGCAGTAAGAATTTCTTTTATCTTTAAAATATGCCAGACTACCACTGCCTATAAAGCGAAATCCGAAATTGGGGTCACTTGATGCTTGCACCTGTATAAACACGAGTAAAACCAGATATTAAATGTTTAATTGCTTTGAGTTTTAATTTAAAGTGCGTCAGAGTGTAAATTTCATATCGGAGACAACCAGTTAGAAACTGTTGCAGAGTACAAGTACCAGGGAGAAACTTTCAATGACAAGTTGGATTTTTCAAGCCATTGTGACGCTATAAGTAAAGGTGCAGGTAGAGCTTTAGGTGGTATCATTAATAAAATTCACAGTATGAAGGACTTCATGTGTGTTTGTTGGTAGTGTATATGTGTGTGTGTACATGATTGTGTGTGTGTGTCGTTTGTGTGTGGCGTGTGTGTGTGTGTGTGTGTTGTTGGTGGTGTGCACTTCTGGGTGCTGTGGGGTTCGTTTTGGGGAGGCTGCGTTTTTGGTACGTGGCATTCCCTGTTTGATATTATTTTTGTGTTTTTCGGCTTCAGATCGTACGAAACACTTATTTAGAAATGTCTGATTCCTAATTTAGACTATTGCTCAACAGCACGGGGGTTTAAGCATTACCAACAAATTGATAATGTACAACATCGAGCTATAAAATACTTTTTAGGAGTTCATAGGTATGCACCCATTGCAGCTATTTCCGGTGATGTCGGCTGGCTCCCTGATAGATATACTAGTAGACGATGGTTGAGAATGTTACGTTATTGGAACAGGTTAATTAAGATGGCTAATGACAGGATTACATAATTGACCTTCGAGCATGACTATAGTAAATGTTCAATTAATTGGAGCAGTGATATTAAAGTCGTGATGAATAATTTTGATCTGTCCGACAATTACAATCATAAATCTATGGCCGACTTAGAACTGGCCCGATTACAGATGAATCAATATTTTAGCGGGCAATGGCGTGTGAATATGGAGAATACACCTAAATAACGGACTTACAAACTGTTTATACACAAATTTGCTACTGAAAACTATGTAATGTTTAATCTATGCAAATACGAACGTTCCATGATTGCACAGTTCAGAAGCGGCATACTCCCCTTACTTATTGAAACAGGACGGTATATTGGTGAAGCACCCAGTGACAGACTTTGTAGATTCTGTGATAAAAATGCTATAGAAAATGAATTACACTTTCTGGTCGAATGTCCGAAGTATAACGCTATTAGAACTCAATCCTTTGGCAATATGATTTGATGAATATAACTGCTATAATGCTAAATCACCATATTAGAAAAACAGCTAAATATTTTGTAAAGGCGTACTTGTATAGACGTAGCCAACTTTACGTCTCATTTACTTAATTTCATAGGATAACAATGAGCCTTTGTACTATTGCTTTGTAGTAGCTTAATATAGAAATAGACTCCATCAATATTATGTGTCTATTTATTAAGTTGATCAATTTGCATTTCTGTATGTTTACTGTATTATATTTCATAACTTGTACTTATTTCTAGGTAGTGACATATAGGCCCATGGGGCCGGGTGATTATAGAAAATTGTATATATCATTACGATTGTGTGTATATATAACTGAGAAAATCACATGTCACTATAAAAAATAAATTTCTTATCTTGCTTTGAATTCTTTTCGTTATCGAAATCTGGTAACTATCAATAAAAAAATGAGATTTTGCTTCAGTGATTTAAATATGTGGTAAAAGCATTTGCCACGTATCTTAGCATTGATAATAATGCGTTCATTGAGTTTAGTATGTTAGTTGCCTTATAACGTTACTCTTAATTATTTCTACATAGTTTACTTGAAAATCTTACGTATCCGTCGTCATATTAATATATAGCAATAATATTTATTATATAAACACCTTGTCGTACACAACGGATTGCATTATGTTATCGTAGAGTTACACGTATATATGTACCATTCATCATTACAAATAATACAATTAATACAAACTTGCATAAAAATTGTACCCAAGCTCTCGTAAATGTGTTATCAATGCCGCCAATGCTGGAGAAACCTTGCTCGAGGTTCGAGTCGGGAACCGACTTTCCGAGTGTAAGACTTCCTGTTTCTGTAGGAGATAACTGCGTCTTATCCCATGCATATAATTCCAGTTTACCACTTTTGACCTTTTTGAAATCCCATCCGTCTGTTCCGTCAAATATTCCTATCATGGTTATACAGTTTTAATCATTTTTCAGAAGCAAATTGAGATAATAGATTTAACGATTTAAAGACTTTAAATGACAGCCATATCAAGTGCAATTCTTTATCATGGTTATACAGTTTTAATCATTTTTCAGAAGCAAATTGAGATAATAGATTTAACGATTTAAAGACTTTAAATGACAGCCATATCAAGTGCAATTCTTTTCAGTGAGAAGTGTCATACTCCTTACACCTGTCTTTCATAAATGAATCCTTTTAAATGTAACAAAATGCACACGATTCGTCTTGTTTAATTTTAAGGCGTCGCAACTCAATGGATGAACCTTATCTTGCTTCGAATATAAACATGAAGCATCTTTAAATACAAGTAGGCTAAATGACGTTGAGCCAAGTTTTTGCGTGTTTGGGTGACGGGTGACGGCTGCGTGTTTGGTACGTGGCATTCCCTGTTTGATATTATTTTTGTTTTTTTTTACCTTCAAAACAAGTAACCCGAGACCTAGCCTACTATGATAAATTGACGTTGCAGTCTGGCCCCTCTCAGAGACCTACATCTGCAGCTAGTCAGTGCAAACGTATTCTTAAAATAATCTGTTACAGTAGTAGCATTCATTCATAAAAGTGTCAATGGCTAAATATAGTTCCTTGGAGAATTGGCTATTGAGACAGTTGAATATGAACTGCACTCTTCGATCGACAGTTACAACATTTATCAATGAAGCGATCACGTGTTCAAGACGGCGTGTGATTTGAACTGCTAGAAGGTAGCAGAATGCATAAACGTATCATAGTCATTATCAAATCTGCATTGAGAACACTTTTACTGGCTGCTCCAGACATCAGGCAGAGATGATAATTGCTCTTTCTAAATCGAAAGAGGTCCTGTAAAATCGTTCTGAAAAAACACTTAAATTGTTCAAGTATATCTTCAGTAGACTACATGACCCCACTGTGTTCCTTTAATTGTTCGTTTTGTCCTCGTGTGTTTGCTTTGTATGCTAGTGTGTGTTGGTAGTGTATATGTGTGTGTGTACATGATTGTGTGTGTGTGTCGTGTGCGTGTGTGTGTGTGTTGGTGGTGTGCACTTCTGGGTGCTGTGGGGTTCGTTTTGGGGAGGCTGCGTTTTTGGTACGTGGCATTCCCTGTTTGATATTATTTTTGTTTTTTTGAAAGAACAAATCGAGTACCCACCAGAAGAGAAAATTTCCTATCAAAATAATTCATTTCATTCAGCTCGTTTTCACTCGTTACATTTGAATGGTCCAAAAAATTAGGTCGAACTCCGGTTAATTAAGCCAACGCCGAAATATAAACAAACATTAAAGAGGCACTCCCTACGTCTAGCAGATTATATTCTTGAACCATAGATTATGTGTTCAATGAACGTAAAATAATAAGTAAATAAGAATTCAAAGAAAAACTTATGACCAAAATGCCTCATTTTACCACAGTTAATCAATACAGAGGCTTTTTGTAATAAATCGCATCCACCCATTAATTGTACAACAATAACTCTACATATATTATTGAATGGTTTACGGTACTGCAGTATATTTTAAACCGCTGATTTTATCGATAACAACTGTGAATGCATAGCTGAAACGTTTAGGTTAAGTTATGATACTTCCAAAGATTATATTATTTATGTTTTGGAGGTTATTTATTTGACATCAGTTATAGGGTATGTCCATTTTATGTTGGTGTTTAAGATTTAATTTATTAACATAGTTCAACAGTATTGAAAAGTATGATATGCACCTTCTGTGCAACTGTGTTCCTTTAATTGTTCGTTTTGTCCTCGTGTGTTTGCTTTGTATGCTAGTGTGTGTTGGTAGTGTATATGTGTGTGTGTACATGATTGTGTGTGTGTGTGTGTGTTGGTGGTGTGCACTTCTGGGTGCTGTGGGGCTCGTTTTGGGGAGGCTGCGTTTTTGGTACGTGGCATTCCCTGTTTGATATTATTTTTTTTTTTTTTTTTTTTTCGCCAGAATAATGATAATATTCAGCTGCTGAGCATTGTGCCAGACATAAAGCGTGGTATGCTATCCGGACAATAACTACCATGTTAAAAATCCTTTAGGCAGCACCAATTTGATTTATAGTTCTTTGCTCTAAAAAAATAGGGCGAGCGAGCGAATTTTGTTTTAATTGTGTTTTACTTTTCACAATTTCCACAGGCGGCGAGTACTTTTTAAAATATTCTTTATTTACTTTTCGAAATTTCACATGCCGCGGGTACTTTTTAAAATATTCTTTATTTACTGTTCGAAATTCCACATGCGGCGGGCACTTTTTTAGTTGAATGTTTTTACCTTTTTAACTTCTCAAAATTAAAAAGGTCTCATGTCAGAAATAAATCTCATTTATATCCTATCTTTGTATGTAATTATATCAAGAGCTGTCAGTAGTGCTGAGCATGAAAACTAAACGTCAGCAGTAAAGAAACCAAGGATCTGTAGAAACAAGGGTCACAAGTAGCAAGATATTAAGTCAAAAGTTATCACACTTATTTTTTTTGACAACCCTGAATACTACAGCAAAGTTTTAAATTAATACAAGTGATTGCACACAATACTTCAACTAGGAATTTGTTAGTACAAATCAAGAAAACATTTTCACAGAGTTATCTTCTCTTGCTTACAGATAAGTGTCATAAGTATTTCAACTTTCAAAGTGATATCTCAAATGGTGAAGTCAACAAGTGGACAAGAATGAAAATTTTAACTGAGTTTCTAAGTAAAAAGGACCATAATTCAAATGAAATCCTAGACATAGTTACCGTCTCCTGCCTATGTTTTGGGATCATGATGGTTAACAAGTATTCTAACTTTCTAAGTAATATCTCAAACAGTTTAGTTAAAAGTGGACTGGTACTAACAAATTAGACTACTCTTGTCTGTTGAAGAAGGTAGAGTACACTCAAGGTGCTTTTTTCCAATTGTCACCAATCACCGTGATTTCCAGCCATCGTGTCATCCGAATGCCCCCCTCCCCCCACACACACAAGAATGACCCGTCACCCTAATTAGAGTGTCCGATCACGGTGACCATTTGTCACCGCGAACTGGATACGGTGTTTTGCGATGTCCACATTCGGGTCGTGACTTGAAATTTTGATCTTTTTTAACTGATTAACTTTTATTTATCAATAAAAAATTGAAACTATGCTTGTATTTTGATGTTTTTTGAAACTTCCAGTCTCCCAAAACGTTTTAGTTACGATCCCGCTATCAACAACTTAACATACTGTAGGATCGAAAAAAACAACCCTGGCAACACAATCAATCTAAAAAAAACAAACGTAATTTATCTTTTCCAAACTATCAGTCTATTGTGAAGTTTCAAATTTGTTGTCAATGTCCCAATCGGTCTCTTTTTTTATGCCACATGCTCACTAAGATCAAACAAAACGGGACAAAAGCGGCGGTCTTCTTTGATCTAAGGACACCTGCGCCTTTATCTCTGATTAAAAAAAGTTTGCAGTTGGGCAAAACGAAACAAAAGAAAATTGTAACTGGAAAATAATCGGCTTTGACAGTTACTGAAAAATTAGAGGCTATCGTAAATGACAAAATAAAAAAATACGCACTGAAACGCTGCGAACAGGCAACTCGATCAGGTATTCTACATTTATTTATTTATTATGTGTATTTAGGTAATATTCCGGTTGTTACTGTGATCGTTCGAAACAACAAAATTAAATATAAAAGAAAGCATAATTCGCAACAAAGAGAGGTCTCACAACTGAACCTTGCAGGCCACCAAATATAGCCGTCGGCAGTTATGTTTTGAAAAGAGAGGTCTCACAACTGAAAATTGCGGGACACCAAATATTGCCGACAGTTGATTTGTTTTGAAAAAAAAGGTCTCACAACTGAACTTTGCGGGACACTAAATAAAGCCGACGGTAGTTATGTTTTGAAAAGAGAGGTCCCACAACTGAACCTTGCGGGACACCAAATATAGCCGACGGTAGTTATATTTGGAAAAGAGAGGTCTCACAACTGAACTTTGCGTGACACCAAATAAAGCCGACGGTATTTCTTGAGTGGGTGGTGGTGTGTAACCTATGGCGCGCGCTTAAATTTTTTCAGCATAGGCAAAAATTGATTTCTGGACTTTAAAACCAAAAATAATATCAAACAGGGAATGCCACGTACCAAAAACGCAGCCTACCCAAAACGAGCCCCACAGCACCCAGAAGTGCATACCACTTAAAAGACATTTAACCACCAGTTTTAGCCCCACAGCACCCAGAAGTGCATACCACTTAAAAGATATTTAAACACCAGTTTTAGATTTTTTATAAAGTTTTAAGTACTTATTACGTTTTACCATTAAATTTTATGGATATAATTCACGAAAACTTTAGTATTTTAACCTTTTCACTGTGATCTGGATCGAGAGACGGTTTACTTTTTAGAAAAGCGCTTGCACCACAAACGGTGTTCAAGTAAACAAACACAACCAGCTGTCAAATGGAACTGTCAAAGTTGACAAGTACTTGCTTTCTCAACATATTATTCATATATATAGATGTGAAACCCAACGTTATTAATAGTGAAGACCAACAACCAACGGAACCTATTATTTATAACTGCTATAGGAATGACTGTACATGTATTGACTTTGTAGCACAAACTTTTTATGCAATTCCAACATCGAATTTTAACAACCTGTCAGTAATTGCAATGATGTATTATCAGCTCAGGCATACTAGACGTGTGTTCTCCCGGCCTGTAAAATTATCTTACTGCTACAAACTATATCTACTGATCTTGAGTGGCGACATTGCCGTAAACCCTGGGCCTGTAAAGAACCTTTACGGACAGTGCGCTAAAGCAGTTGCTTGTAATCATCGCGCTGTATTTTGTGAAGCATGCTACAGGTGAGTTCATATAAAATGTGCAAAATTTTCGCCATCTACGTAC
Source organism: Saxidomus purpurata (assembly GCA_022818135.1). Lineage (NCBI taxonomy): Eukaryota > Metazoa > Mollusca > Bivalvia > Venerida > Veneridae > Saxidomus > Saxidomus purpurata. The sequence goes on along the minus strand of JAFMSR010000002.1, from coordinate 23,548,904 downwards.
ATGGAGGTTGGAAAAAGTGATGACCCATGGATATGTGGACCATGTATGTCTCTTCAGTTCTCAGACTCATTCTCTGAAACGAGTAATGTCTCCATATGTTCAACCGAATCACATGTGCGCTCTACTTTGACGGATGCACCGAGTAAATCAACACAAGATATTTTCGACAAACTCACCACAGCCAGGAAGAGTCATCCAAATAAATTTTTATGTGCTTACTTAAATATAAACAGTTTAAGATACACGTTTCACTACATTAAAGATCTTCTGGTAAATAATACAGTTGACTTACTGTTTCTATCAGAAACAAAATTAGACGAGAGTTTTGTTGATTCCCAATTTCTTATAGACAATTATAATGTTTGGAGATGTGACCGAACAGCCAGAGAAAGAGGAATTGCTGCCTATTTGAGATCAGATGTACCAGGGGACAGGAACAAATCACTGGTGTTCTCAGTAATAGAATCTATTGGCGTTGAACTAATCTTAAATGGTAGTAAATGGTTTATTTCTGGTTTATATAGACCTCCATCAGCCAATGACTGTGATTGTTTAAGTGATTTACATCAAACATTGGATAAGATAAGTCAAATATGACAATTTCTTGTTTTTAAGTGACATGAACTTTAACTGCTTAGTACCATAAAAGTATCAAAGTGTTACAGAAAAATCTGATGTCTATGATTTGAATAACTTGATAAATACACCCAACATGTTTTACTAAAAATCATGATCTTAGTCTTTTAGATATTATTCTGACAAATTAACCTGATAAGTGTACAGAAGTATTAAGTTTTAATACTAGCATAAGTGATGTTCATAACATGATTGGTTTCCAGTAAATGTATCTGTACCGGTAAAAAGTCTAAATGGATTAAGTATAGAAGTTTCAAGAAGTTCGATGTTGACCTCTTTAATAGAGATATGCAACAAAAAGATTTCACCTCCATTGTTGCAAATGAAGACTTGAATGTTGCTACAGAAAGCTTTACAAATGAAATTATTTCTTGTTTTAATAAACATGCACTTATTAAAAGTAAAAAGTTACCAATGAAGCCTGCTCCATACATAAACTCTGAACTCAAGAGAGTTGTTTATCAAAAAAGACAAAAAAGTAAAAACATTGTTCTTAATGAAAATGTTGACCTCATTATTGACCAAACAGAGGTTTGTGGCATTTTTAATGATTTTTATGTAAATGTAGCTAGATCCATAGGTGATCCCTCAATTGTTTTTGATGAAAATCATGATAGTATTAGAAAAATAGATGAATTACCAGGTAATAATGAACAGTTAATTTTTACGCCTATTGATAGAGATTTTGTTGTAAAACAAGTTGGTAAAATGAATATCAAAAAAGCAACAGGTTATGATCAGTTGTCTGTAAAAATGTTAAAGTATGCTTGTCCAATAATTGCAGAACTTCTAGCTTCTCTTGTAAGGTCGTTTAATCAAGCAAGTTTCCAGACACTTTGAAAACTGCACAAGTGGTGCCATTACACAAGAAAAACAGTACCTTAGACAAATCAAATTACAGACCAATTAGTATCTTACCAGTTATTTCAAAAATCTTTGAAAGAGCAATATATTATCAACTTTTGGATTATTTTGACAGTATCTTTGATTCTATGCTAGGTGCGTTTAGGCCAGGCTATGGATGTAACTCCGCTATGCTGAAAATAGTGGAAGACTGGAAACTGGCCACTGTGTTCCTTTAATTGTTCGTTTTGTCCTCGTGTGTTTGCTTTGTATGCTAGTGTGTGTTGGTAGTGTGTGTGTGTGTGTGTGTGTGTGTGTGTGTGCGTGCGTGCGTGCGTGCGTGCGTGCGTGCGTGCGTGCGTGCGTGCGTGCGTGCGTGCGTGCGTGCGTGCGTGCGTGCGTGCGTGCGTGCGTGCGTGCGTGCGTGCGTGCGTGCGTGCGTGCGTGCGTGCGTGCGTGCGTGCGTGCGTGCGTGCGTGCGTGCGTGCGTGCGTGCGTGCGTGCGTGCGTGCGTGCGTGCGTGCGTGCGTGCGTGCGTGCGTGCGTGCGTGCGTGCGTGTGTGTGTGCGTGCTTCTGGGTGCTGTGGGGCTCGTTTTGGGGAGGCTGCGTTTTTGGTACGTGGCATTCCCTGTTTGATATTATTTTTGTTTTTAGACGAACACACATATGTAGCAGCTGTATTAATGGATTTGTCTAAAGCTTTCGACTGTCTTTCTCATGATCTTCTCTTACTTAAATTGAAACATTATAACTTGTCAGTTAGTGCTATAAAAACAAAAAAGGGTATAAAGTGGAAAAATAATAATTGGGGGGTGGTAAAAAAAAAAAAAAAAAAAAAAAAAAAAAAAAAACCAAACAAAAAAAACACCCCCCCCAAAAAAAACCCACAACCTTTGACACAAAACTTGTCAAAAGCTATGAGCAATGTGTTAAATTAGGCTCGTCTTATAGTAGTTTTAGAAATATTATTAAAGGAGTTCCCCAGGGCTCAATTTTAGGCACGGTGTTTTTCAACATTTTTATCAATGACATTTTTATTTTATTACTACAGGTACTTTATACAATTACGCAGATGACAATACTTAATCATATGTTAGAGACTCACCATCTGACCTTGTTAAAAATATAGAAGAGCAAAGCATCATACTCATTGACTGGTTCGCTACTTATCACATGAAAGCAAACCCAGAAAGTTTCAAGCTATTGCCCTTGGCAAAGATACTCACAAGCAAGAATTAACCATTAACTTTTATAATGTTCAAATTAAATGTGAAGATGAAGTAAAACTACTTGGCGTTACCATTGATTTTATGTTACATTACATGTGTCAAATATTTGTAAAAGAGCATCTAGGCAATTGAATGTGATGAAACGTATTGGCTAATACTTATGTAAACTTGGCAGATTGACAATGTACCAGTCTTTTATTATGTCAAATTTTAATTACTGCCCTTTAGCTTGGCATTTTACAAATAAAACAAATACCAAGAAAATCGAGAAAATGCAGGAGAGAGCTTTACGTTTTATTTTTGAAGAATATCAAAGTATATATGAAGAAATATTGTTAAAATCAGGTATTCCGTCGCTTAAAGAACGACGCACTAGAAGTTTTTAAAATAGTAAACAATGAAGGTCCTCTGTATTTACACGACCTGGTACATGTCAGAAACTCTGAAATAAGTTTTAGATATAGCAACACAGCTGTTTTATCACGTTTTAATATCGTAAAATATGGCAAAAATTAGTTTCGTCATTCTGCTGCTAAACTGTGGAATTCTCTGCCAGACAATTTTAGAAAGTGTACTTCTTATGTTCAATTTCAGTCCCTAATTTCCAGCTGGGTGGGGCCACAATGTGGTCCAACTTGCTGATCGGGTTAGCTCTTCGTTTTAGAAACGGATAAACATAATTATACCACAAAATATTATTTTAATGTTAACGTCTTAAACTAACAGTTTTAATAAGCCATGACATGTAGCGTTACATTACATACGCTATTTATTTATTTATTTGTTTGTGTAGAATTTTTATATTGTAAGTCAGAGAAAGTGTAATAAGTTTATGTAATATTTAATTACATATGTGTGTACTTTTTTGCTTTATATAGTCGGTTTTAAAAGCTCTTCAGAGCTTATGTTGTCTGTTTTGTACACCGACTTGTAAATAAATATTACTCGACTTGATTTATGTTTTTAAAAGAGAAGTCTCACAACTGAACCTTGCGGGACACCAAATATAGCCGACGGTAGTTTTGTTTTGAAAAATACAACATATATAAATTGAGATATTTTTATTTTATTTACAAACTAACGTACTTGGGATAATACTAATTATAATCGCACTTTCGGTGCATTGCCTGGCGACTTTCATAACAGAAAAGAACAGAAGAGACGTAATTGTGTCAAATAGCTTGGGTTTCCAAACAATTTTACAACTGTTTTGGGTTAAATTTGTCATCCTTTATGACAGGCAATATTTTTCACACCCACCGCGAGTGACAAAACGAAAGATTGGCCAATTATGGCACATTGTTTACGTGGATAATTATTGCAAATCTACATAAACGTGAATAATATTTTAATTTTAGGTAGGAAACAATACGTTTTGAAACAATTATATTTAAAAATGATGCTTTTCAAGCAGTGATACTCTAGCGGCGATTCACAACGTAAATACCGCGGCGCTAATGTGTGCTAATAATAAAGAGACGCACAATTACCGTCTACCGTGGATAAGAATTACAAGTAATTTTGTACTTCAATAAAATAACTTAATAGTTGTCAAATACTTTATTGCAGTCGAGTTGGTCACGGCGAATCACCGAGACCGGACTCCGTGAATCACTGCGACCGCATATTTCAGCGCATCGTAAGTGGCCACGGTGTAAACATTTTTAGAGTGACCACGTCACCGTGTCTGGTCACCTGGAATTTATTTTTGACGCGGTGACCGGGTGACAATTAGAAAAACATCTTGCGTGTACTGTAATGATATGTAGCTGATCTACCGAAACACTTTCACTACCAAAAGTCGTGTTGTTGCACGAACGCTTGAATTTGAGACGCTTGTAACAAAAAGTGTTTAAGGGAACAGAAAGTACCTGAAATTTGCAACGAATTTTGGCGCTTCGAAAAAGTGAAATTTGATTTCTGACGGACATGAGGCGGGTTTTTTAAAAAAAAATTTTCCACCTCAGGATTTTGATGAAACGGAAAATCAGACGAACTATTAATCAAATTAGTGTGGCCTTATGTACATGTATTCAACATATAATTCGTTGTCAAGTCAGTATTTATCCGATTAATGGTAAAATACATCGCAGTTGCATTTCCGCCAGACTTCAGAACATAAACGATGACAAAATATTTTTTTTAGTTAAACGTCTTATGATGACTCGATTTATGGTGTCCTTAGACTTTATAGCCATTTCATCCAAAGCTAAAATTGTTGTTTCAGATATGATAAGGAATAACCTTGAAGATAGTAAGGGTTTATTTACCTTGATTAGCAACAGAGGACGCCCAAACTCTTATTGTAGAATTATTATAGCCGTATACAACATATGAATGGCTGGCATATTCGTTTCTATCGTACATTGAGAAAGCAGCCCCTGTAATATATAAAGCTGATATAAAGCACTTACATTCGATTGGATAAAGTTATATGTATCAATAAAGTGTAAGTTTTGTAAAACAAAAGAGCTTTCTTAACATGCAGGCATTTGATTGATAGTAAATAATAAATATGCGTTCCTGAATTTCCTGTTATAACTCACATGACCACTGGTGGCTCACCATGAAAAATGTGAAAAGTTTAATGTAAGTATGGGAGGTTGTGTAATACAACGTTTTTCGCAAAGGGCTAAAGTTTTGGTGATTTGCAACTAGTAAAAACTTTGTTAGAGTGTAATCTATTAGATTAAAAAACGTACCTTTCGTCAAGTTCGACTACGAAATAACAACTAACATTAAAGTTCAATGAAAGTATTTTTATTACCGACAGAGTCCGAATAGTAACCAGGATGTGTTTCAATTGTCGACGGAAACTGTGTCCTGGATATCACAAGTGTCGGGTAATCTCCTATGCCATGTGACTTCTCTACGTAACTTCCAGTACCTGGTGTTGTATATTTGAAGTTTAACTAAACTAAAACTATCGACGAAGGTGAACATGAACCATAATGTTATACAATGTACTAGTATATTTGAGTTTTTGAAGGGGAAAGCATTATGAGTATATCATAATACAACTTGGCTTGGTACCAATCATTCCTGCAAAGTTTCATTAAAATCTGCCAAATGGGGTTTGAAGATGAAGCGCGCACAAAAATCTCTATGTACATTGTATTGAATAAAAACAAAGGGCCATAACTGTGTGAGAAATAATCTGAACAAAACCTGCTGAGAGCATTCACAACTAGGCTTTTGAGATGAGCGCACACAAAACGTTCTGCGTCTTTGTATTGTAAAAGGGCCATAGCTTTATAAAATATGATCCGAACAAAACCTGCCGAGAACATACGCAACTAGGCTTGGAACCAATTATCCCCGCCAACTTTCATTCAATTCTTTCATTACAAAAGGGTTTTGAAGATGATGCGCTCACAAACATCTCAATGTACGCTGTATTAAAACAAAGCAAAACAAAAAGAAAGGATTCTGACTCTGAGAAATATAATCCGAATGAAACCTTCCAAGAGTATGCACAATTAAGCTTCTGGGTGCTGGGGCTCGTTTTGGGGAGGCTGCGTTTTTGGTGCGTGGCATTCCCGTTTGATATTATTTTTGTTTTTAGGACAAATCATTCCAGACCTGTGATGTTTCATACAATTCTAGCAAAGGTTTTGGAGAAAATTGGAGATAAAGCAGGTTCAAATATATCTATGTACACTGTATTTAAAAAAGGGCCATATAACTGTGAACAAATTCCGAACGTAACCTGCTTCGAGCATGCACAACTAGGCTCCTGCGAAGTATCAATCAATTATTCACATGGTTTTGCAGATCAAGCGAAAAGTCGCAATCTATATTATATTGAAAAATCAAAACAAGAGATCATAACTTTGTGAATAATAACCATAACAAAACCTGCAACGAGCATGCATTGATAGGCATGGTACCAACCACTCCTGTGACTGGCCAGGGTTTATGAAGATAAAGTGCGCACAACTATATATATATATATACATGTGTACTCTATTGAGGAAAACCAAGTAAAGGCCATGACTCTGTGAAGAATAATCCGAAACAGACAGACGAGCAAGCTGAATCAAATATACCCACATTGCAAATTCGTTGTTGCAGGTATAACAAGTATTAATATTTAATTCTCGTGTTACAGATGGAGAAGTGTTGTTTTGGTTTCAAATATTTAAGGTTTATAGAATATATGACGTTAATTTGTGCTAGAAGAAATGGCTCACGCAATTCATTGTATTTAGTGGAGAAACTTACTTTGGCCACCTGTGATTTGGATACTAGTTTCCGAGTATCTCGGGGGTGGTAAACTGGTCTTTTTCCAGGCACGGACTCGGACCTGTGCCGTGTAACTGTCTGTACTGAAAAGCCCCTCCCAGTACGGCGAAGTCCCTAATAACATAAAGAGTAGCACAATTTCAGAAATGTATCCATTGAATGCTAGTGAGAAGAAGTGTTTTGGATTTTAAAATATGTCTTTCAATGAATAATAATAAAACTGAAGTAAAAGCAGTCAACATAATTATGTCACTTATTTGTTTGCTTGTATACCTGTGTAAACACATCGACCAAGGTGGCCGTTATTTGTAGTAGGGGAACTGACTTTGATGTATTCGTGGTTATATATATAAGTTATTCCGCCGTACGCCTCCGGTCTATCATCATCTCTCGCAGTACAACCTTTGAAAAGAAAACACAAACATGCGCTATCACTGGATAATACTGAATGCATTAAAAATTATTTCATCAAAAACTTTTAAAGAAGGCTTGTTCTCTGAAAAAGCACACTGGAATGTTATCGTTTGTTGAAAATTCATAGCAATATTACGCTAAATCTCCTAGTTTATTATTATTATGTAAAAATTGAAGGTTTTGAACATCTTAACTGCCCCCGGCCAAGGTTTTATTTTTGACCCTTGGCAAAGAAATCAATCTATGTATTGTAAATGGCAGACTTGAAGAAGGGAAGTGTGCTTATCATGGTATACGGAGAAACAAACCTGTATCCAGTCTGGATCACTATTTAATTACGAGTCATGAATGCTATAGTTCGATCAATCACATGTGTTTATTTGATATAACGGAACATTCCGACCACTGTCCTGTAACTTTTTCGTTGAAATGTAACGTTGATATATTACAAGATAACTCTTTTGAACACGATAAAATTACATGGAATGCTTCAAAGAAAGAGACGTTCTTAGACTTACTCAATTATAAAACTGTATTGTTTGATTCTATAAATGAGAAACTTTTAACAGGTGAATACGATATTAATCAGTGCATAAGTATTTTTCTGAACTTGTGCATGACGTTTCGTTTACATGTTTCGGTAAAACTGTAAAAAGTTGTTCCGTTCCTCCGGAACGGAAATCTCCGTGGTTCGATTCAAACTTTAAAAAGGCGAAAGCAGACTTTGCAGTTACTAAACAAAAAGCAAAGTTTAAATTTTACAATAAAGAGAAAAGGAAACCTTTCGGACATGAGCAAAAGGTCGCCTCGAAAATTCTGGAAGTACATAAATAAATTTTTAAAAAAATGTAAATAACCCGAACAGTAAAATTGATTTAGAGGAATTCGCTACATAATTTTAAAATATTTCGAATATATCATATGGGCAATCTACTTATCATAATTTTAATACAATACACGGTGAAACAATATATATTGATCGCTTGGATAGCCCTATTACAGTTACTGAAATTCAGAAAACAATATCGTCAATGAAACGTCACAAAAGTTGTGATTATGATAATAACGTCGCTGATTTTTTTATAGACGCGAAAGAATTCATCTCACCATATCTCCGTACACTTTATAACTATATATTTGATAATTGTATATATCCTGAAATGTGGTCAAAAGGAGTTATTGTACCAACTCACAAGAAAGATGATAAAAATGGTCATTCAAATTATCGTGGAATTACTTTAGTGAATGTAATAGGTAAAATATTTTCACTGATATTAAGAATTCGACTTAATGCATGGTGCGAATCTGAGGACATTTTTAAAGAGTCTCAGTTTGGTTTTCGCGATGGGCGCTCTGTATCTGATCCCATCTTCCTTCTACATTCTATTATACAGAAAGTTTTTGCTTATTTATTCTAAGTTATGGTGTATTTTAAATTTTTTATTGACTATCAGAGGGCTTTTGGTACTGTGAACAGAGATGTTTTATGGACAAAGCTGTAAAATGACTAATATGATAAAAAGTATTTATAATAATGTACAATAATGTTTTAAAATGTCTAGTACCATGGAGTTATCGGACATTTTTTCAATGTAATGATTGGTTTAAAACAAGGGGAGCAATTATTTCCCCTTCTATTCATTTTATTCGTCAATGACATTTCGAAAAACCTAGATTTTCATTCTTTGACTAACAAAGATTTTGAGCTTTTATCAATGTACATGATTTTGTTTGCAGATGACATTGTTTTTTTCACAACAGATCCAACAAGTTTCCAGTGTCAAATAGATGCCGTATTCCAATATTCTGTTAAATAGGGTCTGAAAATAAATGTGAATAAAACAAAAAATTGTGTTTTCGAAAAACGTAAGCAAGCAAGACGAGATGAGTTTTTCATTAATGGGGAACGCATTGAGATTGTCGATAGTTTTACTTATTTGGGAATTAGATTTACTTATACTGGTAATATGACAAATGCAGTAAAAACATTACATGATCAAGCGCTATGCGCATACCATTTTCTATCGGTGTTTGATAACATTAAATTAGATGTTAAAACTTAAATGTCAATGTTTGACCAAATGGTAGTGCCAATTCTTCTATACGGTTCAGAAGTATGGGGTGTATACAAATTTAAAGACATAGATAAATTGCATCTCAGATTTTGTAAATATGTATTAGGTGCTAGGAAACAAACCCCGAACTGTGCTGTACTGGGTGAATTAGGCATATTCCCACTATCTGTTATTTGTAAAGAAAGATCGATAAAAGTTTGGTTAAAATAATGAAAATAGTAATAAGCCCATGTATACTATGTACAGAGATCTTTGTGATAATGTAGACTCTAATTGTTGGACATCTCGTATTCACTCAATCATTGATCATCTGGGATTTTTAAATGTAAGATTAAATTTTATCGACAGTATCAATTATTTTAATAGTTTTAAAACGAGATTAAGGGATCAGTATATTCAGCAGTGGAACATGTCAATTAATTCAAAACAAAAATTGTGTTACTTCAGTCAATTTAAAACAAACTTTGGTTTTGAAGAGTATCTGAACTCCATTGTTAATGACAGTCTTAGGATACAATTATTTCGTTTTAGATTAAGCTCTCACCATCTTGAAATTGAACGCAGTAGATTCATAGGATTAGACAGAGAAGAACGATTATGTAAAGTATGTAGCCAGAATGTAGTTGAATCAAAATAACATTTTCTAATGTGTTGCAATAAGTATGATGACTTAAGAAGAACATATTTAAGGAATATAAGTTGGCTGTGTATACAGAAATTCAACACTATTATGTCAACAAAAAGTAAAAAAATCAATATAATATTGCTAAGTTTGTGAAAGAATCAATGAAATTAAGACAAAATACCCTGTTTCTTAGTGTGAAATGAATACTTTTTTAACTTTTCATGTAAAACTTTGTATATGCTTTTGTTTTCTTTCTTTGTTCTATTTATATAATGTATATGTCTTTGCCATAATATCTTGATGTAAATGGCCAAAGGCAATATTTATTGCTGATATGCCAGTAAACTTGAATTGAATTGAATTATTATTTGTTTTATTATAATTATTATTATCACTATTATTAGTTTTTCTGTAAACTGATTATCTCGTCGGATGAATTGCAAGTATATTATATTTCATAGTGACATAAGTCTATGAAACCTTCCACTTTGCAATATGCAATGTACATGTATTTTAAATTTTCTTTTAATAATCATCCACAATATAAAGTATCTGTTTAAAGGTTTATTTTTAAGTCCGATCACAGTTTATATAAAGTAAACTTTAAGCCTTCTGCAAATACATTGCAAGGTATATCTAAAACTGTAATTATAGTTAGCCATTTTAGCAGTATGCATGCAAAAATATCTAAGACGGAGGTTATGAAAACATAATTTCAACTGCAGAAAAGAAGGGACGGTATTGCCATTTTTACATAGTTTCTTAGCTTTTTTCATTCTATGGTCCCTGCATTGTTTGTTTTTATTTATTGCAGGATGTTTTACGTATGATATATATTGCGAATAGTACATGTAATAGCATCCTTTTAAGAACGTTTGTTAGAGGTCCTGTACAATATTAACAAAAATGTTGGTATTCTCTATATGTACCAGGTATATTGTTTTATATGCTTGTACATGCTTTTTACATCCAGTATGTCATATTAAGTCGCTAAATAATTTTTTTCTTTTCCATGTAGCCATTCTTATATACTCAAGTTTGCTTTTGTTACCCTTATATAAAAACACCAACAAAAGCAGGTTCTTTGCACATCATTAATATAATAACACACAAAAAAAATACGAAAATATTATTATATCCTTGTCTATCCGTCCATTCTTAGACGGAATTTTGTGTACGTTAAATCTTCAACACCCTTGGTGAGAATTTAATGAAACTTCACAGAAGTGATAAATATTATATCTAATTGTACACTATATATGGTCTATGTTTCGGGTCACTGGGTCAAGGGTCAAAGTCACAGGGGAACGAGATAGTAAACTTTTGTGGACGCTAAATCTCCAAACCCCTAGTCAGAATTTAATGATACTTCACAGAAGTGATATTACTATGTCTAGTTGTGCATGGTCTATGTTTCGGGGCACTAGGTCAAAGGTCAAGGTCATAAGGGCTGAATATCAAAATCATGTGGGAACTAAATCTTCAAACCCCTGGTCAAAATATTGTGATTCTTCAATAAGTTTTTATTTATAACGTATAATCTGAGTAAATTAAAATACTGAACCAATATTTCATTATTTGAATCAATATTTAAAAATTAGCATACTGCAACGACAGCCTGTGATGTTACTTCAATTATTTGTTTCTTTTATTTATGCAAAGCCTGATGTCTATATCAAGACATTGAGTGGTAATATGCAGTATTATTGTTACCTGCAGCAGAAAAAATGTATCCAGCGTTTTCACCACTTGTAACTTTGACCTGCACATCCACGAGAAGCGGTGTCTCTCCAAGTCCATGGACAATAGAGACTAGTGTTGTGTTAGGTACTCTACTGTCCAATTCGTACCAAGGACTTACAAAATCTGGCTCAAAGAATTCTGTTGCTGTAATGGAAACCAGACCTGTCTAGACATGGACATTAATTACCCCGTGTTTCGGGGGGGGGGGTGTGGCTGTTTGCTATATTATATATTACATAGAAACTTACATAAAATTCCTCTTAATAAAACAGTAGTCACACTATCATTTAAGTCAGTGAAAAAAGAATATTTGCTCACAGAAAATTATCTTTATACAGAATCAGGCCCTAATGAGTTGAGCCTTTTTTATTATTATATATCATCCTCCTGTGGTTCTTGGGATACCAATTGTGAACTTATAATTAAGCCAGACATTGGTATGTACCTTCACAGATAAGTTCTGCCTTGGACCAAGTACCATATTTTTTACACATGCGTTCCGTACTGCCACTGATGCGTTTGTGTCCAAACTGACAAGTGGAATGTAACGTATCCCCTACATCTATTCCTATACTATCAATCTTGATACTGCCGGTGCTGACTTTAGATTCACAAGAACGGTTAACTGTAATAATGGCAAAATAAGTTACATTATTGTCTGTAATTGTAAATACCATTACTTTATACACCACCAGTTTTGACACACAAACGCATTTGTAATCGTTAAACAAAAAACAAATGCATGTATCACTGTAAGATTTAAGACTGCTTTTATTCAATGTACTTGTAAGTTAGATATAAATGCTGGGAATAATAGATCATCACTGAACACCAACAATGACAGTACTTAGTACCAGCAAAACCCACTCCTCAAAATATGAGAAAAGGCAATAGATAATTCGTCAACAATGTATCTCTAATTATGGCACTTCTGCCACATGTATAGAACAATGCAGACACAAAATACGCACAATACACAGTTCCATCTTACTCTTAACTAATAGACTGAATCTGATATTAACGAGATGGAACTGTTTGTCACCTGAAACGTCGGGTTTTGGGCCGGGGTGGTGTGTTGTGAGTAATTGTTCGTTTTGTCCTCGTGTGTTTGCTTTGTATGCTAGTGTGTGTTGGTAGTGTATATGTGTGTGTGTATATGATTGTGTGTGTGTGTCGTGTGTGTGTGTGTGTGTGTGTGTGTGTGTGTGTTTGTGGTGTGCACTTCTGGGTGATGTGGGGCTCGTTTTGGGGAGGCTGCGTTTTTGGTACGTGGCATTCCCTGTTTGATATTATTTTTGTTTTTTTGTAACATGCTAACGTAAGAAACTGTCAGTTTGCTGTGCGAAATTCTTATTTTCGCAACTTAGTGCATTGAAAATAAAATTGAAATGAAAATTGGTACCTAAAAGACCCAATGAAAACTGATTGAGGTTTAAGTAACTTTTCTAAAGTCAGTAAAATACATTCATGAAATGGGAAGCGCAATAAAAGACTACATGTAATAGTGGTAAGCTTGTTTCGAAATATTTACATTTAAAATGTACGGCAACATAACTCTAAAAATTTAGTATTGAAACATCAAGAAACAGAAAGAGCAAACTGGACCAACTTTACCTTTAACGCATTTAGCACTGATACTCCAATCGCCAGTGTCAAGACATTTGGCAACCGTGCTGCCGTTCATTTTATAGCCGTAATCACATTTGTATCTTATCACCGCTCCAACGTCTCTCCTATTCCCCAGTACGATGCCGTTCTCGACAACAGGGGTGGTGATGCATTCTTAAAAGATAAAGACAATATTAGGAATAAGTTTATCTAATTTCTTCAAATATTAAAAAAGGCTGTGGTTTATTCACAGCTGTAATGACAGAAAATGTATTTACGCGTGTAAATCCTCGTGCATCGCAGTGATCCTACAAAGAGACTTCCGTTGCTTGAGTCTATTTGAATCAAAAAAGGAAGAAATTAAGTTTTGAATTAACGTGTTGCCGTAGAAATATTGTAATGAACAAAAACATACATTTTGTCCAAGAAGTAATAAAGAGGGTAAAGTTTGTTGTACTTAAATCAGTACATCTAAGTACTAAACTAATAAGTATGTACTTGAATAAGTTATTGTTCCTTCCATGGAAGGGACACTAAACATTGTACAGACACACTTGACTGAACAATGCAGCACGTAAGCCTTTTTCGGTGTGTTTCCGTTATAAGTTAAACGTTGTGATATTGAAAATTGGAACAACTAACAACCAATAGCCGTTCTTTTCCGTACACGCTACATGTTTACGTTACTGTGGTTATTTCCCTTTATGTGGTAACTTCACTGGGTAAGCTATAGTCTCGCTATTTGCACTTCAAAGGCAAACCGATTGTACAAGTTGACATTTAATAGCTGTCCGCCTTCTACAAAATGGTTTGATAGTTATAAAATATCAGATCTGTGAAAGGGGTCACACTGAAACGCCAAATTAATAAGGCTAGGTAAGCTATTGCACACATATACAAAATAAGCTAGATCTATTGCACGTTGGACTTGCAGAAGTCGCCCGACAATGCGTTTGCTTTTGCATTATGAGTTTGACAAATAGCTGAAAGAATGTTAATTTACATATCGTTTGCATAGCGTAGAAATATGCTAATATTGTTGCTGGAAGTATTGGCGCGAACTTACCATGTGACCATATAAAAGCAGATCTAGCGTGACGTAGTAACAGGTGCGTGGAGTATTAAATATTGTAGATACTAATGACTGTCGTAGTTTGTACTTCAATAAAATATATAGAAAGATGTGCCCTAGAAGGAACTTTTGGAATGCTATAACTTGTTTTGTCATTGGTATTACAAATAAATCACGATTAGGCTCATTTCAACCGTGACGTTGTTAAATCTGTTTCACTGGCGGACGTTTGTTTGAAGTGGTTTCCTACCACGTGAGTTAAACACAATATCGAAATCACGTGGAATACATACTATACCTAGATCTATAAACAACCATATCTTCACACTGAAGATTGAGTCCTTCACGATGACATATGGCAGCAAATAAGCTTCAATTTTGCAGCTTTTTGACGATATAGATTTATGAAGGCAACACAGTCACCAAGGGCATCTCATATATGATATCGCAAACACGCTAAAATATTGAATACTTTTCAAAGCATTCAAAGCAACAAGAACCGACATTTTAAAGGAAGAACTAATAAAAACACGACAAAAGTATAATCCCTCTGTCCCATCCAGCACGTGCAGGATTCAGGAAAAGGATATTACTGAGTCCTAAAACTCGAACTTTATCCTGTCATTAAACAGGAATGATTTCATCAGACAAGAATGTGTAATGATTGACTGTAAAAGATGGAATCACAAAACATCTGGTGACTTTAGAAAACTTGTATCTTCACCTTTTTAGTAGAACTAGTTTTTAATCGCTTTTATAGTCATTGCATGTCTGACATAATGAATATGAAGAACAAGACAAATAAGAAAATGATCGCTTATTAATTTTGTCTGACTCAACATTATATTGATTAAGATTATCGAATTCCAATTGGCTTAGTGTTCAGATGGTTATTTTCGAATAAAGATTCTACCGTCTTGCTTTAGTTTTATCGCTAGTAAACTGAATGCATATTATGTATTTTCAAGCACATATTATGTATTTGATTAAAAACAGCTTTTGTGACCACCAGAAAGCAATTCTCTCAACTTGATACTGTGAAATTAATTGTTTCTTGCGTAGGGATCGAACCCGCGACCGTCCTATCCTAAGGCGAACGCGCTACCACTGCGTCACGGCGACTCACCAACAGCATACTATTCATGAGAATGTTGTTTATATACAGGCCGAATTACTAGAAACTGACAAAATTAGTAATTGGTTATGTAAGTCTAAAACATAGGCTCTTCACTTCGCTTTTACATCATTTACTGTGCTTACTAGCTTCAACACTGATTTCACATTTGTCTTTTAGAGCAATTCCATCGGATTAATGGTCTAATTTTACCAACTGCTCTGTATTTGTTTTATCAACATAAAAATACCAAATTACATGCTCGTTAAAGCATTTCGCAGTTGTGTTTGCCAGCGAAAACTTACAATTATTTGAGTTGACTGTGACTGTATAATCCTTAAGACTGACCTGGATATGGCGATCCTATCTCGTAGCTATACAATGTGCAATTTTATCATAATATCAAGAAACCACTTTACAATTTCCTTTGTTTAGATTAGTTTTGTCTTGTGAAACACTGTTCATACCGTTCACAGATAACAAATGTAATATTCTACTTATAATAAGTTATCAATAAATGATTAGAAGACTTTTAAGGTAAAAGCTTCGTTTGAGAATTCGTTATCAAAGAAAACTTATACTTTTAGAATAACCTGCTTCAAGGCACGTAGACTCATTAATTTATCATTTTCATTAAACATTTATATAGGAAATGTACACTGAATTCAAAATTGTTTCTTCATCGATCTTTGGTCATCCAGAGCGAAAATCATAAAAGAAGCAGTGAGGAAACAGATGCTATTGATTCAAGTTTTACTTCGGACAAATAAAAACGTTAGTAAAATTGAAATTGCCAAATAAGAACTTAAAACTGGACCCTGTATTCATGCAGCCTATAATTTTATTCAATAGATTCATTGTGACGAATCAGTAAAGAATATTGTGTGACATTTTGAGTTTCAAACTTTTCTTCAGATTTAATCTCCTAAATTAAGCAAAACTGATAAAATTTGCTTCTGCTCTTGAAGAAATAAAGCATCCATCGAATGCCAAATATTCGTGTAAGCTGAAAAAGGGACACACAGGAAATAACTTCGCAAGAACACTTTTGAATTTACATATCTAGGAATTGTATTCATGACTTGATGATCTTTTGCAGAAGCACAAAATACTATTGCAGGCCAGGCGATGAAGGCAATGCTTAAAATAAATAAATACTTAATGTATAGATTTGTAGATATTTCAGTATACATCGAGTGGTTTTATTTGATAAATTATAAGTCCAATACTTAACTATGCAGCAATGCTGAAAACAAAGTAGATGTCTTGAAAGATGTAAAAAAATGAGTTATATACTGAGTTATATCTCGTATTGAAAGATAGGAAATTAAAAAATACCTAACAGAAAGGTTGAATCCTCAATGTTTGACTAGGATAGTCAAACATATTTTCTCTGATATTTTCTATATTCAGCGGGAATAAGAGTGTGACTTTATTCACATTCCTTACTAATTTCGATACTCGCATACGTTACTACTTCAGACACTTAACTTTTACTCACATTCCTTACTACTTTAGATAATCACATACGTTACTACTTCATACACTTAACTTTTACTCACATTCCTTACTACTTTCGATACTCACATACGTTACTACTTCAGGCGTTAAACTTTTCCTCACATTCCTTACTACTTTCGATACTCACATACGTTACTACTTCAAACGCTTAAGTTTTACTCACATTCCTTACTACTTTCGATACTCACAAACGTTACTGCTTCAGACGCTTAACTTTTACTCACATTCGTTACTACTTTCGATGCTAACATTTCACTCGCAAGAAACCATCATGATTATCAAACTTTGTATATTAAAAAGTGCATTTAATTAACTCTTTTTAAGTGAAAAAATCAATGCCCTTTTAAAGTTTAAGACTGGATGGACAATAGACTTTTGTTTACATAGTTGAGAAAAGAAATGCTTACCATTGACACTGCACGTTCTGCCTCCAGAGATACCTTTTTCACACACTTTACCATATTCGCAGTCAGTCTGACACATTGTCTGAAATATTTGTGTTTTACTTTGTTTTTAATCAGACAACGTTTTTAATTACAAAGTAACTTCAGTCAGTACATACGATTTTTCTACACTGTATACCACTTTACCACAAATTTGATAAATGACAAGCTAACTGCCCAATCAAAGACTTTTGCCAGGGAATGTTACATTTCCGCCTGCAATTTGATAAAGCTTTATTACTAGCTGTTTGTTAAACATTAACTAGTGGACCTGTGACGAAGTTTGTAAAGCCCTTTCCTTTTTATTGAACAACATTTATATAAGGTTGGGAAGCAGTTTTCAGACAAGTAATCGTATTCCCATGGGAACAAAGGCACCCCTTGGCTTGTTTTATAGTTATGAAAGAGACTTTGTGAGCTTTCCCAGACACGCAGGCGACATTATCACCTTAAAAACATCACGTATCTGGAGATATTCTTATGGAAACCCGTTTTTGGTCAATTGTGGACACTATTTACCCCGGGACTCCAGTTAATTAAAACAACAATTTGGAACGGTGCTCATTTTTAATTTACATCTCTCTATTTAAACAAATTGCATACCAAAATTTATACAAGAGGGATGATTTTAATTTTTATGAAATTTCCCCATTTGGATGGGGTGTACCTCATGCTACATCTTATGGGGTATACATTTCTCAGAATGGTTTGCCAGGGTTAGTTTGTTGAGGATTTTTTTTCAATGAACGTAATCAATATATTACAAAAACTTCTTCAACAGGGGGGGGGGGGGGGGGGGTGGGGAGGCTACCGTTTACAAATTGCGTAAATATTTTGCTGTTTTTTTTTGGTGGTTTTGGTTTGGTTTTGGAAATTCATGTAATCAAAGACTTTCTGCAAAGGTTAAAACCCGATTTTTATGGGGATGGGGTTAAACTTCGTAAGATTTGGGTCATGGGGTGCAATTTTCCAACGCTTTTGATAAAAATAAAAAACGTTTTGTTAAAAGAGTTACGACAACTGTTTTGAGACAGGGGGGGGCGGGGTTGGGGTTTCACCCCTTTAAAGATAGGACCAAAACCCCCCTCTTTGGTGTCTGGGGGAAAAAGGGGAGGACCTGTGATGGGCAGTTTTATCCCCGACGAACTGTTTTGATTTCTCGGCTGTTTCGTCGGGCCCTTTTTTCTCTTGGTGCTCCCTTCTGCAAAGGCATTGATACATACGTTTTTGTTCTCAAGTTTCTTTTTATATTTATACACGAGCATTTTTTTTTACATACCATTTTTTTTTTTTTTTTTTTTGGGCTTTTGTTTTCATTGGGTGTGTTAGGGATTGGCCTAGGGGATTATTTTATTTACACTGTCCTGTGCTTGGAACAGGTGGGGGGGGGGGGGGGGGGGGGGGGGGGGGGGGAAGGGGGGGGGGGGGGGGGGGGGGGGACGGGGGGGGGGGGGGGGGGGGGGGGGGGGTGGGGGTGGGGGGGGGGGTTTTGGTGGGGGGGGGTGGGGGGGGGGGGGGGGGGTGTGTTTTTAATATGGTGTTCGTTTGTCCTCGTGTGTTGCTTTGTATGCTAGTGTGTTTAATCAGACAACGTATATATGAGTGTGTACATTTTTTGGGTGTTTTTTTTTTTTGTGTGTGTGTGTTTTTGTTTTTGTTTTTTTTTTTTTTTGTGGTGTGGGGGGTTTTTTTGGGGGGGCGGGTTTTTGGTACTTCTTATGAGGACAACCAATTTGCTAGAAAATTATGAAAGCGCTTCTCCTATCTTTTCTTTTTTTGGAGACGCACACCTAGCTAAATATGTCTGAGTTACGAATTAATCTACTTTTTATGTTTGTGTATAGGTAAAATGTTGAGAAGCAGGGCTTTGAGAAGCTCAGGTTTTGTGTTTTATTTTACAAATTGATATTTGTAGTTTTTGTAAAGAAACTTTGCGTTACACTATTTGAAGAAGAATTAAATTTACGTTAAACTTAGGTCTATTTCTTAGAATAAAGTAGGCATTTTCAAAACTTTCTTTTACATTGTATTTTCTCTAATAACCGACTATAATTGATACTCCTTGGGCAGAAACATTTAACCCACGTATGGCATCGGTTTTCCTAAAGCATTTGAGTGTGTGAAAAGCTAATTTTATATTCATAAGCAAAACCTTTATTAGTAATTGGATGAGAACTATAACGATGATAAAGGATACAGTTATCAAGCCCATTGAACAAACTTTACTTTCACCAGCAAAGAAAAGGAATTTTGTACTAAATATTTTCTTAAGGTAGTAGACACCTAATGGGCACCAATTCAAATCATTATAGGCTAAATAGTTTCTTAATCTATATCATTTCCAGGATTTAAAACAAATTTTAAAAGAAATTTACCGTGAAAAAATTAAGTTATAGGAATTTGAATAACCCTACCCCCATTTTGGAATTATTTATAAAATGACATCACACGAGAGATAAGAAAATACATGTATTTCATTTATTATTCAATAATTTGGTACAGATTTGGTATCAGAGTAACAAGAACTATATTTCTTTCAGAAAGTATACACCATTTACTATATTATCAACAAAATTTATAAAACGTTTATGAAATAATCAGATAGTTTTACATTTTTCATGTACTTTTTTGGCCATGTTCAATTTTCAACATCAAAGGTTTTAAGAAAAATCAACATTTTCTGGAAATGGGGCATGACTTTTTGTATATTTATAATTAAAGGTCCACTAATAAGCGAAAATTAAGTGACAGTTATTTCAATGGATAGTACATTACCTTATGCAAGACACTAAATAATGAAGATTTGCAGGTTAAAATTTACAGAAAGTGTTTGGAACACGAAGAAAAGTATGTGTATTATGTTGAAATCTCAGTGATTCGACAAAATGACTACCCAGGTCTTTTTAACTTTGTTCATAATGCATAGAAAAATAATTGTACATGTACATGTACTGTGGTTTATTTAGAATTTCTACATACCAACTTTCATTTTTTATTAAAAATAACTTATTTCTGTGTTTTTTAAAGTATATTTGAATTTTCGCTTTCGTTAGTATTGGACCTTTAACTATAACATTTTGGTAACAGCATGACAAAAATTCACAATGTTTTACCGTCTCCATTTAAAATAATTAGAGTTTGAAAATCTCCATTGGCGATTTAGACGTGTTTGCAAGTAATAAAATCTTCAAATAAGCTAATACTTATGTTTAAAAAATAATAATGTTTTTTAGTCTGAAAACAATATAAACATGTGAAGAAAAAAGCAAAATGATGAAAACAAAGAAGAAAAAGTAAAAAAAATAATTTTGATTCCGGCTGGATTCGAACCGACGCCCCAGAAAACCTCAAAAGATCTTCAGTCCAATGCTTAACAACCTAGGCTAGAGCATTAAAATTGAAGAGTTTCAAGTGGAGGTTTTTATTAGGAGTCTCCTACCTTAAAGGTATTCACTCGTTATCCACATTGTCCATATTGTGCTTTTTGGTTTAAACAATATTAATTCAATAAATACATATACAATGTTTCTGTTAAATAACAGCATGGATCGAGTAATAAGCTCTTAGCCTATTTTATAAAAAACTGTTCCGCTACTTTATTTAGATATTTTAAAATTCGTGTCGGACTGCTGTTTTCATGAACGGCCAGACCTTCGGACAGCTTGAATATCAAATGGGTCGAACTGTAATTACTTTTTACCTTTCAGAGTTTGAAAATCTCCATTGGCGATTTAGACGTGTCTGCAAGTAATAAAATCTTCAAATAAGCTAATACTTATGTTTAAAAAATAATAATGTTTTTTAGTCTAAAAACAATATAAACATGTGAAGAAAAAAGCAAAATGATGAAAACAAAGAAGAAAAAGTAAAAAAAATAATTTTGATTCCGGCTGGATTCGAACCGACGCCCCAGAAAACCTCAAAAGATCTTCAGTCCAATGCTTAACAACCTAGGCTAGAGCATTAAAATTGAAGAGTTTCAAGTGGAGGTTTTTATTAGGAGTCTCCTACCTTAAAGGTATTCACTCGTTATCCACATTGTCCATATTGCGCTTTTTGGTTTAAACAATATTAATTCAATAAATACATATACAATGTTTCTGTTAAATAACAGCATGGATCGAGTAATAAGCTCTTAGCCTATTTTATAAAAAAACTGTTCCGCTACTTTATTTAGATATTTTAAAATTCGTGTCGGACTGCTGTTTTCATGAACGGCCAGACCTTCGGACAGCTTGAATATCAAATGGGTCGAACTGTAATTACTTTTTACCTTTCAGATCATTAAAGACACTTCATTCGAAAATAAATCATTACCTTAGTTGCGTTCATATCTTTATTTTCGATATAAACACAGCTCCCGCGACGTTGATCTATTTCTGTTGGAGTTGAGAAAAGTTCACATAAATTGACTTTACTCCAAAAGTTCAATGCCTGACAGTGTTGACGGGCGCCACATTCATTGACACAACGCGTAACTGACGTCCCCGGTATAAACTGAAATCTGTCTTGTTCTGTATGACAAAGCTTTTCAGCAGCGACCGAGCTGAAAGCATTGCTCAAAATTATTATTGCATATTCCAATTTCATATTTATATAAAAAAAGTATGATTTAATAGATCGAAAACTTTTTTACATCAGGTAAAACTAATGCGTTTTCTATGTGCAACTGGAGGATAGAAAATCAGTTTAATTCATGTGCACACTGAAGCATAGTTAATTTATTAAGTCAAAGGAATTACTTATTGATGATTTAAAAGCTTTATTATTGACATCAGTTTCTTTGTTGTAATAACGTATATTTTAAATCGATCCCAGAGGCAACGTTGTCATGGTAATACCAAACATATGTGAACCGGCATTACAACGAACTGGAGTAAATCCACGGCATACATTGTTCAGAATGCGCACTTCGTTCCTTTTTAGTAAAAGGCTGTTGGCGAATACTCATCCTGTCGACTCCTATAGGAAAGGGTTAAGCTAAAAAGCCGGACTACCGTCCTTCATGTAAATAACTTACTCCCCTTGTAACCCATTCAAGCGGTTAGCGCTAAAACAATATTATAAGTATGTTTATAAAAGAAAATTGATCATGTTTAGCACCTAAAACGTTCCATATCCCTGATTATGATGCCAATATTCCGCTACCAGAAAGTCGTATTATTTAATTAAACGCAACAACATTAAATTCCTGAGGGTGATAGACTGAGAACATTACGTCAGCAAGTGTGTCAGGAAAACCATCTATGACCATATAAAATGTCTATGCAGTCGGCACATGCCTTCGGAATGAATCAGGATATCATTTGATAATTCCGGCATAAGATTTTCACATTATGTGCATATGAATAAAAAACAAGTAGAAAACATCGTTACTGAGCTACATTGTTTACAAATTTGTTCAATGTTTATCACGAATGTGACAATATAGTTTATCTACTACATATTTTAACAATGTAACAGTGAATAATTCTAAGTAATGCATAGAAATAACAGCTATTTCACTTATCGTCTTCAAGGAGAGATACACAATTACCTAGGTGGTTGGAAGAATAAAATACTACACATTTCTACAAACACTAATTATATATTTGATTTGTTCAGGAATTAAAAACAGTGACAAAGTCCAAATTATAATGAAATTACCTTTGACCTCAACAAAACAATACATACTTTATTGTCTTAAACGGGCAGAAGCAAATATTATCATCTGGTCACAGTGATATCATAATTATATATGTATTACTTTGATACTCTAAAAACATTTTAATTGGATTATGTTATGGCGGCCATAGTACTAGCAACCATAAATTCTATAAGATACCCTATAAACAAGGAAACATTTTGATCTAGGATTTTTATACTTTTCCCCTGCATTACTAATTACATGTACAGTTGCCATTAAAGTAATCGTTCTCACCACTACATGACCTATTACACGACTTACGACTTCCAATACCTAGAAATTTACTGTTTGAATCTTGTATATTTAAGCAACTTACCCAGCTTCCATCAGTTTCAAAATTATTGTCAATGATAAGTGTATGTGCTGTTCCAACTGTTGCGACTGCAACACATTTCCCTTGTTAGATCATTGTTCCTAATCCATCTATTGTGTAGGTTAGCATACGTAGGCTGAAATATTTCCCTACACCAATTCTTCTATCACGTTGCGATATTTACAGAGCCGTATATTTGCAAAGTCTTGATTTTGGCAATACTAGGTGCCAGATTATTTCTGGGAATCAGTTACTAGTATTCAAGAAAATACCAATACGTATTGTACGTATGGTGTTGTGATCAGTATTTGTAGTAGATCCAGAATTCATGGTAACTATTTAGAATCAACTCATGCTATTCGTATACACGAGCAAAGTACGTGCATATTTCCTATCAACAAACACCCCGCCCATGTTTGTCTCTGTCAAACCAGAAAAAAGAAAAACAGGTGGCAAAACCAATTAGCTATTTACATTATCAATTAAATAATCCATTTTTTTTCTTTCGGATTCTGTTAAAGTAAGTATTGCTAAAAAAATAATTCGACCCAGCTGTCAAATGTTGCCAGTTTGTACAAAGGGTGTAACCACTGCCGTTCTAATGAGGGCCGTTCTATAATTCAACTTATGTTAACATGTCGTTAAGAAAATCAGATTTATCGGTTTAAAGTGTTTATAATTGGTAATCTTATCTTGGCAAATGGGACAAAAAGAAGGTGGCCTTGCATGAAAGTTCTTAAACCAAGATCATTATCAATGAGCAGAGCTAAAGCTGTTCACAAATAGATGAGGAATTTTCAACATAGACGAGACGCGCATTTCTACTGAAAAATCTCCCTCTTCTGTTTTATTGGTCAAAAGCGAATTTCAGGTCCAGCCGTAACACCAGTCCAAATTGTTCACCTTGTAATGCCACTGGTCTTTGTGTACCACCTTGTTTTCGTTTTCAAGTTTAAGCGGGCAGTCGATGATCTTCTATCAGGGCCTCTTCCAGGAACTGGTGCTACACTGTCAATCTTTGGATGGTCGAATATTTCTATTTTTATGAGTATATAAAGACACACTTGTCATATTCCCGGAGGTATTGGTACAGAATACACCTTTCAATTTTTGAATTTCGGATGTCGCGCTGGCACGACATTCAATTTTTGAATGTCGGATGTCACGCTAGCACGACATTCTAATTTTTAATGTCGTATGTCGCGCTAGCACAACATTCAAACTTTAGTAGTTTTGTAGATTTTGAATGTCGAATGTCGTGTGTCGCGCTGACACGACACTCAATTTTTGAATGTCGAATGTCGTATGTCGCCCTGGCACGACATTCAAACTTTGAATGTCGTATGTCGTTTGTTGAGCTAACTTCACGCGTTGAATGTATGAATGAAGTATAAGTTTCTTACTTATATATTAAAATTAAATAGTTAAACATATATACTATGCATGTATGTGATTGTGTAAATGTGACACCTCATTTGTTTTTCAGATTAGTTTATAGAAGGCCGCATTGTAAATATGATGTTGTTATCGATTTCTATATACAGTTAAACTTCGTTCGCTCGAATACAACCGATCGCTCGAACGGGGGGGGGGGCGGGAAAAAACCCCCAAAAAATTTTTTCCCCCCCCGAACACCCGGACTCTCGACCTGTCCGGTCCCGCAGCAAACATTGTCCTTCTTGCTAAATTTTTTTCCTTCGAATACAACCGATAGCTCGAACTCGGCCGACGGTCCCGGCAAAATATCTATATAAATCATATTGTTCCACCTTTGAACCTCGAACCCCTGATCTCTCGAACCTGTCTGGCGGTCCCTTCAGATCAATTTCATTGTCATTTACATGCTTTTGCTCGAACAATAAAAGGTGTCAGTCTCAATTATCGGACAAACAATTGTACTTTTGATCAGACGTTTAATAGACCGGCGTTGTTGAACGGTGCATGTTTTTAACACCTCGGTAAATGAGCAATAAAAGGTAATCTAAATTTCTTTTACAATGTTGATAAATAATAGTAGTAGATTGTCATAGATTTAAGTTTTTTTCACGACAATGGATAGAATATTTAATGAGTGACGGATCTTTCAGAAGGGCATGTTGCCGTTAAAACATTAAGAAAATAAGTGCAAGTTACGTGGTAAAGATTTTATCACTTTGACTTCTAACTAAAATTGGAAATAGTGAATAAAGTTTTTGTTTTATGAGCTTCTTCATGATATAAAACGTTGTGAAATGTCTTACGTTTTAAGAAAGTCAGGTATACCGGTATCGGAAATCGGCTTTTAGACCCACCCACTAAAGGCTCTTCAAAAAGGAGGTAGTCAAAACAAAATTAATGCAATCCTCAACTGAATTTCGTTGATTTAACCATCTTTTTATGCTGGAAAAATTGTCTGAGGTTCACAATTGGTGTATAATACGCACTAATTCATGGAAAGAGGGGTAAAAATGCGTATCATATTCGAGTTTCTGCATTATAACACCCATGAATGGCGGACCTCGATGGCTCGATCTACTGATCCCTCGAACTAAAATCGACGGTCCCTTCGAGTTCGGGCGAACGAAGTTTAACCGTAATATCATAATGTGTTACCTTCTGAAAATAAAGATATTATTATTATTAATATTCTTATCATTAATTGTAATCGACGATTGATTGGTTAGATTTAGCGGTGCCGCAATACATTTATAAACAAAACGGAAGTCAGATTTTTGGCGTTAACAACAGAAAGTTTGGTCAAATAAAAGGCAGATGTTTTACTATAACATACATAAATCCAAATCTGCAAAAATACAAATTAATGGTACCAGCAGCAGAGAATACCTTTAACTTTAATCAGCCATATACATGTAACATGTACATGTATTAGAATGCACTCTTAGAGAAGATGTTAAAGAGGCACTCCCTACATCTAGCAGATTATATTCTCGAAACATAGATTATGTGTTATATGAAAGTAAAATGATAAATAAATACAATTTCAAAGAAGAACCTGTGGCGAAAAATGCCTCATTTTACCACAATTAATCAATATAGAGGCTTTGTGTAATAAATCGCATCCACCCATTAATTGTACAACAACAACTCTACATAGATTATTGAATGGTTTACGGTACTGCAGTATATTTCAAACCGCTGATTTTATCGATAATGACTGGGAATGCATACTTATTCAGCTATTAGCTGAAACTTTTAGGTTAAGTTATAATACTTCCAAAGATTCTATTATTTATGTTTTGGAGGTTATTTGTGTGGCTTCTGTTATAGGGTATGTCCCTTTATGTTATACAATCTGTATTTTGATTAGCATTGCGAGGATTGGTTGCTGCCTAAAGAGTGACAGGACTGGTGTCTATGGGCGGGCAAAGGCGGATACTTTGACAGGTGACACAGGAGCAGCGTCATTGTCGTGATCTACTGATTTGTTGTAAGCTTCCTTGTCGTGATCTGTTGATTTGTTGTCTGAACAAAACAATGATGCAGCTGAATATGTAAAACATTTCCATAGCCTTAATCAGGACCAGAATCGAAAGTTAAAAAACATTATACGACTTTACCCCCAGCAAAGCTATTCAAAAAGTGTCTTCTTACGGTTGTAAGAGGACACTTTGTACACGTTTGTATAAACAAATAATCGTTTTATAACCGCATGCTTTGCACGTCCTTTTTTGATAGCGATAAGCAAGAGTGCTAAAAATGTCGCTACTCTGAAATCTGTAAGTTTAAAATTAAAATCTATGTAAAATTAATATTAGTTCAATTTTTATTTGTAAGATTATTCTTTTCATTTGAAAAAAGGCGTTATTAGACTACATGCATTTCTAATATACCTGCTGGAGACCAGTTTTAGCCCACAACTCATCGGATTCGTTACGTCAGATATTTTTAGAAGACTGAAACGTCAATTGATCCAGTATTGAAAGTGGCCTTATAAAAAAGTAGAAACTTAACACCTATATAAATATTAGGGTAAAAGATATAATGTCGGCTTGGAGAACGGAATGGAATTTTTTTGCCTTATTTTGAAGTGGTAATGCAACGATGTTACCTAGTCATCGCCAGAAACATATTTGTACCAGAAAACGTTTGTATGCAGATATTAATACAAACGAGTAAAACGAACAGTAGTTAAAAACGTCACACAAATTGACAGAAATCCAAAAATCCAATGTTTTGTGAAAAATCATTGGATAACGTAACGATTATATTTTTACTTGCACGCATGATATTGTCGTAAACTTTTGTGTACGCATATATCTATCACATCACTATCATATTATCCTTAATAAACTGTTGTCGTCATTACTTAGTCTGATAACAAATAAGCAAATATCATTTGTGGCGTTGTGGTAACATACAACCAAT
Source organism: Saxidomus purpurata (assembly GCA_022818135.1). NCBI lineage: Eukaryota > Metazoa > Mollusca > Bivalvia > Venerida > Veneridae > Saxidomus > Saxidomus purpurata. The sequence goes on along the minus strand of JAFMSR010000002.1, from coordinate 23,520,971 downwards.
TCCGATCATTCCATAGGTTGACGGAAATATTTAATATGTTGACAATCAAGGCAAGTTCTGATGTTTTGAATTCGTTCAAATCCGTATGATTTTACTTTCTCAAAAATACATTTGTAAAAGTCAAAGTTTGTATAGCAATACAATGACTTTGCACATGGAAGGACAGTCAGAGTTTACCCAACTATCCTTCCGGGGAAAAACCAATTTCCTATTCTCCGCAAGAAACTGCTAAATTTCTCGCATGAAGATACATGGTGGGTAGCAGGTCTCGAACTCATGACCCTTAATCTGAGTCGTCATAGTGATTTCAAGTCAGCGACTCGATCCACTCGATAACGGAGGCAACCGTACATGCATAGCGCATTGTGTTACTTAAATGTATTTAATTTACCTTTTAAGAGTGGCCCGTGAAGTAATCTTCTATGCCTGCAAGCGCACACTTGCTTTCAAAATATTCTTAATTTACTAAAACATACTAAGGAAGAATTCGCCTTTTCCTTCGAATACATCGTTTATTTGATGGTGTAAGCACAACCACTTCTTTTGTAGTCCCGCTTAAACAAGGGCGGATTCCCCGTGCAAAACTTACATTTAAACAAACAAAACAGATTAGGCCGATACCATATTATCTGTAGGTTCAGCACTGATTTATACGTATAAAAAGTTCTTTTTTTCACACAAATTCAATACATCCTGCAAGAAATGTTCCAAGAATCATGTTTGCGGATATCCCCGTGCAAAAATTACGTTTAAACAAACAAAACAGATTTGGCTGATTTTAATATATTATCTGTAGGTTCAGCACTGATTTATACGTAAGAAAGTTATTTTTTCACACAAATTCAATACATCCTGCAAGAAATGTCCCCAGAATCATGTTTGAACGTCGTAGAAGTCAGATACATGTACTCGTTTTGCTGTAGAAGTGTCATCTTACAACCGTAAGAAGTATATTTTATACACAAGGCTTCGCCTTGGACAATTTGGTTGCGCTTGTGTATAAAGTATACTTCTTACGGTTGTAAGAAGACACTTTTACAGCAAAACTCGCACTGTATCTATTACTGAAACCTATCAATTTGAGTTTCTCGAGCAAAAGCACGTGCTAATCCCAACTGTTACTGCATAGTTTATTTCCCCACTTTTTATTCCAATGCGTTTTTCGCAGTTTGTTTGCAGGACCATACTAGGCGGTGTCAACGTTTTAATGACTTAATGTGACCATTTTATAAAAACAAAAATAATATCAAAATAATATATAAAATTCTTTTTTCTTTTGTTTTGTCCCGAAACGATACATTGCCAACGAATGCGAATAATCAGAATGGTGATGAAGAGTAGAATCATAGCAGCTGTGACAGTTGCTGTGAATTAAGTACAGGACTTCAGTTGATTTCATATCAAATCTCTATCTCAATTAGGCATTCGTCTTAATAACAGTAAACTATAGAATTAAGCTTGTTTTAGTTCTACTAATCAGAACCTTACAACATAGGCAAAGTTACTGTCCACTAGAATACTAGTATTGCTTTATTTCTATGACTATAATATAATGTGTAAATAGCTATTTCTACTTCACCAGTTGGAGTGTTTTGGGTCATTTTCTTCCTGAAAAGGTAAGATAGGCAATTTATTCAACCAATATATTCGTTAACTCATCCTGAAAAAAACAACTCCTGCTGTATGTGTACAGTAGTGTGTCGGTAATACTTTTCATTTGCCTTTAATCGAAATTTGACTCCAATAAGGAACCACCATGTTTCACTTAAAGAAATTCAGTGTAAGAACTCTGAAGTACAATTTAAAATACAGAACACTCATGCCGGGTACAAACGTCTGATTCTAGGTTAAAATTGTTTCAGAAAAAAAAAAAGAAATGGAAGCATATTTGCTGTGGTAATCGTATTGACCGTTTGTTCGTACGTTCAAATCAGGTCTCAGTCATAATAACTTCGTTACTGTTTATGAATTCACAGACTTTTAAAACATAACTGGATCATTTGTTGCAAACAGCACTTTACTCAAGGGTCAAGGACGTTGTCTGTTGTAACAGTCCATCTTTTATTTCTTGAGTCTGCCGTAACTGCGTTTCTGTTTTGGGGGACTTCAAAAAGACTTTACAGAAGCGTAGAGCACCATTTAAATGTGTGTCGTGCACAGTATTTACATCCTTACACTGTATCAAAGGTTTTAACTCTGTGACAAAAAAGCGCCAAAATGGATTCTATTGCAATACTGCATAATTATGTCATCCAATTTTTTTCTATCTAACTTTCAATTATTATAATTATCAGAATGTGCAGCAATGTACAATAACATCTAAATGTTTGCACGAATGTACACGTGAAGCACTTTATTATAAAGTTTTATTCTCAAAAAACTGCTTCTCTCTCAATTGTAAAGGCAAAACCAAAAAGTTTAAAACTTCATTTTGGAGACAAAATTTGCTTAGTTTTGACAATTCGAGCTTCCAACTGTTTCTTGCTTTGCCTCTGCTATCTTAAACCAGTGGTAAGTTTTCTAACATATCAGTGCAACCGACACAGTTATGTTACATGCATTTTAAAATTCCTGATACTTACGAGTTTGTTTTGACGAATCTGTGCTTATTTTTAGATGTAATACAATTACCTTACACGAACATCAGTTTCCAAAGTGAGAACATAGCTTGGCCGTTTGAACTTGCTTGCACATTGATGCCACCTCCCATAATGTCAGGGATGCAGATAAGAGCACCATTTGATGTTCCATTTCCGGTACCCGGCTGCCAAAAACGTATCGAACCTTCACCGTAGGCGTAGAGGAGACCACCATATGTGCAACCAGCGGCTTCTATACTCGTATCATAGGCCAGACTGCCACTTCCAATAAAGCGAAACCCGGAATTAGAGCCATCTGCCGCTTGCACCTTCAAAGAAATGTGTAAAACCAGAGATAAGTTAAAACTTGTTGTTTATAGAATATACTAAACAAAGAATTCCGCTTAAATGGATTTGCCCATAGGGTTGAGTGTATTGTGTCAATAATACAAAATAAATGGGGGGTATATAGGAGTCACCCGGTGGTTGGTGACACGACTACTGACTGAACTTTACTGTTATCGAATAATATGTATACAGTAAGTATGTCTTATTAACATTATCCTTATAAGTTTGACATGAATGAAGTTTTCTATGATTATTTGCTGTAAAACATTGAAAATGGTTTAAAGTCTTAAAATAATAAGTAAAACAGAAAAAAACTGTAAAAAAAACTGTATTAGATGGGTTTCGAACTCGCGTCCGCCGCAGTAAGTCAGCGCATTTCAATTTCCAGCATCTCTACCAACTGCTCTATGTCCGCCGACTATAGAGCTATGGGTAAAAAACGAGTTGTTATAAATTTGTATGTCCAAGTCGTTCGTTCGCGCATTAATAGTATTTACGATTAGTTACACATTTAAAGAATAACAACGAAATAATATTATTCTATTCTGAAATGTTTTTAAATTATTTAGATTTATTACTATATAATTTTGAAACAGAAATCGCTATAATGCCTAACAACTGTTTATATGGAACTACTTGTTTGTATGTTGTGCGTTCGGCCGTAAGGGGCCGATATACTCTGTTAACTTTGGTTCGATTTCAACAATCGACCCAAAAAGGGCCTCACAAATTCACTGTAAACAAAAATACAGCGGAGTCTGTTTCTAAAAATGAGAAATCCGTAAATAGTTTCACCACAACTAAAGCTCTAGTCATAATTTCGCAAATAAAAAATGTCTCATTGTGGAAGGTTTTTTTCCGAGCATACTATCTGGACTTTGAAAGTAAGACCACTGTGAACAAATACTTAGTTTGAAATTATAATTGTTCACGCATGTTTCAGTTGGCATGAAATAAATGAGTAAGCCTCAATACGTTTAACGAAATTGTTGTGACATAATACATGTACAAAATCGAATCGAAAAAAATCGAAATCGGCAATACCAGTAAACAATCGAAATCAATTCGAATCGATTGTCAGCCGAATGTTGCAGCCCTTATTAATAAAAGTGCACAAAATGTTGTACCCAAGCTCTTGTAAATGTACTATCAATGTCGCTTATGCTGGAGAAACCTTGCTCGAGGTTCGAGCCAGAAACCGTCTGTCCAAGTGTTAGACTTCCTGTTTCTGTAGGAGATAACAGGGTCTTATCCCAAGCATAGAATTCCAGTTCACCACTGTGTATCCGGTTCCATCCAAAATTCCATCCGTCTGTTCCGTCAAATATTCCTACGGTTATACAATTAGAACTTTTATTGAACCGTTGACCTGAAATTATCCTTGATTTTAAAGCAATAATAGAAAATATATTTTACCATGTGAAATATGCCGGGATGCAGTTAATATTTGCAGTTTTACATATACGAAGGTCGAATGCCTGAGTAATTAATGATGAAGCATGTGAAGTTTGAATATTACCTGTTGTGGAACTAGTATTAAGGCTACCAAGTCAGTCAAATATCTTGGTGCAGTCATTACAAGGTCGGTGGTTACCAAAAGCAAATGCCCGTTTAAAATGTTTGTATCGTAAGAGTACGTATCTTACTTTTCACACTAAGAAATTGTTAGTCATGGCTTTAATACAGTGCCATTTTGATTATGTTTGTTCGTTCTGGTACCCTAGCTTGACTAAAAACTGGACGAAAAGGCTTCAAACAAGTCAAAATAGCTTAATGTTCGTTTTGTTCTTGCCTTGGATAGTAGGTCCCATATAGGCCCATAGCATTTCAGGTCTCTAAATTGGTTAACCGTGTCTAAGACAATTAATCGGTTAACTCTTTGATATGTCCATAATATTAAGATGGGTACATCCCCTGATTACCTTAATGATTATTTTGTACCCCTTAGCTCGATACACGATCGGTGCACAAGGTCCGGAGTCACTGCTCAATCGAACCAAGTTTCCAGTTCAAGTTATTCACTGCCTAGGGTAGGCAGTTTTGGCAAAAGGTATTTTGCCTTCAACGATGTTATTTTATAGTTGGCCTTTTAATTGAAGTAATGCTGATAATGTTCAAGTTTTGTGTGATACAGCTCTGTGATTTACATACAGGTTTATAGGTTGCAATAATACTTCATACTGTGATACTAGCACTAAATATGTGATACACTTTAATCTAATTGATATATATGCGTGTAATGTGTTCTAATGCACGATAATTCATTAAGTAATATAGTACATGACTTTTTGTGTCATGCCACCAACAACATGGACCACGATGGAAATAAGGTGAAATTCGTTTTCCCTTTTTTGTGTCATTCCTGGTATTGGTGAGCATTTCATGGTCTAGAATGTACGTATGGCTAGTGTGCTTGCCATTGGTAGCTTGTTATATCATGAATCTGGGTTTTGTTTTTGCATTGCCGTGTTTTATATGTATATGTACACTATTACCAAAATAAATATATCTATCTGACCGACAAACAGTGAGATATATATTGGTACAAGCTCTTTATTTCAAGAAAATCTAACTTTAGTTACAATTTAAACAATAAGTTCAGCTAGATATAAGTGCAAATAGTTTAAGAATTAATGTTTTCAATTCATTCTTTAACTGTACAATCACAAGATGCGTCTTTATTGTATTTACTAAAAGTTCAGCTAAATGTCAGACACAATTCACGTGACGAAAGGTTCATGTAGAGCTAACATAACGTTCTTGAGCAATGTAGCAGATTTCTAATATTGCCTGTTTAAGGTGTCTAAAGATTTTCTTGCCAGCGACATTATTTTATGCTTTTTCGGTAAATTTGTGTTAGTAATACAATCTATGATAAGATAACTTCAGCGATAGACTTACATTATGAAATTATAATACCCGATTATTAGTAATAACTAAGCAGTTGCTTTCAAAATGTTCACATATTATTAGCTGATTGACCTACCTTGTCCAGCAACAGAGGGCGCCCAAGCTCTTATCGTAGAAGTATTGTAACCGTAAATAACATATGAGCTGCCGCGTGTTGTATTAACTCGTATATTTCTATCGTACATCACGAAGGCTGCCCCTGTGAAAAGTTAAAAACTAATTTATTTCTTTGAATAAAGAACATTGGAATATTTTGTAGAATTTGTGATGTGTTTATAAAACATTCGCTTTCAGACATATTAAAATGTTGGTATCAACAAGTATTTACTTAGTTTCTGAAATGGGTTATCAATATGGTAATATGATTCTGAATCCGAACCCGCTGTAGTCGTGCCTCGGATCATGCGAGTGCAAAATCTTGTTTAAATTTCTATTGTAATGAACCTTTTATTACATACATTAAGTACTTGTCTGTACATTTATAACTGATTTTGTCTCTGTATTTAATCGTTGAAGTCAGGAGTTCGGATGCGTAGTAATTATATCACGAATAAGTAACAAGAGTGATTTAATTTTTTGCATCCACAAGAATAACATGTATTTCATTTAACGCTTAAATACTTTGGGTGTTTTTTCGATTCTAACACGATAGTCTTAGAAAAGTTGAACGCGTAGCAGTACTTCATTGTAACTACAAACACGGAATGTTTACTTACATACGTAATGTGTACATGTTGCTCGCGGCGGCACGTGATCTATTATATACCTTTCAGTAATATGTCAAAAAAGGCTTAATTTTTGACAGAATATCTATATAATAAATAATCAAACATGTAGTTTGTTTTCTTACTTATTATATACCCATAACTATTCTGTCAAAAATACAGCCTTTATTCAACCAGCAAGTATGGTCTGACAGAAAAATAATCCGTATTGTATGTACGTGCAATACACACAACGCTTAATAACGTCGCTTTTGGCTGGATCGTAAACTACTTGTTTATACGATGACGTCAATAAAATTACGTCGCACACAAAGCATATTTCGAGCTAATAAGAGATTCTCTTCAATATTATGCTTAAAATGTTATTTTGATTTGGTTTATTCACGCAGACAAGTGTCAAAGGTAAATAATAAAAGGGTTATTAGTATAGTAATGTGATTCACTAGTCGGATTGGCTCTCGTCGAGGTCGGATCATACTCGTGCTACGCTCTCGTAAGATCCGACGCACGACGAGCAAATCCGGCATCCTGGATCACGTTACTATACTAATAACCCTATTGTATTTATATCGGAAAAATGTTTCACAGAAGAGCGTTGTATACGACGCTAAATTATTAACGTCATCAGCATAGACAAGTGGACAAAATGAAAAGCGTCGCTGACATGCAATAATCTTTCTATGGATCAACGATCAAACATTGGAACTGTAGTTGTTTCACTTACGTGCAATACGGAAGTTCATTTCCCTCAGGTCACGTTTTTATCAGGTATATAAACTTCATGTCGTATTTTTGACAGAATATTCAGGTATATAATAAAAAGCTGTACCTATATGTACTTAAATGTTGTATGGTATTTATACGTAACATGAAATCACAGTTACCGATAGAGTCCGAGTAGTAACCAGGATATTTTGAAGCTGACGATGGGAACTTTGTCCGGGATATTACAAGTGTCGGATATTCTCCTATACCATGTGCCCACTCTGCATAACTTCCGGTACCTAAGGTTAAACACAACAACATTGTATTTTAAAATACACAAAAGCATCATTTTGGTTTTCAATTTGGCATTTGCATTTTAAGGAATATTGTAAGTGTTTCTGTATCCGACGAAAACAGATGAAATTCATGATAGTATTTATTCCTATAACCTACTATTGCCACCGGTTATTTGGATACCAGTTTTTGAATAACTGGGAACGGGCAAAGCGGACTTCTTCCAGGCACGGACTCGAACCTGTGCTGTGTAACTGTCTGTACTATATGGACCGTCCCAGTACGGTGAAGTCCCTGAAAATCAGAAAAAAGAGTAGCACAATGCAGAAACCATACATTTATTATATATATGGGACACTGAGGAGTCTTTTACAGGTTGTGTTTGTATGCTTGTGTGTGTTGGTAGTAGTTTGTGTGTGTACATGATTGTGTGGTGTGTTGTGTGTGTGTGTGTGTGCGGTGTGTGTGTTTGGTGGTGTGCATTTTTTGGGGGCTGTGGGGCTCGTTTTGGGGAGGCTGCGTTTTTGGTACGTGGCATTCCCTGTTTGATATTATTTTTGTTTTGATTTCGAAATACTAAAGAGACTAGATATGAGTTTATATGTTATTTGCGTGTTTTATATACACGTACCTGTGTAAACACAACGGCCGAAATAGCCGTTATTTTTATTAGGGGAACTGACTCTGATTTCTTCGTCGTTATATATGTAAGCTATTCCGGCGTACGGCTCTGGTTCATCATCATCTCTTGTGGGACAGCCTGCAAGAAAACACGGTAATACATTAACAGTGGTTCGAATTCTTATCATCAACGTGACCTGACAATTCATATCGCCAGGCACATTTTACATCGGTTTTGACATGTTTCATTTATTTTATGTTTATCGGTGGTTTATCGAAATATATCGGAGATTTATATCCCGTTAAACTCCCTGTCCACTCAGTGAAAATTATATAAAATTTTCTACCCGGATTAACGTTAAAATGTATACCGATTTAATGAATGCGGAAACCATACGACATAGAGGTCGTTAAAATGACGTCGTGTTTACTACGTTTTCTGATGACCTTTCCAGCTGTTTTCGACATATTTCTAATCAAACTCAACAAAATGAGAGTTTGAGAGACATATAATAAACAGAACATTGTTGGTATAGGTGTAATATCGTTTGTTTGTTGGAGTTTTAACGCCTGTTTCAACCATATTTTTTGGTCATTTTAACAGGTGTGCAGTTTACCTAACAATTATTCCTGAGAAGAACCAGTACTTGACTCCTATCAATCGTAAGAAACTGCCTGAAATTTTCTCACATAAAGAGACATGGTTGGTAGCAGAGCTCAAACCCATGGCCATCAATCTATGAGAAGTTACAATAAATTCAAGTCAGCGACTATAGCCACTCGACCTCGTAGGTGGACGTCGATGTGATATCGCGACAATTTCACCCATTAACACCAAAAGTAGTTATTTGCACTAGTGGTTGGGTCACTTGTGAAAATTCACTTTTGGTGCCCACTCGGTGATATTATAACTTGATATTACACCAAAACCAACAATTATCCCGAGTATCTTAGTAGTTATGTGAGAGGTCTTTAATGCTAACGAACTGAAGCAACTTAACCATATCTATACTAAATTGCTTGGCAATTTTAGAAAGGAAATGTGCGAGTGTTAGTCTGTTATGTGATATAATTGTTACTGAAGAAATTATACATTTCCGAAATCTTCCTATATAGATATATAGAAAGAGCATGTACAATTACGAGGAATACTTCGAGCTACTTTGGACGCGTAGCAACACTTTGAGCATTGTAACTTACAAACGCATAATTCGATTGAACGCGCTTGCTTGCATACGACACGCATGCGTACAATATGTTGCAGTACCGTAAAACAATCAATAACTCAATAATCTTGGTCAAGTTGTTGTACAGTTAAAGGGTTGATAGCTATTACAAAATACATCTATGTTGATTACTTGCAGTAAAATGAGGCTTGTTTTATATACAGTATGTTGTTCTTTAAAACCCTTTGGAAATCGCTTTAAAAACGACAGAGTCACGTGGAACCTTGCATACATATAACACATTGTATTGCCAAAAAATATGTCAAATATCACACAGTTATCTTAAAAGATCCCTAAACTATACGAGTGTACATTTTTTGTCATTTTTAGAGCGATTTCCGAAGGGTAGGACAGAAATATTGGATCATTCCTCGTATGTATTAATCATGTAATCAACTTATCAATAACATGGCTTTGTGTATTCTTTTTATTTACGCAATGACTATGGCTGGTGTAGGTAGTTAAGGCATGAATTATTTGATGTTTTCATTTTATCTAGTATTATCGTTACCTGTTCCTGGAAATATATACCCAGCGTTATCACCACTTGTGACCTTGACCTGCACGTCCACAAGGAGGGGTGTCTCTCCAAGCTCATGATTAACAGAGAATTGTGTGGCATCTTCAACCATTACATTCATATCATACCAAGGACTTACAAAGTCTGGCTCAAAAATTCCCGCTGTAACATAATAACAGAGTTGTTTCGACAAGAGTGTAAATTGCAATCCGAAGTATATATGCCATGTACATTATTTTATATTTATTAACGACCACTTTGTGGAAGCAGGGAATGACTTTTTAAAATTTTTTTTACCCATTATTAGATTTTCCGAATTTACAGAAAGAGATAGAGCACAAAACTGGTCTGAAACACAATTTCGTGCACTAGATGTACAAAAACGTATAATCAGTAACCGTTTTTAACATGACTTTCACAGCCAATTCACATTTGTTCTAAACAATTAATTTGCTGAAATTGTGTGAACAGTACAGCAAGGAATGCTCCTCTAAGAAAGTGATCTTTTCATTTTCAAAAGAATTTCAGTCATGCAAATACAAATTCAAAATTAAAGGAGCTCGCTCTCAGATTTTGGTAAAAAGATAATGTTCTTCGAACTGTCTGAAAAGAAGATATTTTTGAGCGAATCATCAAATATCAAGAGGGCCAAGATGGCCCTATATCGCTCACCTGTATATCAACTGCCAATATAACAAGGGGTCATGACTTTATCATAATTCATTGAGGTCCACTATACATGTATAAGCCTAATATTATGTGATATCAAGTGATTCCCGCCCCTCTCGGGAAGGGTTAATTTTCAACCGGGTTTCATGGTTTGAATAATCTTGGTAAAGGTCCGCAATGCAATGCTACATGCTAAATATCTAATTTCTAGGCCTTATAGCTGCCGAGAAGAAGACGTTTAAGGGTTTTCCTATTTAAATCAAGAGACCCCCGGGCTTGGTCAGTTTTGACCCGGGGCTCATAATTTGAACAATCTTCGTAGAGGTCTACTAGACAATACTACATGCCAAATATCTAAGTTCTATGCCTTGTGGTTTCACAGAAGAAGTGTCATAACAACCAAAGTTCTGCATGGAATGGAATTCTTTAAACACTCCTGCATAGTTTCATCAACATCGGCCCAGTGGTTACAGAGGAGATGTCGTTTGAATCAAAATGTTGACGGACGACGGACATTCATCTATTAGAAAAGCTCACATTGAGCTAAAAAAGTTAGATATTGATGTATTTTTGAAAATAAACGATATCAAGATTATTATAATAATCCCAGTATAATCTATCAGTTCATCTAAAATCTTCAACGGGGAATAATAATTGACATATATAAATGTTCTCCTGATAAGTTGTTTTTAATAGAAGAATCAATATAAATATATTCAATTGTTTTTACAGTTAGCTGAATCATTTATTCCCTGACCTATACATATCAAAACTACAACACAGTGATAACAAAGAAGTAGGGACCGGCTTGTCCAGCATTTGAAATTATTCATTGATAAGCACGATGCAATGACAAAATGATGCAATGATAGTAACCTAGGTAAGGCAAACATCGGACAAGTTTTACCTTGAATGCACTGACCATCGGTACTCCATTTGCCATCAAAGAGACATTGAGAAGTTGTACTGCCGTTAATTTTATAGCCGTAATCACATTTGTACCGGATCATCGCTCCAACGTCTCTGTAGTTTCCCAGTACGATGCCGTTCTCAATGATAGTGGCGTTAATACATTCTAGAATAATTTCATCAATGCAGTTATTCTTAAGCAATACAAGTAAAATATTAAATGTGTAAAGAAACTGAAAGGAATAAGGATGTGTCCATGCATCCTTGTATATGGATATGCACTTTAAAAGTATGTTTTTAACATTGATTTTACCATTTTGTATGTACAATATGCTGCACTTGTATTGCCTGTTGAACTGTAAATATTCACATATTAAAATCAAATTTGTTATTCATGTTAATAATACGGCATATGTATAATTCTGAAAAGAAAAAGGTTGTGTTATGTTCTATAACATATTTTATGTAATATTTAAAGAAAAAACGATTATACGTCGTTGAAATGATGAATTATGTCGTGTGCTACATGTCAATGTCAAAGTTTTTAAACGTTTTCCCTTATTTCTTGATATGAAACCATGTTACTTCACGCATTTATTAGCCGTGGACGTTTTGTTTTTGGTGATTGACTTCTGAAGCTCTAAAATTGCTTTATTCGATCATTTGCTATCCTAAATTATTATGTTGTAAAGTGAGTTTACGCTGATTTCACATCCAATCTCTTTTATGTTTCATCGGCTTAGTTTCCCGCGTACACTGAACTGCTGATACAAAGAGCAATTTAAGCGGTTCTGCAGCCTTCGAAAAGTGCACAGTCTCATACCACATGTTTAAGTAATGCCTGATGCCATGAGCCATTCCGTGTATCATTTCACTCAAAAAGATGGCTGGTGCTATGTCGGTAAATGACATAATTATGCAGAGGCATATCACATCTAGGTTTCACTTTTGACAGCAAACTGCACGGTAGCCTCACCTAACAGCTTCTGAAACAAAACCTCTCACGAATCTAGCAATATTAAAAAACTAGTTCGAACAATCTGGAAAGCAAACCTTGCTACAGAAAAAAAACAGTCTACGTATGGTTTTTCTACACAAATTGGATGTTCGTCGGCAAATAAAAGCAAACAAATATAAGGATTCTGGAGTAACATATAAAACATAAAATTTAATGTAGACCATTCAGAATGATACAATTTCATTAAAATATTTCCCATCTCAGAGTAAAAGGAGAGAAGCAAATCTCTAATACAAAAATTCTAAGGCTACTGTACAGTGGTTCTGTTGCTATTATTCAAAATTATTTAAGGAAAAAAATCTAACAGCTGCTTTAAGAATTAATGAAAAACATGTTCGAAGAATTAACTCAAATTGACGGTAACTTATTGCAAAAATTAAGGATACAAATATTTTTAAAAGATCATAGCACTATATATACGAACTACATACATATAACACATATACACACGTCATATACATATAAAATAACACAGATAGTGGAACTAGGAAACCAGCACATATACATGTTTCAAATTTACTTTCGATGGCTTCATAGGTTTACTTTATTCCATTTTTAAAAGAATAAATCAAATGTGCAACTGAAATCGAGAAAAAGAGTTAAAACATTTAAATTTTTCCTGAATGAAGCAAATCAAATAGTAAATCACTACGAATTATTCATGTGCCACGAGTTTATTTATTTACCTTATCCCAGTGAAGAATTTATTTTGATGTAAATGACCTTCGTTTTTTTCCCCGTAATTGCCTAAATCAAGCTTTTGAAATAAGATTTTTCATTATTATTATTCTTCTTCTTCTTCCTTTTCTTCTTCTTCTTATTATTATTAAATGTATAAAGAAAGTATTACCTTTTACTTTACATTCTTCACCTCCAGTGTCACTTCTTTCACATGTTTTACCATACTCGCATTCAGACTGACACGGCGTCTGAAAATAGTATTCTATCAAGTACTTCTAATTTTAATTAATTTGAGTTTGAATAAAATGTAAGATTTATCTGTGTTCATTGGATTTGCTACATGACATCATTTCAGGTTTAGCCTTCTGTATTTGCTTTTGGCATCGTTTGAAACACTAGCCTATTATAGCTCACCTGAGCACGGAGTGCTCAAAGGTGAGATGGTGTGATTGCCCGATATCCGTCGTCTGTCTGTCGTCTCTTTGTCCACCCTTACCTTGTGGACTTTCTGGAGGCCGCAGTTTAGATCTAATTATCATGCATGTTGGTCCGAATGTTTGTCTTGATGACTTCTAGGCCAAGTACGAAACTGGGTTATATAGGCTCAAGACCTAGATCATTCGATCAAGTCGAAGGAAACTCCGTGAACATTCTCGAAGCCACAATTTTGAAACTTAGTCAGAATGTTTAATCTGATGATTTCTATGTCAAAGGATCTAGATGACCTAGTGTTGAGAACTAGGACTCAGGTCAACCCGGTAAAGCATTGAAAACCCGTGTGAACACTTAAAAATCTTATACCCAAATATCTTGAAATTAGCTCAGGATATTTGTTTTGCTAAACTAAAGGTCACTTTGAAACAAGGAAATTTTGGGTCAAAACCTAGGACACCAGATGAAATCATAGAAATAACATCCAGTGAACACTATAGAATTTACATTTTGTACTCTAGCATTATGAAAACTGGTCAGAATGTTTGCCTTAATAAACTCTATGTCATTTTTGAAACTGGGTATCATGGAATTAAAAGATAGGTCACTAGGTCAAATAATAGAAAACTTAATAGAAACCACATTTGACGCCGAGTCATCTTTCTTAAATAAATTCTTGGCCAATTAGCTTTGGTAAAAATCCTGATCACCAGGTGAATACTCTAGAATCCGCATTTGACAACTAATTGCCTTAAATATTAGTCAGAATGTTTGCCTTGATTAATTCTTGGTCATGTTAGTCAAGTATGAAACTGGGTTACTTTGGGTCCAAAAATATGTCACCAGGTCAAATAACAAAAAAATCTTGCGAGTACTCGAGAAGGCACAGCTGACATCCAGTCTTCATGCAACCTTATAATTGACCTTGTTTGATGGTTTTGCACCCGAGACGTTGTCTTGATATGCTGAACATTTGTGCAAAATGGTTTCAAAATTTTTCCAATGCATGACAAACTTACAGCCCGGATACACAGACGGTCAGACGGACGGACAGACAGACGGACGGTGCGATTTTAATATGCTAACCTTTGGAGACATAAAAATGTGTATACAACGTAATAATGTGTGTGCATGCCTGCATATGTGCTTGTGTGAATGTGAATACTAGTAAAAACAGTTCATTTTACAGGTTTATGGTGACCTTGCTGAACTTTTTTTCGTCAATTCGACAAAATGATATAAGTCGGGACATTGTCTTTATACTGTTTAGCTATTGCCAGCATAATTTTGCTCGGGTATTTACTGATATAAATATACTGAATAAATAATGCTTTCTACGAACCAGCATGAAAATAAAATAACTTCTCGGAATGAAAGTTTTATGTTCATGGTATTTTTATGCATAAAATTTGTCACCTGAATTATCATGCTGAAAAAGGCAAGGTAACGTACATGTATTTCCAAAGTTTCACCTTACCTTCGTTACACTTACATCCTTTTTTTCTATATAAACACAGCTGCCGCTACGTTGTTGTCCTTGTTTTGGAGTTGGGAACAGTTCACATAAATTAAATTTGCTCCAAAAGTTTAGTGCCTGACAGTGTTGACGTGCACCACATTCCCTGACACACTGCGTAATTGACGTTCCAAGTATAAACTTCAATCTGTCTTGTTCCGTATGACAAAACTTTTCATATTTGACCAAGTAGTTGATGTCAAAGGCAACAATGCTCATATTTGTTAAAACATATGACAATTGCAAATATTTGAATACGTGAAACTTGTTTATCATTTTCCTGATTGACAGAATAATTTCTTACTGTTCGAATACTACACTCTTTGTCAGAAATGCTAGAAAATGTTATGCTTGCAGCACGTTTAAGTTTTAAGTAGAATTATTGATACAAAATATTAACAGGAAACTACTAGACAATAACCAAACGTTTAATCAATTTCTTTGTTGATATTATAAATATACTTATTAACATTCGAGAGAATGTATGGTTTATGACCTTAGCAAGGCATTAAAATGATTAGAGTAAGTCCATTTTAAACGATCAAAAATGTATCTCAAAGATCAAGCATGTTACTCGTATATAAATTTTTTGAAATATTTTAGAAAGGGTGAGGAAAGTACCAGTCTCTCGGTTATAATATAGGCTGGTAGTCTTGGCTGTCGGAAAGGTTTATTTGGGGTCGGAATAGCAGATGTTTCACACATATATCAAAATGAAGATACAAGCCAGACATGGTAAAAGTACGACTTTTCGTCAGAAGGGGCTTCTGAGAATATAATTTTGAACTTTAAGCGGGAAAGACTGAAAAAACAACATGCTGTACATGTACACATGTACCATTCAAATATAGGATGTGTCAAATCTGTGAGAAACAAGAAGACGAACATCACTTCGTAATTGAATGTCCATTGTATACTGACGGTGGGGAATCACATGATCAAAATAATCTCTAAACAAAAGAAAATCTATGAAAAATCTTAGAAAATAATGAAATCCGTTTAGCTGTAAATTTGAAATATACCCTATCTTATGACAACATAAAAGTTTTCTAGAACTACACACGTCTCAATCACAGTTACCTTCTGATTGTGCTTCAAAAATAAATTATGTGAGTTTCTTGAAGTGTTCAACACAATCGGAAGGCGACTATGATTTAGACCTGGGCAGTTCTAGAAAACTTCTATGATGTCTTATGATAAGCCACATTTTACATTTAAAGCTGCTCAATCTCAGTTGCCGTTGAAAAAACTATTTTTCAAAAAAATTGACATTGTTATTCATTAATATAAAACTAAAGGCTAGAATCAAAAAAAATAAGCAAAAATCTGGTATGAATTTGAAGAAATCGATTAAAAAGATAGGTTACACGGCACCGCTTCACATTATGTTTATTATTGAAATTTCAAAAGCGTTTGCAACGCTTTTGAATTTGGTAGCGTATTTTTTTAAATTTAGAGATTATTCGTGACATGAATTTATACTGGAGCCTTTTTATATGACCATATATTCTAAAATACGTGTTTTACATACAGTTTGAAGAACTTTATTTTTTTACTAAATTCTGAGAAAGAGTGACATAACCGTATTTTCTAACCGTCCAAGGTATATGAAATTTATTTACTTAATGTCATTAGGTAATAAAAATGTATTAAGTAAGTTACTAGTATTGCATATAAAGTCTTTGAGCGTCGTATGTTATCCAGTATATAGAATTATGTTTTTCTTCCCTAGTTTCTCCCATGTAATATATTTCAATCATATTATACAATACCATACGGCATAATATTACATCTTCACCATTTTAGTTTCAGTGATAATATTACGGCCACTGAAATTAAGAATGGCGCGTGTTATGTATTAGCAAAAAATGCATTAAATATATGTAAAATTTATTGACAATTGTAGTGTCATAATTATTTTAATTCGCAAAACTTTGCAAGGATCAAATGTTTACTGTAAATGTGTCGTGCCATATGTCACTGTATTAGAATTATCGTGACAACTACACTCAGTTGCAAAAGAAAGTGTGCACGTTTTTTATTTTAAATATCTCCATTATGATGAAACATATGGGTCTCAAATTTCGAATACTACCTTTATACACTATTTGCTATCTATTGAATGTGCAATCAATGCAAATGAAATTGAGCATAAATTGCTCTAAATTTTGATACCAACTATTTAAATATTTCTGTTAAGACTAATACATAAAATTAACAAAAACCTAAGTGCACACTTTCTTTTGCTACAGAGTATATATATTGCTGCTATGAGCATGGGCCATAAATGACTTGTTTCATAATAAAAGTATTCTTAATGTGATAACTAGGAAAGTGCCCAAGCAATATTTAGCAAATATGGCATGTGAATCGAGGGGAATCAGCAAACAATGCATGCTATCATATTTAAGATCAAAGTGACTGATACGGGTTTTGTTCCCCTTTCATAAATACTATTCTGTTTGTACTGACGTACTTCTGCGATTCCTCACATAAAGCACACTAAGACATAAAATTATCATGAACTGCTGAATAATCTTACTATCTAGTGCGTTTTCTTTTTTGTGTTTCGTATTTTAATGCGAATAAACTTAAGTACGCAATTCCTTTGCGTGCAGATAGGAATCAGTCACATTGTATGACACAATTTATTTATTTAAATTGCCGTACAATATTAAATATTCAAAACGATATTTTATCTAGTTAATCAATAGCAAGCACAAAAATCAGTTGCGTTACATTTCCGTTTATTTTGATTCAGGTTTCCATAAACAGCAATAATACAAAAGCCATACGATACGAGTCCATTAGATAAATTGAAGTGCCATCTAATTTCGAGTGATTGAAGAACGTTATTTGATATTTATCAACGTTTTTATGATACTGACAATGTGATACAAAATGTATTCAAATTCTGCAGGAAACGTTAATCTATAATTAAAACTTAAATTTAAAATCAACACAATACATTAGATGCTCGTTGGTAAAACGTGGAAAATGTGTGGTAGAAAATGGGTATATTTGTCATGAATTCCCAGTCACATTGTAGATTTAATAACCTAAATAAGGCTACGACCGGCTACGACAATAATATTTGCAACAATCCTTGGATGTTCTTGAGTAGTTGCACGTGGAGAAGTCATCAATCATGCTTATAAACCTGCCTGCGACCAAACCGGCAATTGGTCTAATGTAGTGCTTAAATAGAGGTGCACTTGTCGTGATTGATGTCTTGAATGTTCTGTAGTCGTTCAAACAGCCACTTAACTAGTATGTACGACTAGTGAGACTGGATTCAGCAAATCGAACATGAAACATTATTCCTAATTTGATCGTAAATATATTTTGATTCATGTTCATGAGAATTAACTCAATATTGCCAGCAATCAATTACAAGTGTTATGGCGGTTCGTCTTTAATATGACAAGAATTATTATTAAGAACAACACTGTTTCCGGAAAGCAGTAGAGGCATTGCCTCTGACCGCTTACTTTTATTACAAAGAAGGCTGAAACCAAACATAACATTTAATTGGTAAGAAACAGTTATTTCGTGGACGACACAATTGTCATAAAATACGGCAATTTTTCTCAAGGTAAAGTGATAAGATTCCATGTTCATACGTCCAAATGATGTCTGCTTTCTTTAATATCATGTAACATTAATTGTATTGGTTCATTTGCAAGAAACTGCTTACCAAACGTTTGTCTTTTATTAAAGGGAAAATTCCTACATCTAGCAGATTACACTTTCCAAACATAAATAATGTGTCCAACGTAAAATGATAAATAAATACAATATAAAAGAACATGCCTGAATTTAGCACAAATAATCAACACAGAGACCTGTAATAAATCGCTATGAACCTATTAATTGTACAACAACTTAGTACATAATACTGAATGTTTTACGGTACTGTAACATATTTTAAAACCCTGATCTTAAAGGGACATATTATCCTATAACCGATGTCAAACTAAATAACCTCAAAACATAAATAATAGGATATTCGGAAGTATTATAACTTAAACCAAAATCTTAAGCTATGCATTCCAGTCTGTGTCGCTAAAATCAGCGTTTTAAAATATGTTGCAGTACCGTAAACCATTTAATACTTTATATAAGTTGTTGTTGTATTATTAATGGATGGATGCAATTTATTACAGAAGGCCTCTATATTGATTAATTGTGGTAAAATGAGGCATTTCGCCATATGTTGTTCTTTAAATTAGTATAGACTAAACTTTTATTTATTTATCATTTTACGTTCATTTAACACATTATCTATGTTTCGAGGATTTTGAGTATGTCCTTCAAATGTATAGCTTAAACTATTAAATGAAATAAGGTGATCCTTACGTTAAACATACATTTTTATAAATTTCAGGAACACCTCGGAAATCATTTTCGTCAAAATTCAAACAAAACTTCTAACAAGTTTATAAACTGAGATCAACACTATTTATAAATACAATATCCTCTAGTAACAACACCGTTTCCCCGGCGAGTCGGAACGAGAACTTAGGAGACCATTACGAGAACTAAGGAGACCATTACGAAAGGAAACGAGCTGATGAGAAGTGCTGTAACCATAACTCGGAAATTAAATAGAGAAATGAAAATCGGCACACTATTCTAGAACACGTTGTTGGATTTCTATTTCAAATAACTAATCTTGCGAGAATTTATTCAAATTCTATAATCTATGTTTTTTCATAAATAAATAAAAATGTATGTTTATTTGATAAACATAAAAAAGCTTTAGTTGTTTTCTCCTGTAATTTAAAGTATATCCGTCCATCAGTAAGTCCGATCCTAGAAAGTTCGCCGACTGTCTCTGTCCAACTCAAGATAGTATACAGACGTACAGTATAAGACCCGTTGTAGCATTGTTGATAAACAATCGCTATATTTTAGACAGCTGACTCCACTGACAAACTTTTCGTAGGATAAGGTTTTGCGGAATCGATGATGACTGTTAGGACAGCAACAATAAAACCCAAACTTACTTTTGGTACATGTACATATACAGAAACGCATATAACCATAAATCATGTTCGGCGCAACTTTAAAATAACTTATGTGTATTGAATTATGTTTTGCAGTCATAGTCAATATTTCAAATGACACTGTCGATATCTTTAACCAATCTACTGGTTAATTGCCGTTATACGTGTATTATGTCAGTTCTTAACTCTTAATCGATGGATCTGACTTAGAAAGTATGATTTTGTCTATGGAGCACGTTGTCTTATTGTCCCGAGACTTCGACAAAAAACGGCATCTTTTCCCGCGGCATCGACAAACACAGCTTTAAAGTGAAAACATCTATATTTACATCTCATCTGTAGTTCATGCATCTATATCAATTGAGTTTATCATGTTTTCCTAACCAGTTTTTTTCAAAAGTCTTCGTCGCTATATAGTAGAATACGCAAACCCTTTATTTAAGGAACCTTCTTATTTTTAGCTAGTAGAAAACCAGTGAATCAGTTTCTCCCTGAAGAGACAAAAACAATGAATTAGTAATTACAAAACCATGGTGTTTATAGTTTTAACGAATTTATCTTAGTTCAATTACGAAGAATGCTTCCATAGCTAACTGAATCGCTCTCGAACATTTCAGCTTTGGGGGACTGAGGCTGACTTGACATCAGTGTATTTGCCCAAGGACACAGCTCGTGCTCTGACTGGGATTCGTACCCCAGATCTGCCGTTGCGGAAATAAACGCCGTAATCACTTAGCTATCGAGGCCAATATACATGTTTGTAAAAGACTTTCATAGAAGACATGTTAGTATAAAATCTATGATGTAGTGTTTTATCGAGGAAACACTGATTTTGACGTTTCTTGACAATATTTACTTGTAATTTATTAAGTAAAATGGATTTACCATGTATGTTATTTAGTTGAATCGTGTCATATAAACATGACATTGCTTACTGACCCGAAACACGTTTCGTTATAAAAACTGTTCTATTTTTTGTTGTAAGTAATTCAAAACACTTTGCTCTTATAGTCTTACCGATCAGTGTCCAAGATGAAAACACAGCTTGACCCCCCGAACTGGCTTGTGAATTGACACCACCTCCCACACTGTCAGGTATGCAAATTAGAGCACCATTTGAGATTCCATTTCCGGCACCCGGTTGCCAGTAGCGTATAGAACCTTCACCATAAGCGTAGAGAAGTCCACCATAGGTGCAGTAAGAATTTCTTTTAGCTATAAAATATGCCAGACTACCACTGCCTATAAAGCGAAATCCGAAATTGGGGTCACTTGATGCTTGCACCTGTATAAACACGAGTAAAACTAGATATTAAAATGTTTTAATGTTTAATTGCTTTGAATTCTTTTCTTATCGAAATCTGGTAAATATCAATAAAAAATGAGGTTTTGCTTCTGTATCAGTGATTTAAATATGTGGTAAAAACATTTGCCACGTATCTTAGCATTGAGAATAATGCGTTTATTCAGTTTAGTATGTTTTTTACCTTATAACGTTACTCTTGTTTATTTCTACATACTTGGAAATCTTACGTATCCTTTGTCATATTAATATATGGCAATAATATTTGTTATATAAACAACTTGTCGTACACAACGAATACATTATGCTATCTTAGAATTGAACGTATATATGTACCATTCATCATACCAAATAATACAATTAATACAAACTTGCATAAAACATTGTACCAAAGCTCTCGTAAATGTTTTATCAATGCCGCCAATGCTGGAGAAACCTTGCTCGAGGTTCGAGCCGGAAACCGACTGTCCGAGTGTAAGACTTCCTGTTTCTGTAGGAGATAACTGCGTCTTATCCCATGCATATAATTCCAGTTCACCACTTTTGACCATGTTGAAATTCCATCCGTCTTTTCCGTTAAATATTCCTATGGTTAGATCTATAAAGTTTTAATCATTTCTAAAGCAAATTTAGATGTAATAATAGATTGTACGTTTTAAAGACTAAAAAAGACAGCCAACTCAAGTGCAGTTCATTTCAGTGAGAAGTGTCATGCGCCTTTCACCTGTTTTTCATAATGCATATCATTTAATGAATATTTTTAAGTGTAACATAATGCACACGATTCGTCTTGTTTAATTCTAAGGCATCGCGACTCAATGGATGAGCTGAATTTCACAAACCTTGCCTTGCCTCGAATATAAACATAAAGTATCTTTAAATACAAGTAGGATAAATGGCATTGAGCCGAGTTACCTTCAAACAGAACAGGTAACCCGATACCTAGCCTACTATGATATATTGACGTTGCAGTATGGCCCCTTCCAGAGACCCACACCTGCAGCCAGTCAATGCAAACGTATTCTTAAAATAATCTGCTACAGTAGTAGCATTCATTCATAAAAATGTCAATGGCTAAATATCGTTCCTTCGAGAATTGGCTATTGAGACAGTTGAATATGAAATCCACTCTTAGATCGGCAGTTACAACATTTATCAATGAAGCGATCACGTGTCCAAGACGGCGTGTGATTTGAACTTCTAGAATATTACATAGCAGAATGCATAAACATATCATAGTCATTATCAAATCTGCATTGAGAACACTTTTACCGGCTGCTCAAAACATCAAGTAGAGATGATAATTGCTCTTTCTAAATCGAAAGAGGTCCTGTAAAATCGTTTTGAAAAAAACCTTAAATTGTTCAAGTTTATCTTCAGTTGACGACATGACTTCAAAAGAACAAATGGAATACCCATCCGTAGAGAAAATCTCCAATCAAAATAATTCATTTCATTCACCGCGCTTTCACTCGTTAAATTTGATTGGTTCAAAAAAGTACGTCAAATCCAGGTTAATTAAGCTAACGCCAAAATATAAACAAACATTAATGTTGATTTTTAAGATTTAATTTATTAACATAGTTCAACTGTTTTGAAAAGTATGATATACACATTCGCCGGGATAATGATAATATTCAGCTGCTGAGCATTGTTCCAGACATAAAGCGTGGTATGCTATCGGGGCGATAAACATCATGTTAAAAATTATGTAGGCAACACCAATTTGATTAATAGTTCTTTGGAGTTTTTGTCTAAAAAATGGGGCGAGCTAGCAAAAAAAATTTATATTTTATTTTTTACTCTCAAAATTTCACAGGCGGCGAAAACTTTTTAAACATTCTTTAGTTACTTTTCGAAATTCCACATGCGGCGGTCACTATTTTAAATGGATGTTTTGGCCTTTTTAGTCCTCAAAAATAAAAAGGACCCATGTCAGAAATAAATCGCATTTATATCCTATCTTTGTATGTAATTATATCAAGAGCTGTCAGTAGTGCTGGTCATGAAACAAAACGTTCGCAGTAAAAAACCCCAAAGATCTGTAGAAACAAGGGTCACAAGTAGCAAGATATTAAGTCAAGAGTTATCAAACTTAATTATTTGATAACCCTGAATACTACAGCAAAGTTTTGAAGTAATAGAAGTGATTGCTCACAAGACTTCAACTAGGAATGTGTAAAAGTACCAATCAAAAAACATTTTAACAGAGTTATCTTCTCTTGTTTACAGATAGGTGTCATAAGTATTCTAACTTTCAAAATGATATCTCAAACAGTCAAGTCAACAAGTGGACAAGAATGAATATTTTAACTGAGTTTCTAAGTAAAAAAGGGTCATAATTCAAATGCGATCCTAGACATAGTTACCTTCTCCTGCCTTTGTTTTGGGATCATGATGGTTAACAAGTATTCCAACCTTCTAAGTAATATCTCAAACAGTTTAGTTAAAAGTGGACTTGTACCAACAAATTAAACGAGGTTCTTAGTCGATAAAGGGTCTTTATTGAAAAATATTTGGCAGAGTTACCTTCTCTCACGGACCTTGTTTCACTGGAAATGATTTAAAACAAGTGTTCCAACTTTCACAGCAATAGTTCAAAGGGTTAAGTCAATAAGTGGATTTTACCCATATTCAATATATTGTGAAAAAGGGACATAATTCTGACAAAAACCACAGAGTTATGTATCCATCACCGCGATGTCATTCCATCGTGTCAACAAATGCCCCCCCCCCCCCCTCTCCCCCCGAATGACCCGTCAACAGTAATTAGAGTGTCCGATCACTGGACACGGTGTTTCGCGATGTCCACATTTGGGTCGTGACTTGAATTATTTATTAGCTCACCTGGCTACGCCAGGGTGAGCTTTTCTGATCGATGATTGTCCGTTGTCCGTCGTCCGTCAACATTTTCGTTCAAATGACATCTCCTCTGAAACCTCTAGGCCAATGTTGATAAAACTATGCAGGAATGTTCCTTGCATGAAGCTCTACCAAAAGTGTTCAAAGAATTCCATTCCATGCAGAACTCTGGTTGCTATGGCAACAAATAGGAAAAACTTTAAAAGTCTTCTTCTCTGAAACCACAAGGCCTAGAGCTTAGATATTTGGCATGTAGCATTGGCAAGTGGACCGCTACCAAGATTGTTCAAATTATGACCCCCGGGTCAAAATTGACCCCGCACCGGGTGGTCACTTAGTTTTTGCATAGGCATATATAGGAAAAACTTTAAAAATCTTCTTCTCTGAAACCACAAGGCCTAGAGCTAAGATATTTGGCATGTAGCATTGTCTATTGGACCTCTACCAAGATTGTTCACATTATGACCCCCGGGTCAAAATTTACCCCGCGGGGGTGGTCACTTAGTTTTGCATAGGAATATATAGGAAAAACTTTAAAAATCTTCTTCTCTGAAACCACAAGGCCTAGAGCTTAGATATTTGGCATGTAGCATTGGCTAGTAGACTTCTACCAAGATTGTTCAAATTATGAGCCCCGGATCAAAATTGACCCCGCACGGGGGGTCACTTAGTTTTACATAGTCTTATGTAGGAAAAACTTTAAAAATCTCCTTCTCTGAAACTACAAGGCCTAGAGCTTAGATATTTGGCATGTAGCATTGGCAAGTGGACCTCTACCAAGATTGTTCAAATTATGATCCTCGGATCAAAATTGACCCCGCACGAGGGGTCACTTAGTTTTACATAGACTTATATAGTAAAAACTTTAAAAATCTTCTTCTTTGAAACCACAAGGCCTAGAGCTTAGATATTTGGCATGTAGCATTAGCTAGTGTATCTCCACCAAGTTTGTTCAAGTTATGACCCCAGGTCAAAATTGACCCCGCACCGGGGGTCACTTAGTTTTACATAGGCTTATATAGGGAAAACTTTAAAAATCTTTTTCTCTGAAACCACAAGGCCTAGAGCATAGATAATTGGCATGTAGCATTGCCTAGTAGACCTCTTCAAAGTTTGTTCAAATTATGCCCCTGGGGTCAAAATTGACCTTGCCGGGGGGGGGGTCATTTGTTTTACAAAGGCGTATATAGGAAAACTTATTTGGTATATAACATTATCTAGTGATCTTCCACCAGGCAAGTGGACTTGTACCAAGGTGAGCGATATAGGGCCATCTTGGCCCTCTTGTTTTTTTTAACTGATTAATTTTTATTTTTCAATATATACTCTTATTAGATATATACTTATTAGATATATACTCTTTATTTCCCGACAAATATTTCAGATTATAATATATAGAAACATTCATGATACATATGAAAAGGAAAGGGTGCAAATTATGTATGAGTAGAAAATGTCACAATAAACTTATAGTAATAGAATTAAACGAATTATACACAAATGTATACATACATGTATATATGTGCGCTTTAGAGCACGGGTAACGTTTTTAGATACGGTGTATTTATTGTCGAATACATATGAGTGACACGTGTAATGATACATTTTATGACCTCATCTTGAACGAAACGAAATTTCAAGAAAGGGTGCAATGTATTCCTTTTGAGTCTAAAGTGATTACAGTAAAAAGTTGTTCTAAAAAAAGCTTTACTAATCAGATCATAAATGCTTTTCAGCTAGATATGCACATTTCGATACAAAGGCAATGGCAATACGTAGAAAGTGTTTGTGTATTTTTTTGTCATAATTGAGAACAATCTCTTACCATTAATAACTGCAAATATTCTTCTACGGTATATTACATTAATTCATTAAACACATCAATGCCAAAGTGGCTCTCTGTGTTGAAGAAGAAACTTTGTCGAATATTTTCTGTGAGTGTACATTCAAATATCACATGAATATAAGAATCGTTATAAAACATTCCACATATATGGCACAAGTATTGAGTTCTTGATACACTTTTACGATTACACCAAAACTTGCTAACAATATGAGCATTTGATAAACTATTTTGGTCAGTAGCACATTCCCATATAATTGCGTGCTCTACATTTGTATGTAAATAACTAAATCTATCAAAAGCATTGTCTGCTTGTATGCGAGCTCTCCATGAGTTTGTTTCAGTTTTATTTATTTGAGACTTGTATAGATTTTTCCACTCGCGTTTGTTAGAAAATCTCCTGACTGAATATAACTTATCAAATATATGGCTAGTTTATACTTTTGCAAAACTTTATTAATATCTGGGATAAATCCATTTTGTTTGTTATCGGTGCACCATGTGTACAAAGCTAGACGGAAATTAAAAATCTTTTTACACAGCAATTTACATGGCATTCGTCACATATTTCCGAGAAAGCTCAGTTTACATGTTTCTACTTCAGACAACATTGAGTGCCACCCAAGCACACCCAAAGAGATATCCGTTCTGGTGCCAACAGAAAATTGTTGCACTTTTTTTGCTGCAAGGATTAATAAAATATCTGACTGTTTTAAGTTATTCCAGAGTTCTGCGCCAAACAGTAGCCGTGGCTTGCAAATCTTTGATAGAGTAGACGCTGCCATGATAGGATTGATATAATTTGAGTCAATAATTGATAAAAGTGAAAATAACGCTGATTTTGCTTTACAGCAGCCATTTCGGACCTTGTCTGTGTCTGTCAAACTTCTATTTAAGTAAATACCAACATGCCTTACTGAGTCAGTCTAATTTATACTGTTTTCTCCTAGGTAGAAAGTAACATTTAATTTATTAGCCGCGCGGCTGTGAGGAAATACAATTGTCAGACTTTCTTCTGCGTTCATAATATACCGATTTTTACATGTGTATTGGTATTTAAGGTTCAACATTTTCTGCAGGTTGGCTGGATTTGTAGCTGCAAGAGTAATGTCGTCTGGTAAAGTTAAATTACCAGTATGACGTAATACATGTTCCAAATTCGCTGTGTTCTAAAATCTTTAATAATTACACCACCTTGTCGTACTGTCAACTGAATACCATCTACAGTGACACAGCTATACATATTAGTGTGTGCATCAACTAACAACTAAACAACAACTTGCTTTATCTTTTCAAAACTAATGTTTTAATAATCCAAATATCAATCTATTGTGAAGTTTCAAATTTATTGTCAATGTGTCAAACGGTCTCTTTTTAATGCCACGTGCTCACTAAGATCAAACAAAACGGGACTTAAAAAATTAGAGGCGATCATAAATGACAAAATAAAAAAGTACGCACCGAAACGTTGTGAACAGGCAAGTTGTTTTAGTATTCTACAGTTATTTATTTATTATGTGTATTCAAGTAATACTCCGGTGTGATCGTTCGAAATAATAAAATTGAATATAAAAGAAAGCATAATTCGCAACAAAGAGAGGTCTCACAACTGAACTCGGCCGGACACCAAATATAGCCGACAGTTGTTATGTTTTGAAAAAAGAGGTCTCACAATTGAACCTTGCGGGACACCAAATATAGCCGACGGTAGTTTTATTTTTATTTGCCACTTTAGGATTTTGATGTAGCGAAATCCGACGAACTATTAATCAAATTGGTGTGGCCTTATGTACATGTATTAAACATATTACTCGCTGTCAAGTCAGTCTTTATCAGATTAATGGTAAAATACATCGCAGTTGCATTTCCGCCAGATTTCAGGACATAAACGATGACAAAATATTTTTAGTTAGATGACCCGATTTATGGTGTCATAAGACTTTTTAGCAATTTCATCCAAAGTTAAAATTGTTGTTTCAAATATGATAAGGAATAACCTTGAAGATAGTAAGGATTTATTTACCTTGATTAGCAACAGAGGACGCCCAAACTCTTATAGTAGAATTATTATAGCCGTATACAACATATGAACGGCTGGAATATATGTAACCGTCGAACATTGAGAAGGCAGCCCCTGTAATAGATAAAGCCGATATAAAACACTTACATTCGATCGGATAAAGTTATCTGTATCAAAGTGTATGTTTCCGTGAAAAAAGATTTTTCTTAACATTCAGGCATTTGATTAATAGTGAATAAACATTCATTCCTTTCACATGACCATGAAAAAAAAGAGAAGTTAAATGTAAGTATCTCGTGGTACTTTGATGTATTCGTTGGTGTATACCATTAAATCATTTTCTCTCTGTCTGTCTCTCTCTCTCTCTCTCTCTCTCTCTCTCTCTCTCTCTCTCTCTCTCTCTGTGATTTATCCTGATGTTTGGTTCTAACATTTATTTTTTCCATTTTTGTTTTGAATTTATTTATTTAATTTCTAATTTGTGTTCAGTTATATATACATTGTATATTAACTTATATATCTGTATAATTTGCATACATACATTTGTCATTTTCGTTGTATTTATGCGAATAAAACTCGTGGCCCAATCCATTGTAAATGTTACAATTGCACGTATTAATTGTCCTTATGTTTATGTATATGTAAAACAATTTACAATAAAATATTATTAAACTAAATACCCTAAATGAATTTGGCGGTTGTGTTATACAACGTTTAAGGGCTGAAGATTTGGTGATTTTCAACTAGTAAATACTTTGTTATAGTGTAATCTCTTAGAATTAAAACATTAAACTAACATGAAAGTTCAATGAAAGTATTTCTGTTACCGACAGAGTCCGAATAGTAACCAGGATGTCTTTCAATTGTCGACGGAAACTTTGTCCTAGATATCACAAGTGTCGGGTAATCTCCTATGCCATGTGACCTCTTTACGTAACTTCCACTACCTGAAAGTTTAACTAAACTAAAACTATCGGCGAAGATGAACATGAACCTTTAAGTTAATGTTATACTAGTATTATTGGGTTTTTTTAATGGGAAAGCATTATGATTATATTATAATACTACTTGGCTTGGTACCAATCATTCCTGCAAAGTTTCATTCAATTCTGGCAAAAGGGGTTTGAAGATGAAGCGCGCACAAAAATCTCTATATGTACATTGTATTTAACAAAAATAAAGGGCCATAATTGTGTGATAAATAATCCGAACAAAACCTGCTGAGAGCATGCACAACTAGGCGCACCCACTGTATTGAAAAGGGGCCATAACTCTGTAAACTATGATCCTAACGAAACCTGCCGAGAAAGTTCACAACTAGGCTTGGTGACACTCATCTCCGTGAAGTTTCATTCAATTCTGGCAAATGGTTTCGAAGATGATGCGCTCACAAATATCTCCATGAACGCTGTATTAAAATAAACCTACCGAGAGCATGTACAACTAGGCCTGGTACCAATCATTCCTGTGAAGTTTCATTCAATGCTGGCAAGGCTTTTGGAGGTGAAGCGGGCAAAAAATCTCTCTATGTACAATGTATTGAATAAAGGGCCATATTACTGTGAATACTGTGAAAGAAAATCCGAACGTAGCCTGCCGGCATTATGCATAACAACGCTCCTGTGAAGTTTCATTCAGTTCTTGACAGGGTTTTGGAGATGAAGTGTTCAAAAATCTCTCTATCTACATTGAATTGAAAAAAACAAAACAAAGGGCCATAACTTTGTGAAAATTAATACTAACGAAATATGCAGAGCATGTATAGATACGCTTGGTACCAACCACTCATGTGAAGTTTCATTCAATTCTGGCCAAGGGTTATGGAGATAACGCGCGAACAAAAACCTCTCTATATACCCTCTATTGAGAAAACAAAATGGCCATAACTCTGTGAAAAATAATCCGAAACAGACAGGCAAGCAAGCTGAATCCAGTATACCCACCTTTAAGTTAGAACTTAGTTGTTGCGGGGTTAATTATTGTAATTATTTAATTATCGCGGGTAAAGATGGATAAGTAGTGTTTTGATTTTAAATATAAAAAAGACATATATAATGTATAACGTTAATTTGCGTTAGATGACATGACTCGCGCAATTCGTTGCATCTATTGGCGAAACTTACTTTGGCCACCTGTGATTGGGATATTAGTTTCCGAATAACTCGGGGGTGGTAAACTGGTCTTTTTCCAAGCACGGACTCGGACCTTGGCCGTGTAGCTGTCTGTACTGAATGGCCCCTCCCAGTACGGCGAAGTCCCTAATAACAGAAAAGAGTAGCACAATTTAAGAAATATATTCGCCGAAAGCAAAGGAGAAGTGTTTAGGATTCCTTTTTAAATTTTGTCGTTAAATAAATAATAATAAACTGAAGTAAAAGCAGTCAGCATATGTCACTTATTTGTTTGTTTGTATACCTGTGTAAACACATCGACCAAGGTAGCCGTTATTTGTAGTAGGGGAACTGACTTTGATGTATTCGTTGTTGTATATGTAAGTTATTCCGCCGTACGCCTCCGGTCTATCATCATCTCTCGCAGTACAACCTTTGAAAAGAAAACACAAACATGCGCTATCATTGGATAATACTGAATGCATTGCCCTTTGGGATTCTTAGTTTGAAACAATCTTACAGTTCCCCCATCTATAGATTTGCGAGTCTTGAAAAGACTCCGGTTACTGTTACGTTTATGATTGAAAAATATTATTGTAAGAACAAAAATTATTTTCATCAAAAACTTCAAAAATGGCTTGTTCTCTAAAAAAGTACACTGGTCCAGGAATGTTATAGTTTGTTGAAAATTCAATGCAATATTAAGCTGAATCTCCT
Organism: Saxidomus purpurata; assembly: GCA_022818135.1. Lineage (NCBI taxonomy): Eukaryota > Metazoa > Mollusca > Bivalvia > Venerida > Veneridae > Saxidomus > Saxidomus purpurata. The sequence continues at coordinate 23,489,953 of JAFMSR010000002.1, read as the reverse complement.
AGTTTATTATTATTATTTGTTTTCTTTACTATTATTATAACTATTATTAGTTTTCCTGTAACTGACAATCTCATCGGATAAATCACGAGTATATTATTAAATCACAGTGACATAAGTCTATGACATGCCAAACCTTCCACTTTTCAGTATGCAATGTATTAAAAATTTGAATTTATTGTAACGGCCGGCGGGTGTCAGGATTGGGTGTCAGGATCAACTAATATAAAGTCTTAAACTTTAACCATAAACTTGGTTGAGAACAAAGTCTTGATTAACTTTAAATCAATGTTTATTTTAATACCGTTGTCAACACAAATTCTATCATAGAATATATTACAATTCTACAATTCTTTACAATGTTATAGATCTAATATTACAGTGTTACAATGCACAATGGACACAGCATGATATCCGTCAAACAAAACTGCATAACGGACAAGACGGACGGATGATAAGACGGACTTACTTTGTATGAGCTTTCAAATTTTACCGCTCAAATAACTTAGTGACTGCTCAGTGATGAGAACGAGAGTGCCGTTTCAATTGGCCACCGTTCGTTTTATAGATACTGATCTGTGTCCACGTGATCCAAAAGAACCAATGGATGGAGTCCCAGAAATAGGGGTGTGTGCCGTTGAACCAATAAGATACAGTCTGGTGATCGGCCACCAATGAAATTGGTGTACGGTGAACGGCAGGCAAACCGAGCTGCCAGACACTTCATGTGACTCCAATCATCGTCTTTTGTCAAATACCGAGTAATGATAACTATTATATACGAAAACACGGAAAAAATATCATTATTTGCTTATTAACAAACATTTTGATATGCAACACATTGATAAAAGATACTGGTTTTGCAATTATTACCAAAACAAGTGACTGAAAGTTACCGGTCACAGACGCTCAAATGGGAACTGTCTGTTCACAAGAGAAAACCATGAAATAAACCTATAATACTTCAAATAACACAAACATTAGGTATGTCTATAACAATATACCATTAGATAGTATTTATCAATAGGTTAAGATTACCCAATAAGAAGTGGTTATCACATAAACGTAAAGAATCTGATTGTCACCGACCAACAACAACAACAAAATGGCAGCCTTCATGAATTTGCAGAAATATCTCTGTGAAAATCAGAGAAATAAGAAGTTTAACAATGCTTATGGTGTAAACATGAAATATTCCTTGAAGATAATTATTTGATTGAAGTAAGTAGATACGTGTTCACCAGTTACATGCATTATTAAGGAAAATAAACAGGCTGAAATCAGCAAAATGTACATGTTAAAATGACAGTCAGTGACAGATTGCATTTTCTTACATTATCTTTTACTAATCATCCAAAAGATAAAATATATGCTCAAAAATTTATTTTTAAAGTTCGATCACAATTTATCTTAAGTAAAATTTTGCCCCTCTGAAAAAACATTGCAAAGTTTATCCAAACCTGTAGTTATATTTAACCATTTGAGCAGTATGCATGCAAAAGTATCTAAGACGGAGATTATGAAAATTAGTTTCAACTACAGAGAAGAAGGGACTGTATTGCCATTTTTACATAGTTTCTTAGCTTTTTCTTTTTATAGTCCCTGTATTGCTTGTGTTTATTCACAAAAGTCTTATATGAGGTTTTAAGTATGATATAAATTGCGAATAGTACATGTAACAACATCCTTTTTTAGAACGGTTGTTCCACATCCTGTACAATATTCACAAAAATGTTGGTATTCTGTCATTTTTAAAAAATATAGTACGTGTACCAGATATTATGTTTTACATGCTTGTACATGCTTTTTATATCCAGTTTTTGATATTTAGTCGCTAAATCGTTTTTTCTTTCCCATGTAGCCATTCTTATATTACGCAAGTTTGTTTGCTGTTGTAACCATTATATAAAAAACATCAAAAGCAGGTTCATTACACATTATTAATATAATAACACAATGATCTACGACGAAAATATTATTATATCCCTGAAAACAAAGTGTAATGGGGGTATACTGGATTCAGCTTGTCTGTCCGTCCGTTCGTGTCCGTCCGTCCGTCGTCCGTCCGTCAGTAGACGGAATGTTGTAGACGCTAAACCTCCAAAACCCCTGGTCAGAATTTTATGATACTTCACAGAAGTGTTATTGCTATGCCTAGTTGTGCATGGTCTATGTTTCGGGTCACTAGGTCAAGGTCACAGGGGCTGGAGATAGTAAAATCTTTTGGGCACTAAATCTCCAAACCGCTGGTCAAAATTTAATGATACTTCAATAAGGTTTTATTCACAACTTATAATCTGAGTAAATTAAAATACTGAACAAATATTTTATTATTTGAATCAATATTTAAAAATTAGCATATTGCAACGATTGGCTGTGAACTTACTTCATTTATTTGTTTCTTTTATGCAAAGACTGATGTCTATATCAAGACATTGACTAGTAACATCTGTATTATTGTTACCTGCAGCAGGAAAAATATATCCAGCGTTTTCACCACTTGTGACCTTGACCTGCACATCCACGAGAAGCGGTGTCTCTCCAAGTCCATGTGCAACAGAGACTAGTGTTGTCTTAGGTATTCTACTGTCCATTTCGTACCAAGGACTTTCAAAATCTGGCTCAAAGAATTCTGTTGCTGTAAAGGAAACCAGAACTATTTATAATCCCGTGTTTCCGGTGGGGTTTGGCTGTTTCCTATATTGTATATTATATAGAAACTTACATAACAATCCTCTTTGAAAACAGTAGTCACACTGTCATTTAAGTCATTAAAAAAAGAACATTTGCTAACGGACAATTGTCTTCATACAGAATCAGGCCCTAATGAGTTGAGCCTTTCTTATTATTACAATTTATATTATCCTTCAGCTGTTATCTGGGGATACCAACTAATCGAATTTGCTAGTTAAAATTTAGCCACTCATTGATATGTACCTTCACAGATAAGTTCTGCCTTGGACCAAGTACCATATTTTGTACACATGCGTTCCGTGCTACCACTGATGCGTTTGTGTCCAAACTGACAAGTGGAATGTAACGTATCCCCTACATCTGTTCCTATACTTTCAATCTTGATACTCCCGGTACTGACTTTAGATTCACAAGAACGGGCAACTGTAATATATGTTATGGCAAAATAAGTAATATTATTGTTTGTGATTGTAAATACCATTACTTATACACCACCAGTGTTGACACACAAACGCATTTGTAATCGTTAAACCAAACATAAATGCATGAATCACTGTTAGTTTTAAGACTACTTTTATTCAGTGTACCTGTAAGTTAGATATAAATGCTGGGAATTATAGATAGTCCCTGAACACCAACAATAACAGTATCAACAAAACCCACTCCTCGAAATATGAGAAAAGGCAGTAGATAATTCATAAGCAATGTATCTCTAATAACACTTTTGCCACATGTATAGAACAACGCAGACACAACGGCACAATACACATATCCATCTTGTTCTTAAATAATAGACTGAATCTAATATTAACGAGATGGAATTGTTTGTCACCTGAAACGTCGGGTTGGGGGCGGGGGTGGGGTGTTGTGGGTGAACCGCTCTGTAACATGCTTACGGAAGAAACTGCCAGTTTGCTGTGCGAAATTCTAATTTTAGCAAATTTATGCATTGAATATAAAATAAAAATGAAACAGAGTACCTAAAAGACCCAACGAAAACTGATAACAAAGTTTTAAATAACTTTTCTAAAGTCAGTAAAATACATGCATAAAATGGGAAGCGCAATTACTGACTACATGTATTATAGTGGTAAGCGTGTCTCGAAATATTTACATTTAAAATGTGCGGCAACATAGCCACTAAATAATTTAGTATTGGTACATGTAAGAAAACATCAAGAAACAGAAAGAGCAAAATGGACCAACTTTACCTTTAACGCATTTAGCACCGATACTCCAATTGCCATTATCAAGACATTTGGCAACTGTGCTGCCGTTCATTTTATAGCCGTAATCACATTTGTACCTGATCACCGCTCCAACGTCTCTCCTATTCCCCAGTACGATGCCGTTCTCGACAACAGGGGCGGTGATGCATTCTTAAAAGATAAAAACCATATTAGGAATAACGTTTATTTAATTTCTTTATTCTTTAAAAGTTAAAAAAAAACAACAAGGCTTTGGTTTATGCACAGCTGTAACACGACAGAAAATTTGTTTACGCGTGTAAATCCTCGGGCATCGCAGTCATCCTACAAAAAGACTTCCGTTGTTTGAGTTTTTTTGAATTAAAATAAAAAGAAATTAAGTTTTAAGTTAACGTTTTGCTGTAGAAATATTGTAATGAACAAAAACATACATTTTTTTCTCAGAAAAAAATGAAGAGGGTAAAGTTTTTGTACTTAAATCAGTACATGTAAGTACTAAACTAATAAGTATGTACTTGAATAAGTTATTTGTCATTGGTATTAAAAATAAATCACGATTACGCTCATTTTAACCGCAACGTTGTTAAATCTGTCTCACTGGCGGACGTTTGTTTGAAGTGGTTTCCTACAATTTACATGTAGTGGAATAAATACAATACCTACAAACAATCATATCTTCACACTGAATAATGAGTCCTTCAACAATGACATATGGCAGCAGATAAGCTTCAACTATTGCAGCTTTTTGACGATATAGATATAAGAAGGCAAAACAGTCACCAAGAGCATCTCATATACAATATCGCAAACACGCCAAAATATTGAATATTTTTCAAAGCATTCAAAACAACAAGAACCGAAATTTTAAAGTCAGAACTAATAAAAACACGACAAAAGTATAATCCCTCTGTCCCATCCAGTACGTGCAGGATTCAGGAAAAGGGTATGACTGAGTCCTAAAACTCGAACGTTTATCCTGTCATTAAACAGGAATGATGTCATCAAACAAGAATGTATAATGATCGACTGTAAAAGATGGAATCACAAACTTTAAGAAAACTTGTATCATTACCTCTTTTATTAAAGAACTAGTGTTTAATGGCTTTATAGTCGTTGCATGTCTGACATAATAAATATGAAGAACAAGACCAATAAGAAAATGATCACTTATTTATCCGACCCAACAGTATATTGATGACGATTATAGCATTCCAACTGGCTTTAGTGTTAAGATGGTTATTTTCAAATAAAAGAATGCTTCCGTCTAGCTTTAGTTTTATCAATAGTAAAATGAATGCATATTATGTATTATCAAGCACATATTCTATATTTGGAAAAAACAAAAACTTTTGTGACCATCAGAAATCATTTCTCACAACTTGATACTGTTTCTTGCGTAGGGATCGAACCCGCGACCGTCCTATCCTGAGGCGAACGCGCTACCACTGCGTCACGGCGACTCACCAACAGCATACTATTCATGAGAATGTTGAGTAATATGTTACAGGCCGAGCTACCAGAAACTGACAAAATCAGTAATTAGTTTATGTAAGTCTAAAACAGAGGCTCATCACTTAGCTCTTACAGCTTTTACATCATTTACTGTACTTACTAGCTTCAACGCTGATTTCATTTTTGTCTTTTAGAGCAATTCCACCGGATTAATGGTCTTATTTTACCAACTGCTCTGTATTTGATTTTATCGGCATAAAAGTACCCATTACATGCTCGTTAAAGCATTTCGCAGTTGTGTTTGCCAGCGAAAACTTTCAAACATTTGAGTTGTCTGTGACGGTATAATCCTTAAGATTGACATGGATATGACGATCCTATCTCGTAGCTATACGTAAAATTTAAATTTTATCATAATATCAAGAAACCACTTAACAATTTCCTTTGTTGCAATTAGATTACTTTTGTCTTGTGAAACACTGTTCATACCGTTCACACATAACAATATAATATTCTACTTCAGTTCAATGATAAGAAGGCTTTTAAGGTAAAAGCTTCGTTTGAGAATTCGTTATCAAAGAAAACTTTTATACTTATAGAATAACCTGCTTCAAGGCACGTAGACTCACTTATTGATAACTTTCATTAAACATTTACATAGGAAATGTACACTGAATTCAAAATTGTTTCAACCAGGATTCATCGATCTTGGGTCATCCAGAGCGAAATCATAAATGCAGCAATGAGGAAACAGGTGCTATTGATTCAAGTTTTACTTCCGACAAATAAAAACAACGATAGTAAAATTGAAATTGCCAAATTAGAACTTAAAACTGGACCCTGCAGCCTATAATTTTTTTTCACTAGATTCATTGTGACGAATCAGTCAAGACTACTGTGTGATATTTGGAGTTTCAAACTTTTCTTCAAATTTAATCTCCTAAATTAAGCACAACTGATAAAATTTGCTTCTGCTCTTGAAGAAATAAAGCATCCATCGAATACCAAATATTCTTGTAAGCTGAAAAAAGGACACAACAGGAAATAACTTTACAAGAACACTTTTGAATTTATATATCTAGCAATTCTATTCACGACTGGAGGATCTTTTGCAGACGCACAAAATACTTTTGCAGGCCAGGCGATGAAGGCAATGTTTAAAATGCATAAATACTTGTATAGACTTGTAGATATTTCAGTATTACATGAGAGGAATTTTTGGATAAACTCATAAGTCCAATACTAAATTATGGTAGTGAAGTATGGGGTTTTATACATGGAAATGCAATAGAAAGGGTCCATATGAAATTTTGTAAAAACATTTAAATGTTAAGAAAACTAAACAAAACGATTTTCTATATGGTGAGTTAGGTAGATCAACTTACAAAACACAACGCTGTTACAATATTTTGAAGTGTTGGGAAAGGTAATGAAAACTGATGCTAAACATTATGTTAAGAAAGTGTATAGTATGCTGAAACATGATTTTGAGAATGTTCCTAATATGCCCAATTGGTGTTCTTTAGGGAAATCTCTTTTATGTGATCTAGGTTTTCATGATGCTTGGTTGATGTAATGTGTTGGCAATACTGATTTGTTTTTATGCACTGTAAAACAGAGATTCCATGATCAAATTGTGCAAAACTGGTCAAGAAGGTTGGAGAACTCTAGTAGGGCATTATTTACAAGCAAATTTCCTATTTTAAATTTCAGACGTATCTTCGTCTGGTTAATATAAAAAAGTACCGTATTGAATTAACAAAACTAAGAGTATCTTCTCACATATTACATATTGAAACTGGTAGGTGGACGAAGCCAAATAGTACACCTATAAATGATAGAAAATGTTTATATGTAATGTTTCAGAGGATGAATACCATTTTTCACTCCAGTATCAATTATATTCTGATTTGAGAAAACGTTTGTTACCATTTTATTTTTGGAGACTACCAAATATGTTAAAATTGATAGAATTGGTAAATTCAGAAAATGAAAATTTAACACGTAAATTAGGAAAATATATAATATGCAGTGCTTTAGAGTTGCGAAAATTAAGATTGTATGATGATCGCAACTGAGCTTTTATAATTATGATGATTTTGTGACTTTTCTAGCTAATTAATATTGTTGAATATATTTCATGGCAGTAAATGTATTAAAATAATTAGGGGCTTAATATATCGAAATCCAAATGTTGATCTTGTGTTTCGTTTCGCAAAGATCAACAGAGGATGTCATATATGATAAATGTTATATAGAACACAGGTATTATGAGCAGTTTTTTGTATTAAATAAAAAAAAAACATTGTGTAATTTTTATCGGCAATTGTTAAAGTTATTTTTCTTATAGAAACTTCTCTGCTTATATTTGTCTCGCCATTTTCATGATTGTAAATCCTAATGGGCCATATAGCCTACAGGACTTTTTGAAAATAAACTTATCAAACTTATGATATATATAATATTCTTTAAATACAAATACTGGGGAAACAGTTAGATTTAAACAACGTATAGCTTTTGAAGGACAAACAGAATTTTCTTTGTATAGCCCCTGTCCGACTGTTTGAAGGTAGGTGTTTTAACGTAACGGATATGGTGGCTTGATTGATTATCTCAATGCGACAGCACGACAACACGACGGACACTTTTGTCGTGTTGTTGTTCTAGCGGTCCCTCCAAAAAGTGTAAATTTGGCGTGTTGGCGCTTGCATCCAGATAAAGACAGACTTTTTTAAGTTATATCATCCTTCAAAATTTCCATTTTGAGTTATGGTCAAGAACAATGCTGAAAACACAGTAAACGTCTTGAAAAAAATGTAAATGATGAGTTATATACTGAGTTATATCTTGTATTGAAAGATAGGAAATTAAAAAATAATTATCAGAAAGGGTGAATTCTCATTTTTTGACTAGGATAGTCAAAAAGGATTTCACTGATACTGATTTTTTTTCTATATTCAGTGGGAATAAGAGTGTGACACAGATTAAAGTGACATTATGCGCATTTTTTTTCAAGTAAAAATCCAGCTGAATATGGTGTGTGTACAAAAGCGTAGAAGAAATAATAGCTTTTAACCCAATACACCAAACTCTTCACGCTACCAGTATGAAATAATAACTTTCCAAATATTGATTTTCTTATTTGACTGGGAGAGTCAATTTAAGAAAAGAACAACTGCATGCAGGAGTTGCTTCCCTTCCACTGCCGAAATCTCTACAAACATCATTTTATGAGTCCGATTTTTTTATCTCTAAAGCACCAACTTCTAATACTAATGCGGCATAATCATTAATTTAACACATTTAAATGAACAGCAACCAAAAATTGCTTTTATAAAACTGTCACCAAAATACACTATATGCAGTAAGATGCGCATAATGTCACTTTAATATAGTTTGGTTATAACTTTGGTAATGTTAATTTTTCAAGTAGTGTAAATCAGTGATAAATGTCTTTCCTAAAATCATTATGGTCACTTTGAAGGGTAATATCACTTGTAGTTGAAGTGACCCACATGATATTAGAAACATTTAGCTGAAAAGAAACTAACCACTAAAATTGCATTTCCTCATCTTTTTAAAAAAAGTATACATGAGTAGTACAGTGTGGGCTGTATTTCCACCGTTTCGTGTTCGTGTTCCAAAATGACCTTGATGACCCCTTTGCAACCGAAACTTCCTCATCCATCACCATTAAAATGCGGTAAAAATGACACATATTAGCATAGTTTCTTTAATCAAAGGCGCGGCAGACCAAAGCAAACAGATCATAACCTTTAATGAATATCTATGGGAGGAAGAACTCGTTTGACACCACCTCCTGAAAGTCTGCGAGTGTTCCTGAAAGTGTTGCAGACCAATGGATACGGATAATTGGAGGCAGAAGTCGTTTGGCACCGCCACCTGAAAGTCTGCGAGGCTTCCTCGCTTGCGTTACTACTTTAGACGCTAAACTTTTACTCACATACGTTACTACTTTCGATGCTAACATTTCACTCGCATTCGCTACTACTTTCGACTCTTAATATTTCACTGGCATGCGTAACTACGTCACACGCTAATATTTCACTTACATACGTAATTACTTCAGACGCTACTATTTCACTCACAGTCTCGCATATATTACTAATTCAGACGCTAATATTTCACTTACATACGTCACTACTTCCGACGCTACTATTTCACTCGCAGTCTCGCATACATTACTAATTCAGACGCTAATATTTCACTCACATGCGTAACTACTTTCGACGCTAATATTTCACTCGCAGTCTCTACTACTTTCGACTCTTAATATTTCACTCACATACGTTACTACTTCCGACGCTAATTTTTCACTCGCAGTCTCGCATACATTACTAATTCAGACGCCAATATTTCACTCACATACGTTACTACTTCCGACGCTAATATTTCACTCGCAGTCTCGCATATATTACTAATTCAGACGCTAGTATTTCACTCACATACGTTACTACTTCCGACGCTAATATTTTACTCGCAGTCTCGCATACATTACTAATTCAGACGCCAATATTTCACTCACATACGTTACTACTTCCGACGCTAATATTTCACTCGCAGTCTCGCATACATTACTAATTCAGACGCCAATATTTCACTCACATACGTTACTACTTCCGACGCTAATATTTCACTCGCAGTCTCGCATATATTACTAATTCAGACGCCAATATTTCACTCACATACGTTACTACTTCCGACGCTTATATTTCACTCGCAGTCTCGCATACATTACTAATTCAGACGCCAATATTTCACTCACGTACGTTACTACTTCCGACGCTAATATTTCACTCGCAGTCTCGCATATATTACTAATTCAGACGCCAATATTTCACTCACATACGTTACTACTTCCGACGCTAATATTTCACTCGCAGTCTCGCATACATTACTAATTCAGACGCTAATATTTCACTCACATTCGTCACTACTTCAGACGCTACTATAATTTCACTCGCAGTCTCGCATACATTACTAAATCAGGCGCTAATATTTCACTCGCATGCGTAACTACTTTCGACGCTAATATTTCACTCGCAGTCTCTACTACTTTCGACTCTTAATACTTCACTCGCATGCGTAACTACTTCAGACACTAATATTTCACTCACATACGTTACTACTTCCGACGCTAATATTTCACTCGCAGTCTCGCATACATTACTAATTCAGACGCTAATATTTCACTCACATACGTCACTACTTCAGACGCTACTATTTTACTCGCAGTCTCGCATACATTACTAAATCAGACGCTAATATTTCACTCGCATGTGTAACTACTTTCGACGCTTATATTTCACTCGCATGCGTAACTACGTCACACGCCAATATTTCACTCACATACGTTACTACTTCCGACGCCTATATTTCACTCGCATGCGTAACTACTTCAGACGCTTATATTTCTCTCACATACGTTACTACTTCATTATACTAATTTTTGACTTGCATGCGAAAATATTTTGCCAATTAACCCTGCTATACATAATATTATAACAAAAAAAGAAACCATCATGATTATCAAACTTTGTGTACAAACAAGTTCATTAATTAAACTCTTTTGAAGTCAAGAAATTAATGCCCTTTTAAAGTTTAAGATTGCCTGGACAAAGTTGAGAAAAGAAATGCTTACCTTTGACATTGCACGTTTTGCCTCCAGAGATACCTTTTTCACACACTTTACCATATTCGCAGTCAGTCTGATACGTTGTCTGAAATGTTTGTGTTTTACTTTGTTTTAATCAGACAACGTTATATGAGGACAACTAATGGAGTGGTCAGAAATTGTTAGAAAATTACGAAAGCGCTCCTCCGATATTTCCTTTTTTGGAGACGCACGTCTAGCAAAATATGTATGAGTTACGAATTAATCTACTTGTATGCTTGTGTTTAGGTGAAATGTTGAGAGGCAGGGCTTTGTGAAGCTCAGTTTTTGTGTTATATTTACAAATTAATGTTTGTAGTTTTTGTAAAGAAACTTTGTGTTACAATATTTGAGGAAGAATTAAATTTATTTCTTAGAATAAAGTAGGCATTTTCAAAACTTTCTTGTTCGTTGTATTTTCTCTAATAAGCGACTATAAATGAGCCTCGGGATTCTTCTTGAGCAGAAACATTTAACCTACGTAAAACATTGGTTTTCCCAACGCATTTGAGTATGTAAAAATTCTGTAAAGCCTTTTATTAGTAATTGGATGAGAAATATAACGATGAGTTGGAAACAGGATACAGGTATCAAACCTACTGAACAAACTTAACTTTCACCAGTCAGAGAAAATACATTTTGTACATAAAATGTTTTCTTAAAGGTATTCACTCGTTATCCATATTGTCCTTATTGTCCTTTTTGGTTTAAACAGTATAAATTATATTCAATAAATACATATACAATGTTTCTGTTAAATAACAGCATGGATCGAGTAGAAGGCTCTTAGCCTAATTAAAAACTGTTAATCCGCTACTTTATTTAGAGATTTAGATATTTTAAAATTCGTGTCTGACAGTTGTTTTCATGTGCGGCACGACCTTTGGACTATCAAACGGGTCGAACTGTATTTACTTTTTACATGTCAGAAAACGACATTCGAAAATAAATCATTACCTTAGTTGCGTTCATATCTTCATTTTCGATATAAACACAGCTCCCGCGGCGTTGATCTCTTTCTGTTGGAGTTGAGAAAAGTTCACATAAATTGACTTTGCTCCAAAAGTTCAGTGCCTGGCAGTGTTGACGCGCACCACATTCATTGGCACACTGCGAAACTGACGTCCCCAGTATAAACTGAAATCTGTTTTGTTCCGTATGACAAGGTTTTTCAACAGCGACTGAGCTGAAAGCGTTACTCAAAAATATTATAGCATATTCCAATTTCATATTTAATTAAAAAAAAACAAGTATGACTCAATATATCGATATCGAAAACTATTTTACATCAGGTAAAACTAATGCGTCTTCTATGTGCAACTGAAGGATAGAAAATCAATTTTAATTAATTTGCACACTGAAGCATAGTAAAGTTTGTTACTCAAAAGGAAACTACAAAATTACTTATTTATGTATTAAAAGCTTTATCATTGACGTCAGTTTCTTTGTTATAATAACGTACATTTTAAATCGACCTCAGAGGCAACGTTGTCATGGTAATAAGCATATGTGAGCCGGCATTAGAACGAATGGGAAAAAAGGCCACGGCATACATTGTTCAGAATGCGCACTTCGTTCCTTTTTTATTAAAAGGCTGGTGGCGAATACTTAACCGCCTGTCCCTATTATAATTATCCTGTGTAAACAGTTGTATAATAAACACACCGACCTATATTCACATTAATTTTTGACTGGATAATGTCACTATATAGATAAACACAGTACCACCCATTTTTCTGAACTAACAATCATGTCTCTGTACAAAGCTTGCATTTGCCAATTGTGAAAAATACCCAGTGAGCCGTGCTGAGATATCGAGATGAATATTTACTCTATCTGAAAAAATGGTCAAAAGCTCAGAACCAAAACCAGGAGAAAAAGAATGCTGATGGCAAATTTTATAAATACTTAAATGCTTGGGAGCGGACGGTGGGAGAACAAAAACTGTCCTGCCGACTCCTCATTCACAATACCTAACTCAGCCTTTAAGCTTGACAAAATGTCCTATAGGAAAGGGTTAAGCTAAGAAGCCGGACTGCCGTCCTGCAACGTACAGAACTTATTCCCCTTGTAACCCATTCAAGTGGTAAACACTTAAACAATATTATAAGTATGTTTATGAAGAACATTGGTCATGCTTACCACCTAAAACGTTCCATATCCCTGATTATGATGCCAATATTCAGCTACCTGAAAGTCGTGTTATTTAATTGAACGCAACAACATTTATTCCTGAGGGTGATAGACTGAAAACATATTCGTCAGCGAGTGTGTCAGGAAAACCATCTATGACCATATACAATTTTCTATGCAGTCGGCATATGCCTTCGGAATGAATGAGGATATCATTTGATAATTCCGGCATAAGTTTTTCACATTATGTGCATATGAATTAAAAACAAGTAGAAAACATCGTTACTGAGCTACATTGTTTACAAAACTTTCCAATGTTTATCACGAATGTGACAATATAGTTTATCTACTACATATTATAACAATGTAACAGTGAATTATTCTAAGTAATGCATAGAAATAACAGCTATTTTACTTATCGTCTTGAAAGAAAGATACACAATTACCTAGGTGGTTGGAAGAATAAAATACAACACATTTCTATATACATTGTATTTGATTTGTTCAGAAATTAAAAACAGTGACAAAGTCCAAATTATAATGAGATTACCCTTGACCTCAACAAAACAATTCATACCTTATTGTTTTAACCGGGCAGAAGCAAAATTTATCTTCTAGTCACAGATAATATCATAATTATGTTTCACTTTCATACTCAAATCAGATTTGTCGGTTTAAAGCCAGCATTCATGACTGTTTATAATGAATAATCTTATCTTGGCAAATGGGACAAAAAAGAAAAACTATTAGGGGAAAACATGTCTAAAGGGTTTTCTAAGAAGGTGGCCTGACATGAAAGATCTTGAACCAAGATCATTATCAATGAGCAGAGCTAAAGCTGTGGGCAGAGATGTGAGGAATTTTCATTTCACCTGAAAATTCTCCCTCTTCTGTTATTGGTCAAAAGGAAATTTCAGGTCCAGTCGTACCACCAGTCCAAATTGTTCAGCTTGTAATGCCAGTGGTCTTTGTGTACCACCATGTTTTCGTTTTCAAGGTTAAGCGGGCAGTCGATGATCTTCTATCAGGGCCTCTTCCAGGAACTTAGTCTACACTGTCAATCTCTGGATGGTCGAATATTTCAATTTTCTATGAGTATATAAAGACACACTTGTCATATTCCAGGAGGTATTGGTACAGAATACACATTACTAATCTATGATGGAGCCATATCACATCTTAGTGTACCCTTGATAAAGTGGGCTAAAGAAAACAAAGTTATACTGTTTGCACTACCCGTGCACAGTAGTCATCTTCTACAACCCTTGGATAATTGTTTCTTGCATAACGGATCGGCATTTCCGGTGATTTTGTCCATGCCGGAAAAACCGGTCTGGCACCCCTCCTATGCCAGACGACTCTCGTGAATACGTAGTAGTACTAACAGAAAATGTCGGAAATATTCGAATAAGTTTTCTTTAATCAATAAGCCTACGTCGGAAATCGCTGGTTTTCAACTAATAAATCATCACTTTGATAATTGCATTTATAATCTACTTATAACGAATGATTGTTTTGAAATTAAAGAAATTATTTCCGTCAGTTAGACGGTATGAAGATATATGGAAATATTGGTCACCTCAAGTAACTGATAAAATTCGAACTAACCTAGTCACCTGAAGAAAATCGTGGTGTTCAACCTTTCAATCTCATACAACGTCAAGCTAGTGGAATATCTATATACGTCTCTCTAGTATTTTATCAGCTTTAAGATATTTCAATTGAGTAAAGCATTTTCAGCCTTATTCTGTTTCATACAGGCTTTCCAAACATTTTGGGAATATATAGGCCTAACATTATCCTTGCGTTAAGAAATCAATGGCATTTGTCACTTGAAAACAGAAGTTATGTATAAAAGATGCCAATAGGATAGAAATGCATCACCGGTGCAACAAATGCATTATCTGAAGAAATTGACCCCACGTTAAGTGAAACTTCAAGTTCACAAAATAAAGAAATGCAAAGTCCAGCAAATCACTTGAAGCGACCAATGGAAATAAAATCTACCCAAATGTTTTTAAAGTCTAAAGTGCCAAAGTTTATACCACCCTTCAAAATCAAAGATACATCAAATCAAGATAAAAGATATATTAACAGTAAAGAACCCGGACCAAGCCATATTTAACTTAGCAAATGAGGACACTAAACCAATGTCAGACGATGAAACATCAGAAGAAGCTTTTTGTGACATTTGCAACCTATCGGAGCCTGTACGTCTCGGGGATTGTCCAAGTGTAAAGATTGTAGGTTGGACATAATGTGAAAAGTGTGGTCACTGGACTTATTTTGAGTTTTGATTCCCTGTGAAAAAAGTTGATGATTGTGACAGTTTTTGTCTGTCACCACCATTGCTCCTATTAAATAAAACAATTGAAGTAAACCAAACTGTAAATATGTTCCAGTTAATGTTTTCCGTTGATATCTTACAAACAATTGATGTTCTTATGCTTTTTCTTTTGTTTATTAACTTTGAAGGCCATATTGAAAATTATATTATATGTGTTCATTTGTTTAAATGTGTCACCTTCGGTAAATAAAGCTTTAATTATTATTATTATTATTATTATTATTATTATTATTATTATTATTATTATTATTATTATTATTATTATACCTTTAAATGGTAAACAATGCAGACCGACTTCAGGTTCTCCCAAAGTGAGTCTGAACATTTTTGTATTATTGAAAGGATTGCTGTTTTTAACTGTTGCTGGAAGAATATTTGATTGTTAGTTTATATGTAATCACTGACTTTAATTCACAAAACATAAAAAATAATTTTAAACAAGATTCTGATGTATTATATGGGACACTTTTATTGCAATGTAACTTTTTGATCGACCCACTAAATCTGGTGCATATATTCCTGTGATGTCAAGGTCAACACAATTTATATTTTGGAAGCTGTTTAAACAATGTGACCTTCGGCATAAATAAAAAATGTCATGTGTTAAATGTTAGATGTTTTTGTTATATTTTTTATCTTCGTTGTTTCTTTGTTGATATTTATTTGCTTCGTGGTGTTATAACTGGTTCTAAGTTCCACGAAAACTAAGCCAACCAGCATATATAATTACAAAACCTTGTTTATACAGTCGGCAAGGTCTCTGACCACATTTACCACTTTGAATTACTGATAGAATTGGGTTATATCGGTGTATTTTCTCTTTAGAGGTAAACTATTCCTTACAATAGTTTTGCATATTTTTTCCTTGAGGACAGTTATTAAGGCATTTTAAGCAGTTGCAATACCATTGAAAAACATCTGTTTTTATAATTTCGTAATTCTTAATCTCCTATCGCGTGTGCGGTCGTAAGCTGGCTCTTACAACATAATGGATTGATCCGATGTCTCTGATAACAAACTTCCACCTTGGTAACCTGTTGAAAATGGACCCGCACATTACCTAAATGGCGAATACGTAGTAGTACTAACAGAAAATGTCGGAAATATTCGAATAAGTTTTCTTTAATCAATTAAATGTATCCTACCATGCAGGTCAACTAAAAACCTTCTATTATGAAACATGTATATTCTTATCACGAATGATTGTTTTGAAATTAAAGTGATTATTTCCGTCAGTTAACGGTGATGAAGATATATGGAAAATTGGCCTGCAAGAACTATAAAATGAGAATAACCTACTCACCAAGAAAATCGTGGTGTCATTTTCATTCCATACAACGTCACCCTATTGGAATATCTATATGTCTCTCTAGTATTTTATCAGCTTTAAGATATTTCAATGTTGAGTAAAGTATTTTCAGCCAGTTATTCATGTTTCATACAGGCTTCCGCACTATTTTGGGAATATATAGGCCTACATTTCCTTCCATTAATAAATCAATGACTTGTCACTTGAAATCAATTATTATAAAAAAAGTGCCAATAGGATAGAAGTGCATCACCGGTACCCAATGCATTGCAGTTGCCCGTCAGCAGACGGTTACTTAATTGTAGTGACCCGACCTGCTGAGACCTACAAAGTATCAACTTGGTGTGAGTAACAAGCACTCGTTAAAATGACAGCGCACGTGGTTCTACCACGTGGTTTTGAGAAATATTATCAGATCAAACAAAATCAATTACTCCCGACTATATCTACTCATACATTTATTAACAAATATGTTTAGAAGTTGGAAAGTACGGAATTCCGTTAGGGCCATCGCCTATGAATGAAATAATCTGAAACGCGAAAACACGAAATCACGAAAGTACGATGACGAAAACGCGAAAACACGATGACGAAAACTCGAAAGTACGATGACGAAAACTCGAAAGTACGATGACGAAAACGCGAAAACACGAAATCTCGAAAGTACGATGACGAAAACATGTGTACATTAGCGCAGTGTTTATAAACCATAACTCCAGCTCATATAACTCTTGTATTATCCCCCTTAGTTTATATTATAAAAATATGTTCAAGTCATATCTTTAAGACTACTGCAAGGATTCACTTGTATTGTTTTGTTAATATTGTTTTGCGCATGCGTGCTGGAAGGCGAAAGTACGACGACGAAAACGCGAAAGTACGATGACGAAAACGCGAAACTACGATGACGAAAACGCGAAAACACGATGACGAAAACGCGAAAACACGTTCATCATCGTGTTTTCGCGTTTTCGTCATGGTACTTTCGCAATTTCGTCATCGTAGCTTCGCGTTTTCGTCATCGTACTTTCGCGTTTTCGTGTTTTCGCGTTTCCGATTATTTTATTCAAAGGCGGATATGCAGATGGCCCTAACGGAATTCCGTAGGAAAGACCTTCCGAAACTACTTTCTACACACAATATAAAAATTAAAAAACGTTTGAAGATTTTGGCCAATGAAATCCTAGCTTTTGTCATTCGTTACCTTAAATGTTGTAGCTTTTGATTTTATATATACGATACATTAAATTGATTAATTTTGCATTTTGAAGGCACTAATGAGTTTATCCAAAGGATCTGAAGCAGTTTATGTTAGTTTGTTATGACCTAACTTTGACATGAGCTCGCGAACAAGAAAATGCAATTCAATGTGCGTATTGTAGTAAGCACTTGTGCGACAAAGGTTAATTTGACAAAAAAATAACACATTCAACATTAAAACATATTTGTCACATTTCATTTCATGCATAAGCTGTTGCATTTTATTTACTCATAAATCAGCTGTTGCATTTCATTTACTCATAAATCAACCGTTGCATTTCATTTACTTATAAATCAGTTGTTGCATTTCATTTACTCATAAATCAGCTGTTGCATTTCATTTACTCATAAATCAACCGTTGCATTTCATTTACTTATAAATCAGCTGTTGTATTTCATTTACTCATAAATCAACCGTTGCATTTCATTTACTTATAAATCAGCTGTTGCATTTCATTAACTTATAAATCAGCTGTTGCATTTCATTTACTAATAAATCATCTGTTGCATTTCATTTTCTTATAAATCAGCTGCTGCATTTCATTTACTTATAAATCAGCTGTTGCAATTCATTTACTTATAAATCAGCTGTTGCATTTCATTTACTTATAAATCAGCTGTTGCATTTCATTTACTCATGAATCAGCTGTTGCATTTAATTTACTCATGAATCAGTTGTTGCATTTCATTTACTCATGAACCAACTGTTGCATTTCATTACCTCATGAATCAACTGTTGTATAACATTTACTCATGAATCAGCTCTCGCATTTCATTTACTCATGAATCAGCTGCTGCATTTCATTTACTCAAGAATCAGCTGTTGCATTTCATTTATTCAAGAATCAGCTGTTGCATTTCACTTACTCATGAATCAGCTGTCGCATTTAATTTACTCATGAATCAGCTGCTGCATTTCGTTTACTCAAGAATCAGCTGTTGCATTTCACTTACTCATGAATCAGCTGTCGCGTTTAATTTACTCATGAATCAGTTGTTGCATTTCATTTACTCATGAACCAACTGTTGCATTTCATTACCTCATGAATCAACTGTTGTATAACATTTACTCATGAATCAGCTCTCGCATTTCATTTACTCATGAATCAGCTGCTGCATTTCATTTACTCAAGAATCAGCTGTTGCATTTCATTTATTCAAGAATCAGCTGTTGCATTTCACTTACTCATGAATCAGCTGTCGCATTTAATTTACTCATGAATCAGCTGCTGCATTTCATTTACTCAAGAATCAGCTGTTGCATTTCACTTACTCATGAATCAGCTGTCGCATTTAATTTACTCATGAATCAGCTGCTGCATTTCATTTACTCAAGAATCAGCTGTTGCAATTCATTTACTTATAAATCAGCTGTTGCATTTCATTTACTTATAAATCAGCTGTTGCATTTCATTACTCATGAATCAGCTGTCGCATTTCATTTACTCAAGAACCAGCTATCGCATTTCATTAACTTAAGAATCAGCTGTTGCATTTCATTTACTCATGAATCAGCTGTGGCATTTCATTTACTCATGAATCAGCTGTCGCATTTCATTTACACATGAATCAGCTGTTGCATTTCATTTACTCATGAATCAGCTGTTGCATTTCATTTACCCATGAATCAGTTGTTGCATTTCATTTACTCATAAAGCAACTGTTGTATAACATTTACTCATGAAGCAGCTGTTGCATTTCATTTACTCAAGAATCAGCTGTCGCATTTCACTTACTCAAGAATCAGCTGTGGCATTTCATTTACTCATGAATCAGCTGTTGCATCAGTTGTTGCATTTCATTTACTCATGAACCAACTGTTGTATAACATTTACTCATGAATCAGCTGTTGCATTTCATTTACTCAAGAATCAGCTGTCGTATTTCATTTACTCAAGAATAAGCTGTTGCATTTCATTTACTCATGAATCAGTTGTTGCATTTCATTTACTCATGAAACAACTGTTGTATAACATTTACTCATGAATCAGCTGCTGCATTTCATTTACTCAAGAATCAGCTGTCGCATTTCATTTACTCAAGAATAAGCTGTTGCATTTCATTTACTCATGAATCAGCTGTTGCATTTTATTTACTCAAGAATCAGCTGTCGCATTTCATTTACTCAAGAATCAGCTGTTGCATTTCATTTACTCATGAATCAGCTGTTGCATTTCATTTACTCATTAATCAGCTGCTGCATTTCATTTACTCATGAATCAGTTGTTGCATTTCATTTACTCATGAACCAACTGTTGTATAACATTTACTCATGAATCAGCTGCTGCATTTCATTTACTCAAGAATCAGCTGTCGCATTTCATTTACTCTTTAATCGCCTTTTGTATTTAAAAGAGCATTGTTGATGATGGTGAGATAACCAATGTACATAAGACTCGCCATCCTAAAAAGAAGGGACATAATGAACGTTTATCATCTGAATACTAGATTAAAATGTTTAGATACAGTATATGATGTCAGTACGCGACGTTTGACTGTATTATATGTATACATCTGTGAAGCAATAATAATTTTTAAATTGACACTTTAGTTAACAGTACATGATTTCAGTACGCGTTGTTTGGCTGCATTATTTTTTTTACACATTTATTGATTTTATCTCTATCAACAATATGACATTTTAGTCAATCATGAGACATAGAAAAGTTTTTAAAAAAAATGCTGCATGTTTCAAAGGTATTTTGTTCAAATGTCCACTTGAGCCAGTCGTAGAAAATTCTGGTATCGGTTGAAGGTATTTATGTGTAGCGCTTCCACGAGAACTTATATACTAAGTCTTATGTTTCTTAAGAATTGGAAAGGGACTGAATGTCATCCTTCATGAGTCATTTGTTTCCTGAAAAAGAGTTTCCAATTATATAAATCGTGTTTTTGTAACTTGTTTAAAAGTTGACATGTTAAAAGTCTGCTATATCGTTTTTCAATTTCACACCTGAGACTATTTTATTGATTTCACTGTGAAGTAAATGCATTTTAAGCTTTGTCCTACCACAGTTACATGATTTTATTACGATGCATATATAATATTCATTCGTAAAGCGAGTTCAATCAATAGGTATTACTATGGAACGCCTCAGCTGCCTTATGACTATGATTTTTAATTTGTTCTGTGGAAACAACAGTTTGTTATGTCCAAACACTAGTTTGTTATGTTCAAAGTACAATTTGTTATGTGGAAACAACAGTTTGTTATGTCCAAACACTAGTTTGTTATGTCCAAATAACAATTTGTTATGTGCATAAACAATTTGTTATGTGCATACAGCAGTTTGTTATGTGCAAACACTAGTTTGTTATGTGGAAATAACAATTTGTTATGTCCAAACACTAGTTTGTTATGTTCAAAGTACAATTTGTTATGTGGAAACAACAGTTTGTTATGTCCAAACACTAGTTGTTATGTCCAAATACAAGTAGTGCATAAACAATTTGTTATGTGCATACAGCAGTTTGTTATGTCCAAACCCTAGTTTGTTATGTTCAAAGTGCAATTTGTTATGTGGAAACACTAGTTTGTTATGTCCAAATAACAATTTATTATGTGGAAACAACAGTTTGTTATGTGGAAACACTAGTTTGTTATGTGCATTTAACAATTTGTTATGTGGAAACAGCAGTTTGTTATGTGGAAACAACAGTTTGTTATGTGCAAAAGCATTTTGTTATGCGGAAACAACAGTTTGTTATGTATAAACACTAGTTTGTTATGTCCAAATAACAATTTGTTATGTGCAGACACCAGTTTGTTCTGTGTACACACCAGTTTGTTATGTGCTAACGCTAGTTCGTTATGTGGTCCTTTTTACCGGGAAGATAGCAGTCATGTGACCAACCAACTACGTCACATTTGTAATGTATGATACGTCAGCACTGATGACGTAATATAGACTGTTCTCGACTTTGTCATAAGTGCGCGCCGGTAGAAAATGGAGGCAATTTTAGACCAGGTTGGGTTAGGACACCTGAGAAAACGTTTTAGCGACAATAAGGTCACAATGGCCGAAGCCAAACAGCTAAATGACGAAGAACTCGCCAGCCTTGGGGTCAAAGCCATTGGAGAAAGAATAAGATTTAGAGAGGCCAAAAAAACTTTGTTACTAGTCAATGTTTAATTTCAGTAAGAGGTCAACAAAAAGAGGTCTCTGACCACACAAAACATTGAAATACCTGAATAAATGAAATAGAATTCTTTATTATTTTTCTCAGAGCCATAAAAACTTTTGGGTAGGGGGTACAAATGGAGGGTCGGTAGGGTGACCAGATTCAACCCTTATTTTTAGGCCTTGAGTTATGGCCCACTTTTTCTACATATATATGAGGGAGATTCTTCTTGGGGCTTGTTCTCTGCACCTACTGTTCATTTTTTCAACTCAATGAGACATTTTAGCAATTTAAGTTTTAGTCATGATGGTTTATGGTGAACCACTTCCACTTTCAATTTATATTACTAATATTAATGGTACCCGATCTGTAATAGCCATCAAGTCTTACCAAAACTTACATGCATACAACCTGACAATGTTAGCTTTAAAAATGGCAAACGATGGAATCCAAGGACCAAATTGATAAGTTCCACAGTGAGAGAAGTTCTTAAGATTACCTCCCACTAATTATTGTTTGCATGAGTTATCTCCCCTGAAAACTGAAAAAAGGTATTTTGTTGTTATTTTCCCGTGGAGAAGTTTAGATTTCTCTTTGAAATTTGAAATCTACCATTATTGTAAGAGTTTTTCTTGAAAATCCCCCCCCGCCATGAAATAAAACTTGAAAAAACTCTCAGTAAAACTTCTTTTATGTTTGAATGTCTTGAAAGAGCCTAAGTTTCATGACAATATAACCATCCAGTTGAAAACCTTAACCAATAAATTCATAGTAAAGTCTTATGCCACTAACTGTTGTTTGCACAAACCGAACTGCTGTTTGCACAGAACAAACTGCTGTCTGCACATAACAAATTGATTTTGCACATAACAAACTAGTGTTTGAACATAACAAACTGTTGTTTCTACATAACAAATTGTTAAATGCACATAACAAACTGCTGTTTGGACATAACAAATTGTTGTTTCCACATAACAAATTGTTATTTCCACATAACAAACTAGTGTTTGCACAGAACAAACTGGTGTTTCCACATAACAAATTGTTGTTTCCGCATCACAAATTAATTTTACACATAACAAATTGTTATTTCCACATAACAAATTGTTATTTCCACATAACAAACTAGTGTTTGCACAGAACAAACTGGTGTTTCCACAGAACAAATTGTTGTTTCCACATAACAAATTGATTTTGCACTTAACAAATTGTTATTTCCACATAACAAACTAGTGTTTGAACATAACAAATTGTTGTATCCACATAACAAATTGTTATTTCCACATAACAAACTAGTGTTTGCACATAACAAACTGCTGTATGCACATAACATATTGTTTTTGCACATAACAAATTGTTATTTGGACATAACAAACTAGTGTTTGCACATAACAAACTGTTGTTTCCACATAACAAATTAAAAATCATAGTCATAAGACAGCTGAGGCGTTCCATATATTACAGTAGGCGATTTTATCAGCACCGTTATCCCGTTTAAAATGATTTCATTTAAGTTTTACAGAGCTGTAATGTATTACAGCAAAATGTTACAATAGTACAGTGTTACGCTAATTAAATGGGCCAATACATTGTTCACATTCTAAATATTGTTTACACTGGAACAGTTTGTTGTCAAATTCAATATGTAAGTGATATATCTCATCTACAGAGAAACCTTTTGGTACATCAGTCTCCTTGTACAATGACAATTCTAACACTGATTTCTTATTTCTTTAATTCTGTACTTAAATCTGATCGGTATCGAAATGACAAAAACAATTCATAATTAAGTAAAAAAAAATTATAAAACATTTTATTATCATCCTTTTCAGATTGAATGCGATGTTTTGTATTCTGGTATTATAGTGCTAACTTCAAAATTTAACTCATAAGGGAGTTTATTTTTCTAAATCCAATTCTTATCTGGAAATTTCTGTAATATTTACAGTACACAGTGGGCCACCCTTTCTTACCAATTAATTTCCAAGATGAGTACATGGCTTGGCCGTTAGAACTTGCTTGCACATTGATGCCACCTCCCATATTGTCAGGAATGCAGATAACATCACCATTTGAGTTTCCATTTCCAGTGCCAAGCTGCCAATATCGTATAGAGGCGTATAGAAGACCACCGTAGGTGCATCCAGCGGCCATTGCACTTGTGAAAGAAAACATAAAAAATAATTTTAAACAAGATTCTGATGTATTATATGGGACACTTTTGTTGCAATGTAACTTTTTGATCGACCCACTAAATCTGGCGCATATACTCCTGTGATGTCAAGGTCAACACAATTTATATTTTGGAAGCTGTTTAAACAATGTGACCTTCGGCAGAAAGTAATTTGGCTGCACTTAATTACGAAATTGTTTTTGTGTTTATAATTGTATTAACCTTCAAAGTGTCCATATAACAAAATTGTCAAGAAATATCTTACATAAAAATAGAGATGAATGTAAACGGCTCGGTTCGCTTTGGGCCTATTTTGTTTCGTTAAAGATTAAACAATATGCAAATTTTGCAATTACATGTATGGAACCAATGTACGTTGTTCACGCCGATGATGTCGTAGTAAATGAAGGCATACGTGACATCGAAGTACGTACACAAAGGGAAAGCGTCGTAAAAGGATAAAGTTAACTTTCCAGTTTTGACTTCTAATATGAAGTAAGTGTAAACGTTAAGCCAGTTCTTGAAGTACTATTTTTAGCGCTTCGTAGCCACTGCGGATGAACGGCCACCGGATATTGGCTCGAAATTGAGCACGGATATTTAGTTTTCGCGAGGAAGGTATCTATTTACAACTGGGGTAAGTTAAAATCCGATTTTCACCCTGATACATATCATTTTGTGTTTATTTGTGTGTTTTTAGATACTTCAATAACTATTCCAGCCGTACGTATTCCCGAGGTGTAACAGATATACATTGAAATGTTGAAAATATACAAAAAAGATAGCCTGCTCAAAAATCTCGACCGTTTGCAAAATTCTGCCGTTTATTTCGGAAATCGTTTACATGTGAGTAATCGGAAAGGGGAGATTCATTTGCCCAAAGAGCACATATTAATGTTCCAAATTTCACCAATTTCGATGAAAGTATATCGTAGATACGGTTCCTGCAACATATCAATGACAGTACGGGGTATTGGTTAAACGTGTACTGAGAATTGACGGACTGAACGAATATACTGTACTGAGACTTGCATCAAGAAATTAGTAAAACTAAAATGTTTGAAACGGGAAATGTCTATATTTGTTATCAGTTGAAGATATACAATCAGGAAGTGTGATACTTTGAACAAGTCTTATAAAACGTCAATAATTTTGACTATTTAAGTGGATAATAAACTGTTTTTTCCAGCGTTTTGAGTATTGGACACAAATGTAACACATATATTTATGTTATAAAAGTTTCACTAAATAATCAACAACATCGCATATAAATACTTTCCGTTCAATAACTCAGACATAAGTTGACTTTTAAAGAAATCTACAACTAGTAAACATTGGTTTAAATACGTTTAAGTTGTAAAATAAAATGCAGTGTTTTGTTCTTGAAAATGAAAAATGCGAAACTCTCTGCTACATCTGCTATCCAAATATCGCAATTACTAGTAAATTTAAAGATTATTGCTTATCTTGTCGTTTAATGCAATTGTTGTGTTTAGCGTGATTTGATGTATGTTTTATTTGGCGATGAATTATGTTGTTTAAACTCCATGCATGCTGAGTGTGACAGAAAATGAATCGAAGCAAGTAAAGGATATAACCTTGAGGTACATATGTTACCAACAAGTTAACAATACATTAACGAAAGCAAAGACCATACTTTTTGAAAAACCATAAGTCACAGACCTTGATTTTGAATTATCTTCCATTTTATCATGTTGTTATTCTATCTGATTTTCAATGGTAGATAATTCAAAATCAAGGCCGGTGATCTATGGTTTTTATTTCATATTTCTTTTTCAGATATGATTCTCAGTCAACATACCAAGTTTGAAGAAATGAAATAGTTAGGGAAATTTTGCACGTCTTTAATGGTTTTCATATATACACCAAGATTTGGACCCCTCCCCACAAACACAGACTGGAGAAAATAGCTTGATCCGCGCATATGTCGTACTGTGACGTAATTTATTTAATATAACTTTAGTTAATAGAGAGCAGATTAAATATGTAATGAGACCTCCTGCCTTGCTTCAAAACTATTATAATTACTCTTGATTCTAACACGACCAGCGAATAACCTACATACATGTAGAACAAAATCTATTTGGGTTATTCTGCAATAAACCGACCTTGAAGGCGCATCGTGTTTTGGCTGTTCAATTTACCCGACGTATAGTGGATCTTACATGGCATACTGACTAGGGGCAAAACGGGGGACCCGATGGATGACACACGTCCAGTTAACTTGATTAATGTTACGATACCATTTACACTGACTTTATTTACTGTTTTGTTGTTATTGTTTTTGTTTACACAGTGACGTCATTAATCAAGAGAAACTGTGACGTCATTTATTTATACTCGTTACTAATATTTGTCGTAACTTGAACCGTTATTGCGTACCCTGAAAATTCGAACCATTTCTATAAATGAAATTCCTGTTACATTTACTTGAAAATTAGATTATTAAAGTTTTTGATGAAAAATCTGAAACGCCGCGTATACATCTTAAAGACTTTCATGAATGAAAGTCACATTGAAATAACGTCTTTACAGTGTTCGCGGGAGGTAACTTCAACGGCAAAATCTAGGTGCGTAGCACGCAAGTTTAAATTACGTTTGATGAAAATAGTTTGTCGTTCGTATGCGTAATGATATATCTATATATATTCTTGCGCATAAAAACTCCAAACTCGGGTTATTCTACGATAAACCAAACATGGATACATATTATTTCTTAATAAAACAGCAACCTCTGATCAAGTGACAATTTATCACTGCCTTAACACTGCTTTTTAGCATTTATATATTGTTCACAATTAATTTCGAAATCTGCGTTCAAAGTTCAACACAAACTTCTTGCAATATGTTCACAAATAGTTAAAGGTAAGTACTCCAAAAGTTACTCAAAATACAAACAATAAAGAAGAATTCCGTGTATTGACACGGCACAAGAACGGACATTAAGAACACAATCAGTCTTGACCGTAATTTGCTTGTATGATGCCACTCAGGACAATTTAGCAATCAGTTACATGCAATTAAATCAGCTTGACGAAACCGCTACCTATATTGAGCGCAAAGTTCAGTTTCACGAAACGGTATTTTGACAAAGCCACTACACCCGTCGTAGTGTGACTTATACAGTACAAATATTTCTATTAAGTTGAAATAATTGCACATCAGTATGTTAAAAGTGGCTTATTATTTACTGTTATAGGAAAAGATTCATACATTAAATAAAAACGCTTACAAATGTGACAGATTATTTCGGTTTATCAATTTTAATGCCCAATACTCAGTACACAGTAGTATCAATACTCAAATACACCAACAAGCAGAATAAACAATACCCAGTACACTAACTCAAGTTATATTTGTATCAATATTTTGGCCCAGAAATAACGTTTGTTGATAAAATCTTGAACAATTATGCCTGGTAGTTGCGCAAATAAACCGCTTGATTCAGATTATTAACATCTAAGCACACTTGCGAAATAAAACGGTAGACGTTACCAACGGTCGAAATTTTCGAGTGAGCAGGCCATGTTTATTTCGGTACTTTTAACCTATCAACCTACACCTTTTACACGTCGGCAATACACTGGACTGGGATAGTCACCGTATTATCTAAAAACCCACTAATGCATGCAAAATAATGGACTTTAACTAAACTCTTTTGTTAAACTTTTGTCGCAAAAAATAATTACCTGTGCTCAATTTCGAACCAATATCCGGTGATCGATCATCCGCAGTGGTAACAGTGCTTTGACATTTGTGGTTAACCCATGCGAGAATACATGAGACATATAAAGTGCATTTTATTGAAATTTAAAACCAAGCCAACCCATTGTTTCCATGGATATTCAAGTCAGTTTCGAAATGAATTATGTGGTATGTGGCGTGGCAGCCGCCAACCCAGTTACTTGTCTCTAAATTTGTTCGTAATGTTTGTAATGTATGCCTGGCCGTTCTTTGGACATAAAATAACTTTTCGATTGTTCCTTTCTGTAATTAAAAGCATGTTAGAAGAACATTGATTTTACTGCTGTTTGTTCTATGCGAGTAGTATGTTACCATTTTAATGACATTGTGCTTTTATATGCAGATCGACAGTTCGTGCGTAAAACGCAAATGATCTGTATGGACACGTGACACAATGTAAATAGCTGTAGTTACATTCTTTTTGTTGTAGTTCCTTCAAGAGGAAAAAATATACCCGTCATACACTCTACTTATCATTTGCACATGTCCATTTGTTTAAATTTCATTGTGCGGTTCAAGTTTGCAGTTACGTAAGTACATGCGTTGATGTGTCATTATATACTACATGCATATTTTATGACTTGGTAGATAAAATAATTCAATAAGTATTTTTATACAAAATTGTAATTATTATAGTTAGTCTAATGCTGAGTTATAACACTGATACGGTACAACTGTATAATATAGTTTTGCTATTGTTGTCCACTCATATATTTTTTTCATATCTGCTTTGAAATCCATCGTCGACTTTGTTCAAATGTATCTTGTAAAAACAAATTACATAGACGTCGTGGGCTTTAATTCCGATTTACAAGTGCTGTAGAAAGTCAGGGAAATATTTGTCGAGCATGTTTCACCTACATGTATTCACTTTTTGCCTGACTACATTTTTGCACAATATGACTACCATAAAACAGTCAAAACCTTGACAACTAGAAAATTCTACATTCATGTGTTGGTATAGTACTTGGACATTTAACGTTGGTTTTCAAATTGTCTTCTATTAGTTGATGATCTACCTTTAACAAATAGGTGTGTATATTTGATCTTACATTATAATAATATGAATAAGCAAATATACTATTTACAGAAACCCAAAATATATATATTATTTTTATGTGCAATAGTTCACTCCCTTCAATTCTAGCTAACCGTGTGAAATAACGTTAATGGCAGTAATATCGCATGCACGGATATGTTACCTAGCTTACTTAGTTCCCGGCAGCCGTTGTAATCGAGACTAGTCCTTTATGTAGTTACGTGAGAAATAAGCTTGCATGGTCATATCGCCAAGCAATATACATTGTATTATGATTGATAATTAAACACGCGGCATTTATGTACATGTATATTTTTATATACTATTAACTAAAGCAAATGTAGTTTTAAATGTGAGTATTTTCAAAATCCTCACATTTATTGTACCCAGTTTCTGACAAGACACCGCTGGACTTCTAAAACCGAAATACTCCTCAATTCTAAAATAATCCTTCAGATCGAACGAAGCTCATATTTATAGAAAGCAATATGACGTAGAGGTAGAGCGGCGAACACCTTACCCGGAGGTCGCGGGTTCGAATCCAGTCAGTCAGAATGATTTGATTGGGACCTTTATAATCCCTTATTTCGGTGCGAGTACTGGCCCTGTGCTCATAAAAAAATCATTATCAACTTAGTTTGAGCACAACATATTTTTCACCTGTAGTGCCAGACATATAAAACACAAAGGAGCTGGAGTTTAAAATGCACTTTAACTGCATTCAGAAACCTGTTTAACTTAGTTAATACTTAATAAAGAATTTATGAAATGTTTTAATATTGCACCAAATGTCTGAGCACGAAACTGAGTTGAGCATGAAATAAGATACGCACGGGCCCAGGTCAGAACCCAGAAAGCAGTCATCAAGGATAGTTAATATAAGTTGTAAGAACTTACTGTACAATCAATGCAAAATTAATAAGCTTAAAGGTCAAAGGGAGAAAACAACAAATCCTCCAAATTATGAGAGTCGCGATTTAGGTCGACGGAGGCTATAAAAAGCTCTATTTGATACGTAATGCGAGGACTTATTAATAAATTTTGAGTTTTTAGATATAGAATTGGTGTATTCTTTAAGGTTTTCATTAAAAACACGAAAAAGTCCTTTAACATAGCAAACGTAATACTCAGTAAATTCGATTTACTAACGCGAGGTTTCGACTTATTATCTCGATAGAAAACGTCCATTTCTTCAAGCTGATCTTGACATAATATTATTATCTCGATATAAAACGCCCCCTCATGTCGAGCCCTCTACAGGCGATGACTTGACATAGTTGTCACTTTGGCGGTTTGGTGTATGTGCGTGCATGCGCGTCCGGATGAGATTGTCCGGGCTATAACTTCATCGTGCATTGAAGGATTTTGAATTGACTTGGCATAATTATTCACCACAGTGAAACGACGTTTCGCGCGCAAGACCAAGTTTTGTAGCTGAAAGGTCAATTCAAACTTAGAGATTAAAGGTAAAAAGTGGTATAAGTCGTAAGGCACCAATGATCACCACAATGGGACGGCGTATCGCACACAAGACCCAGGTCGGACTCCGTAGTTCGAATGCCTAGGTCACACCTATAGAGAACACAGGTAAAAAATGGCACATGAGACTTTGTCCGAGGATTGCATTCCTTATAAATCGAAATATTTTAATTGAATTGGGACAATTATCCACAACAATGAGAGGACGCGTCACCTGCTTGACCCTATTTCCTTCAATCCACAGTCGGCGGGTTCGACGTGTTACCCGTGGGCATCTTGTTCAAACCTTTTGACCTTACTAATAATAGCGTGTTAGGCAACTATTATTGAATCAGCTCACACTAACAGTAGCTCTATCGATTCCCTTTATTGAAAGTTTATTGAGGTGAGCGGATTGAAAAATTGTTGGTTTAGTAATATACCTTCCCATAACCACGGGTAGGTAAACACGAACGATAACTGTTTTGAATATATCTCGTAAGATAATTCTCTCATGTCTCAAACTATTGACAGTTTGTATATTTTGATACTTTAAAAATACATAATATTATACGACGGTTTATTGTGTTATTTTGAATTATTTTATAGGGTGTTTCTCATGTTAGACTATTTTGGCAAATTTGTGTTGACATTCTTCCGGTAATTTCCATCCTCTCTCTTGAAACTTTGTCAAGAGTTGATATACAGTATGCCAGAATACACATTGGCACATGTGCAATATGGAACGCTACAACACGTCATAACCTATAATAGCTAACCATTTATCAGCTGGTAGAAAACTGTTTTATTTTATGGACTATAGATATTTTATAACATGTTCTGCGAGCAGAACAAATTTTATCAAGTTTTGCATCATGCCTGGATTGTATAAATCATAACCAATTTATTAATAATAAATGTTTTATCATTTTGTTTAATCATTAATGAAAGGTCTCTTTTCTCAAGTTGTTGCTATTGTGTAACTATTATTACTCTTGTGCTATTGGTTTTATGCCTCGTATCGTATATTAGGGCTTTATCGTTGGTACCGGTTTCCCATATGACCAACGCCTCCAGAAGAGGTTAGTTATTTTAGGTTTCGGAGGATAGTGCAACATACAGAAAGCGTCCCAATTCTGGAGACACCCCTGGTTCTTATACATGCCAGGTGTATAGCACCCATACATGGGACCTCGATTTAAGTCTCATCCGCAAGACTGTTAGTTATTTTAGTTAGTCAGCCCCGGGAATCGAACCCGCTACCTCGAGATTACAAGTCTCGTGCTCAACCGATTGAGCTAACCGGGCTGACTGTTTTATGCCTCATATTCCAAAGGAAGGAAATACACATAGTTACGCTTCATTTGCGTTTGCCAAATAATCATATAGCTGTAACACTAAAGGCGGTATTAATATAAATGCTTACTTTATATATGCATGTTAACTCCGCACCATTCAACAGCTTTTTCGCAGAAGGTCGATGCGACAATCCTTTTTTCGCGACGGGATGCGTATTTCAGAATAGAAGTTAAAAGCTTACGTGAATGATATTGATTTTGACTGTGAAAATATTTTCAGTAGACGAATCATATCAGAAACACACTAAATTCCAAATATATAATAGTAAGAATACAGGTACAGAATCATTGCAGCGTTTGTAAAAGAACTCGATAATCGAGCACCATGTCCTTTTTCCCTATACCGTCTTGTCAGTCTGATTGAATGTCCACTTTACTTTTCTCAAGTATCTTCTCCTAGACCCATTGCTTAATTTTGACAATACATTATTTACTTGGGAAAAAGTATCAGCATGAAGTGTATACTATAGTATAGTAGGAAGCATCGGTATAAAGTCTGGTTGTGTATATAGTAATGTAGTGTCATTAGGGCAAAGGGCAAGGTCACTGGATCTACTACTTGAAACGGAATCTGTGAGTTGTCAACACTGGATTTTTCTAAACTATGAGGTGTGTGTATAATAATGTGGTCTGTCACTAGGGTAAAAGACAAAGTCATGAAGGTTTTTTAGATGTAAATCTTGTCAAAACTGCATCTCTCTAAAAATAGCTGGATTTTGACAGGAAACATCGGTATGATGTCTAGATGGGGACGCTGCAATGGCAAGGTTACAGGGACATATAAAAAGAAAGTTTCGTCCGCGCATGATCTCCTCAACCCCTTGGTGGATTGTGCTGAAGCTTGACAGAAAGCATCCGTACAGTGTGCATTTCATAATTATTGATTACTAAGTCAGGTTCACAGGGGCCCGTTAATAGAAATTTCTGATTATTTCCCTTGCAAAAACATACACTTCCCTATTCCTCTGATAGCAATATTGCGGGAGGCATTTGCTTTTACGAAAATAATTCCAGATTTAAAGTTACCTTTAAGGTAATTAAGGAAAATTAGGTAATTGCTTTTCAATGAAATATAATGTATAAAGAAGCATGAATGTTTTCTGCTATAAATTATAGTTTCGCAAAGCGTCGGAAAAGATTCCCTGATACACTGTATAAGCTTCGATGTGATTTTCGCAGTTGCTCGCCAGTCGGATGTAGAATAAAAACATTTGAATTATTTACATTTTAAAAGAATGGTCTATCAAATCCACGGAAATCTTAAACCGATTTGTTGTGTTTTCAGCAAATAGCAAGGTATTTTTGTCGTGTCTGTGTAATACATGAATATGTCACTCCGAAAGAAATGGTCTCTTTAGACATGCCTCTCAAATGACTTAGATTTTGATATGTTTGTGTGTAATAAGTAAGTTAAGCCTTAACAGATTATGCATTCAAGACAAAAGTAATGAAATTTGGTCATAATTTGGAAACAATAGTTTCCACGTTGTACTCTTATTGTAAATTGGGAACAGGAAAAGACGTATTGACAAATTGTTTGACCTTCGTGCTGTCTAACAAGACACATGTAGATGCTACTGTATAATACGTCACACATGCGTAAACTTGCAGCTGTGCAAACAAAGGAGTGGCCTTACTCAAAGACTACGTTTGCACAGACTACTCCTTGCTTTCCCTGTTCTCATCTAACTTCTGTAAATTTTTGGGAATATTTTAGCTTACTACGGACACATTGATTTCGATGGTTTATGATGGCTGAATTATCAAACACATTTTTACTGAATTGAGTCTAATTATCTATTTATTATTTCCTTGGGGTATTTTATGAGGGTGAGGTATCAAGACAATTGCATGTTGCGAAAAGAAAAGATAATGACTTAAACGTGTAAGTGTCATTTTTTGTATCCGAGTGATAAAATGGTGCAAAATAATGTGGGTAACATGTATGATCTAACTGTACTAAAGGCAATCAACATTTATCTTGATAAAGATATTATTCATCGTTTATGTGCATTTTTTGTTAATTAAATTAAATTAGCAAGATTTTTTAAAAATATCTTTGTGTTCAATTTAAGTGATTATTATTAAACAAAAAGATGTCAAATGGCCTGTTGCACATATAAATGGATTACATAGACATTCATATGTTGAGGAGGTAAGAGCATTATAACGGTCAGATGGAACGCGTCAAGTAGTTGACGTTTCGTAAATGAATGAAAACAAAAGTAAACGTTAAATTGATCAATAAAATTTAACTATAATCTAGTTACGAGGGGTATTAAAAAGTTTTGAGATCGGCCCAATAAAGCTTTACGACATCCTTCAAAATATTCTCCCTTTTCCCTCCTAGATATCCGTGGCAGAGTTGTCTACCCTTGGTATACTCTGTAGGCATCGTCAAAGGAAAGAGAAACTAGAGATTTTTTTCACAAAAAAACTTGTCTCCCCCCTTGACCTGACCTTGATAGTGACCCCAAAATAACGAGAAATTGACCAACGGTCACTGTGACCTTGACCTTTGAACTACTGACCCCAAAAACAATAGGGATCATCTGCTCAATAAGACCAACATCCTATGAAGTTTGAGGTCTGTAGGTCTAAAGGAACTCTAGTTATCATCCGGAAACGAGAAATTGACAAAAGGTCAGTATGACCTTGACCTTTGACCACGACCCCAAAAACAATAGGGATCATCAGCTCTATAAGACCAATCATCCTAGAAGTTTGAGGGCTGTAGGTCAAAAAGGAACTCTAGTTATCATCCGGAAACGAGAAATTGACCAACGGTCACGTGACCTTGACCTTTGAACTACTGACCCCAAAAACAATAGGGATCATCTGCTCAATAAGACCATTCATCCTATGAAGTTTGAGAGCTGTAGGTCAAAAGGAACTCTAGTTTCGTCCGGAAACGAAGAATGGACGGACGGACTGACGGACCCCCAGTTTGAGGTGTAGGTCAAAAGGAACTCTAGTATCATCCGGAAATGAGAAATTGACCAACGGTCACGTGACCTTGACCTTTGACCTACTGACCCCAAAAACAATAGGGATCATCTGCTCTATAAGACCAACATCCTATGAAGTTTGAGGTCGTAGGTCTAAAGGAACTCTAGTATCATCCGGAAACGAGAAATTGACCAACGGTCAGTGTGACCTTGACCTTTGACCTACTGACCCCAAAAACAATAGGGATCATCAGCTCTATAAGACCAATCATCCTATGAAGTTGAGGGCTGTAGGTCAAAAGGAACTCTAGTTATCATCCGGAAACGAGAAATTGACCAACGGTCACTGTGACCTTGACCTTTGAACTACTGACCCCAAAAACAATAGGGATCATCTGCTCAATAAGACCATTCATCCTATGAAGTTTGAGAGCTGTAGGTCAAAAGGAACTCTAGTTATCGTCCGGAAACGAAGAATGGACGGACGGACTGACGGACTGACGGACGGACGGACTGACGGACAGGGCAAAAACAATATGTCTCCCCCCGAGGTGGGGGAGACATAATAAGTTACAGGAACTAAGGGGTCTGGTGTGTATATAGGTGCTGAAATTGTTTGGCTTAATGGTACCATAGAATCTGCTGCACAATATATCATTCAAACCATTTCGTTAAAGAAGTTAAACGTTGTTTTCTCGCTGATTTTAAAATCGTATATCTATAAAACTTTCTAGTAACAGATCTGCCAGGGTGCACTGGGCATTTGCACAACATGCCCTTTGGAACTGAAGAAATTCGTCACAAGTACAGAATCCAATTAAAACGTTGAGTTCGTTTAGCTCTAATCGGTCTTTCTTGTCCTTCCTTAACCCACCTTACTATTTACCTGTCTATGAGGTTCGAAATAATAAATACATGTTTCATCAAATTAAGGAGCTCATTAAGTCGTACATAAGCATTTTCATATATGTTCAAAACATCTTTGCAACATTTCACCTGTTTGCTCTTTGGCCAAAAGGCGTGGTAGATTAAATTAGCCCTAAGGAATGAGAAACTGTATAGCGCTAGTGCTCTGTCATCATCTTTCTACAGCAGCGATGTTCTTAGAAGACAATGCAGTTTAAGGGTGCCCGACACGGGGTAGGTCTTTGACTATGTACTCTCCCTTATAAAATATCTTTACCTTCCTATTAACAGTGCCTTTTGGAGAAGAATCTCCATAAATAGTTCAAACTTTTTCGATATATGTTTACCTGATGTAATAACGCACTGCACGTCTTTATGTTAGACCTCATTTCCTTCTTTTCTGCAAGTTTTATACTTTCCAAAAATAGTAACAATGTATATGAGTATGCTGGGTTTAAGCGCTTATAACTTTGGGATACAAAGACCAGTATAAAATTAAAGACAGTTTCAAACTTTCACAATTTGCTTTATTTACGATGTTGTATGCATTTAAGAAAGAATTCAGAATTTAACTGTAATATTGAGAAAGGGGCTTGACTAAAAGACATTAAATCCCGTTTCAACATTTTGAAAACGAAACTTCTAGCTAATATCTAACATTTTTTCGGAAGGTCTGGTAGGCAAGCTGAAATAAAAAAAGAAGATATTAAGAATAAAATTCGTGTCCGATTAATACCACTGAATCAGAAAATAGTGATACTGACTGTTTTAACAAATTTGTTTACCTGTCAGTCCTTTCTGCTTGAGATAAAAGAAGAAACATAAAACATTCCGTTTGTAAAAAATATTCTCGACAATTTGCTTATTACAAGATATTAAGAAGTTGTTCACGAAAATGCCTGAAAGTTACATTGTATTTTAATATATTTGACTTACGCATTTTGTGTTGAACTCTCTGCAGTTCGTTAAGAGTAATGCCCCATCTATTGCGGAGTATATTTTCGATTACATTGATGACGGCCGGCGAAGGATAACGAAGCCTTGTTGCAACGCTTATCCAGGGATCTTCGCACACGTCTCCCGAGCCTGACAATTTCGTGCAACCCCAATTAATAAGGAACTGTTTGTAGTCCGTAGCTGCAATTATCCTCTTTCCGCTAAAACTGTCACCTGGATTTATAATTGCAATGTATACACCATACGTCAACAAATGGAGCACTCATAGCACCATCTGAGTTAACAATGCGAAAATAAATTCAAAATGCATACCAACAGAAACCAGTTAAAGAATTGAAACTGTCATCTGGATAAAAATATTAGAAAATGTTCCAAAAGAATCCAAACAGCAAGAGATTACCGAAAGAAAATAAGAAGAGTATTGATAGCTTTTCACAAAAATACGTTCTAAAATATCCTTTCACTGTGGTTTATCATCAAATTAACAACATCCGAAGGCTTGAGTGGTTTACAACGAAGCATCAAAACGGCAAATTTTAACACCATCACATGAACGAAAACCAACTGTGATTTCATTTGCATATATTTACTTCTACATCATGCGGAACAATAATTTTCTTTTTATCTTTCGCTTTTATATTAAAAGTTGATGTGGCCATGAAGAAGACTCAGTATAACGGAAAACATGGTCTTTTTCTACAACGTTAAGAGGCCAGAAAGGGTGCTAACTTGTCAGGAAACCGACCTTAGGCAGACTTAGCGTGAATGTATGGATGAGAAAATAGTCCAAAATGACCTAGTGCTGGATGTGCCATTGAATGTCAAAGAAAAATGCCTGTTTCATCAAAGTACAGGCGTGGCCAGAATAAAGGAATGACTAGTAACATTGGAAAAATTATTTTAAATTAGTAAAAAAAAACAGCTTGTGAGGCATATCGGATGCTTGGATAGAAACAAATTTGAAATATGGAAGATTTGATCGGATCTTCAACTGAGTAATACTTAAAATATTATTCGTCTCTGCCATGGTCGAAATATCCGTCATTGAGGGTAACTGTTTTGGCGAAAACAAGGCTCTGCCAAAATTGGTAGAATAAAATTAACGTAAATAAAATTGTCCAGTAAATGCTACAAACTTAAAGTCTAAGCTCTAGAGTTTGTTGTTTTGCGGAATATTTTAAAGAGTTTCCTATGTTAATCTATATAAAAACCAGTGTGATCCCATGGGCATGATTCGAACAAACTTGTTAGAGGTCAACTAGAATATGTTACACACTGCATTATCTAAGCTGCAGGAGATGTGGTTTGGGATATGTTAAAGGGGCATTATTTGAATAATATTGGCAGACGAACAACAGACAGTGCTACATGCATATGGTTGAGGTCACATAGTACAGGCAAGAGTTTCTTTTAACCTTATATGCAGACTACTCTGTGGGCTTTTCAGTTTTACAGAAAACAATTTTCCTTTCGGTTGTCATGTTAACCAGAGTACTACATGAGATACATTTCTTTGAACAAATTTGATAGAGGACCATCCAATGACTATTCCTGTGAAGTTAAATCAAAATTAGCATAATGATTTAGGAGGGATGGACGACGGACACCACAAAAGCTCACCTTGAGTGTTCAGGTAAAATAATAGGAAAGCAACTGTTAACAGATTATTTGTAAACTTCGAGCATTGTCACAATATTTGTTTATTTGAAAACGTCAATTTCACAAGTTAATACTGTAATTTCTACTAGTGAGTCAAAATGTTAGAGAAATACCTATATTGTCAACGATAGTAAACACCCCGGGTCCTACAGGTACATATCTTGCGGTGACTTTGTTACACACGCCACGACTGAAATTGTAATGGTAACAATAATAAATATCACAATGAGAAGACTTCATTTCTTTTCCATTCCGAGTAGTTTTCTTATTATAAAACAAAGATTTTCAAGGAATAACAGACATTTCATCTTATAACTTTGTCAAAGAAAGTCAAACGGATATTATTTTGTGATACTCATGTTTGCCTCTATACATCTATACCTCATTTTGATTGTCCACATGACACACCTTTGGATATAGTGTTTTCAAAATCTTAACCAGAACGGTTGTAAATATTGGATCCGTTTTTAGAAGAGACGGTAGACTAGTTACTAGTCTGTTAAAAGAAATTCTACTATATTTCATGCACTAGTTACAGTCCGTTTTATATGATTTAGTGTTATGCACTGGGGCAGTTTTTTGTTGTTGTTTTTTTCAAGGACTTATGGTATATACCCATACTCCCTGTTGACATGTTAAACTGTTTATAGTAGGGATTTCATTCTTTGCCGTTACAATTTAAGATTAAATTACAGGACCAATACAGCTCTTTAACTGTTTTTATTTCCAGAAAACATGAACACCTGGATTAAATTATTGTTAGCTATCATCAAATAAAAACTGTTAATACAGTAGTCCGCCCGAAAAAGACATCGTCATTCGAATAGCCAGAATATTTCTTTGGAGTAATCTAGTAAATAAATCAGAAATCAAGTGACAATTATTGTGTAGTAACCATGAATGTTGGTGTGGTCTTCGTTTCGACATAATCTATGACTTTTGCTTAACAAACATAATTGATTTCAAATTTATCATTCCGACTGCTATATTTGCATCTCAAGCTCACATTTAATATAGTTAAGTGTAATACCGATGGTTACCATGGGTACAACTTTTAGACAAACAGTTTATCAAAATTTTTTAATATATTCGTAAACTTCCGTAGAAGTATCAGTATCCAAATCTTTAATTAAGGAGCAATCAGTCTGTTAATTATATTTTTCATTTTAAAGGTTTATGCCTCAGTCACACTACACCGTACAGCGTTAACGGACGCCCAACGTATAGTAACAAAGGTGCGGAAGGCCTGGGGGCATGTAACTCCCTAAAAACAACTTTTGACCTCCGGATTTACGCTGAACCTTACATAAAGCGCGGGTCGAAAGTGCATAGGGCGAAATTTAGTATATGACACAGAATTAATGATTCACAAAATATGGGTGGCAGGGAAGTTTGTTTTATTATAAAACGTACGTTAAATAAAAAAACACATGGTCAACAATATCAATTGTTTGAGAGAGCAATAAAAATAATTCAATCTGCGCTTTGTTCAACTTCAAGCGATATCGATGATGTTGATCGAAAATTATTGTGTACCAAGGACAAGACCTTGAAACAGAAATAAACAAAGCAATACCAACAAGAAATAAAAAACAGTACTGTAAAAGTGTATAACAGGGAAAACCAAAAAGGACTCTTGGTTACCTTGTAGTTGTAATCGGTGAAACCGTTCACTGGGCCTTGACATGCAGCGTCCTCGATAAAGGCGGGTGATTTTGATCACGTGAGTTCCTTCTCGGGAATGTACGTAAATTGTATCTTTTTTTTTAAAAGAAATTTATTTTTAGGTAAATAATAGTAACCGTTCGTAAATAACAAAGTGTCAATGAAATAACACCAGAAATTTGAAAATCAAACTACAAACTCTTATATCGAATTCCGTACGTTTCCGTAAATTTCCGTAAATATCCGTACTTTTCCGTGATATGCATATGATTATCTTCCGTTATCAGCTAACAGCGCATTAATTTCAAAACAGAAAAAATGTGTAAGCAGCCCGTAAGCTATAGACCTTTCTGCAATCGTTTGAAGTTGTATGTACTGTTTTTATTTGTAATATGTTCTTATCGTATGCGACATTCAAACAAAAGATTGATCTGGTCTGTCTTGCACTACTTTCCCAAAGCGCATGTTTACAGTTGTTATTCGCACATAGCACAGTTAAATTATCTGCAGTGTTTGAAATGTGGTATGCTAACTTAGGCCTAGGGGACTTTCAGTCCCCAGGCCAAAAATGCGGCAGAAAGTTATCCGGTGACGAAAGGCATCCCCCGCTAATGCTCGGTGCTCTCGCGATCAGTGTATGGGGCGCATAAAACGGACAAAACGCACAATGATCGCACGATCAACGCACATATACAGGACAAACAACGTACAATTAACGGACATCACCGTACTAGTAACGGACTTGTACCGCGTTAAACGTAAGCGCAACGCATGAGAAACTGACAAAACGTTCTTCGAACGTTTGACGAACGTATTTCTCCCGGTGACGTGACGGACAAAACGTGTATAAAGAGTCCGATATTTATTTGTTCCGGCTCGCTCAGACATCACACGTGCTGAAGTTATTCCAAAATGCCAAAAGCGAAGTTGTCCGTTAGATGTACGGTAGCAATGCGCTGGTATGCGTTTTGTTCGTTACTCGACGTGCGTTCCTTATTCTGTACTTGTCTGGTTCGCATCAGTTTTGTCCGTTGGACCATCGTTTCACGTTCGATATTTATCAGTTCCTATGCGTTCTTTGTCAGTTATCGTCCATACGGTACATCCGTTGCATGTCCGGTAGTAGTCCGGCCGTGAATCAAGTCTACCGGACAAAAACGGATGCGAACCGGACAAGTACAGAATAAGAAACGCACGAGCGATGAACAAAACATACCAGCGGATTTCTACCGTACATCTAACGGACAACTTTGTCCGTTGGTGTACGTCCAAATTTTGAACATGCTCAAAGCCTTCCACCGGATGAAACGAACATCGCCGGACATCGCCAGACAAGGAGCGCAGGCGCCGCATGAGAAACGGAAAGGAAACGCATGATTGAAAATTTTGTTATACGCTGAACGTCCGTTAACGCTATACGGTGTAGTGTGACTGAGGCATTATATCTACACGTTTGTAGTTCCAGACTCTACGCAACAGGATAATTGGCTTTACGGTAGGTAGAGGTAACATAATGATCACTTACGTCTTGTTCAGTCTCGACAGCGTTATCGCCATTGGGTCGAATAAATTAAATGTTTGAGAATTGGTACATACGCGAGTAGGTTCTATTATAACATTTTGCATGTTGTTAAACAGTAACAATACATTGAATGTGTTAGTATTGGCATTCAAATGATCTTTATTGTCCCCAACAAACACTGTTCTGTTGCAAATTTCTAAAGCTTTTTTAATACAAATAATTCAATTATCAATCAATGAACGGTGTTAATAATGTTTAAAGACAAATTAAACTTTGAATTAAACTGAAAACCGTTGCTTCTACAAGAAGATAACGTCTTTGAAGTTGATGCCATTTCCACCAGCTACTTTTGTTGTGTATGAATATCGTTTAATGAAAAGATCTCCTCTTCGATAAATTAAATGTAACCATGTGACCATATGAATGTAATGATAAAGTTATATGCCATGAACATTTTCAGTGGCAAATTGAGAACAATATTCATACAAGAAGACACAATCAGACTAATCAGATTAAATATAATAAACTGCTTTTCATATAATATTTGTTAACATTCCTCAATCCTTTGAAATCTAGTTCAGAATTTTTGAATTAGAGCCTGTTTAAAGTGAAAGCGCAATGTGAAGATTGCAGAGCATTCATATCTGGAAATATTAAAACAACCTTCAATATTGTAACCCATTTGAAGGTTACACCATGACAAATATCTGGAACCCTCGCCAAGAGATACTTGTGTATTCCAGCCACCTCTGCCCATGTTGAGCGGTTATTTAGTATTGCTGGAAAGTTCTTTCGGCATGAGGGGTGTGGACTCAGCGATGTGACATTTAAAATGCTAATGATGATTAAATGCAAAATGCATCATTAACTGCAACACATAAATTGTGTGTAGAACTGACACTCTCACATTTAGAATTAAAAATAATGTTATTTATTAGTTCATTCACTGTGCTATTGAAATAATAGATAAGATTCACGGATCTTTGTTTCAACCCGTCATTTACAAAAAGAAGAAATCATTAATCACGATTACTTTCATTGAAAATAATCATAATTAATCGATTACTTGAAAATTATGAAGTTATCATGAAGTAATCGATTACTGTAAAAAAGCAAAATAATCATAATTTAGTCGATTACTTTTTTCGAGTAATCGACCCCATGTCTGCAATCACTATCAAAATAAAAATTATCGCCAAGACTGAAAATATATCACTGTACCTTCTCCAGGTCAGGTGGTTAAAGAGTGATCCTGTTCCATCTGGCATTAAATTTGTCGTGTAATCTGTGAAATCAGTAGAACCCGGCCAACTACATGGTGCTCGTCGGAACTGGAAAAACCACTGGCCCATGTACTGAAAAAAATACACGTTGTGTGTACAAACATACAAAAAATTGGATAGGTTTCCAGTCGGATTTCCATTTAATCACGAACTTTTGATACTTTTAAAATTGCTGTAATACGTGTAATGTGTTCCAGCAATCATTTTGGAGAAAAAAAGTCTCCGGAAACTGAGAAAAAGCAGCTTTAAATTGCTTCATTCAACATTTTGCGATTGAATGACATGTATAACTAGGGTACTAGATTAAGTGGTGTGAACTATCTCGTTATTTCTTTTATTCGAATGTATTATTTCTGTTAATGCAAGATTATCATACAAAGACTTTAAGAGGCATATCTTTTACCTATGATGAATATAAGTAACTCAAATAACTTTTATTCAAATAATTGTAAGGAATGCCAAAATACGTGAAAGTTTCAGCTAAAAGTTCCAACAAACAGCAGTTAACTTGCCATAATCACACGTGTTTTGGTTCAATAAAACCTTCATAAACATTTGTTTCGTAATATTTGGGTGGATAGTGATTTATTATGAAAACGTCGCTTTATTGGCACACCTTTCGTAAATGAGGTATATGTTTTTCTTGAGAAACTTATCTATATATATATTAAACTCATTCTTAACGTTTTGAGAAAAAATTATAACCCTTCCTTGCAATTGCGGTCTTCTGATTGGTCAACGATCCGTAAATATATATTGATATTTACGGGCAAGCCGGTAATATACACTTGACATATCACATTTATAATTTAATGTACCCCATGATAACCGTGAGCTTGTTCGCCGCGTACACTACATCAATGTAGAAGTCCGTGCTGATTTGTGCCGTCACGAAGTAACATTGAGGTATCATAGAGGATTTGAAATTCTGCTTACGTTCAGCCGTTAAATAAATAAAAAATAAACGGCATCTTTCAAAATTTAAGAAATGGAAGGGTAATAAAATTGTTATTTGTTTTTTGGTGTGATATATGGGGATATCACCCGCCTAACGGCTCGGGTAATATAAGTCTAGGCGGGAAATATCTCCCCATATACCACTTCAAAAACCAAATAACATATAATATGTACGTTGAAAAGAAGGCCCCTTTAAACAAAAAGGAAAGAATATAATACCATTAGGAAATCTGAACTGTAAACAGTTAAAAAGATATGCCGGAATAAGTAAATTATAAAAAGAAATTGACAAATAAACGACACTGTATGGGTTTTTGCGTTTTCTCTCTCTATATATACATTTTTTTGTATGCAT
The DNA here is from genome assembly GCA_022818135.1 of Saxidomus purpurata. Classification (NCBI taxonomy): domain Eukaryota; kingdom Metazoa; phylum Mollusca; class Bivalvia; order Venerida; family Veneridae; genus Saxidomus; species Saxidomus purpurata. The sequence continues at coordinate 23,445,712 of JAFMSR010000002.1, read as the reverse complement.
GTAGTATAATTGTACTTAGTATGAACTAGCACTAGAAGAGACATACCGCATTTATATTGAATCCTTTTTCGGGGGAAGGAGGAACCTGAAGTCTTTGCTTGATGTCCGTTGCATGTACTGCTACTGCCAGTATTGCTAAAACTAACAGCCGAAACATCTCTCCTTTTCTGAAAAAAAATGCGCTTTCAAAATATTACATCAAGAGTCTACTAATGAGAAATCAATATGAATGCTAGGTAATCTATAACTTAAAACAATCTTAAGGTAACTCGCGGGTTTAACCAAGAAATTAGGACTTTTTGTTTAAAGCTGCTCGCTCTCAGATTTTGGTGAAAAAATAAAGTTCTTCAAACTGAGTGTATGAAAATAACATATTTGAGAACATATAGTCATACAAAAAGGTTCCAGTATAAATTCCTGTCAAGTATATTTGATGATTTGAAATAATACGCTACCAAATAATAAAGCGTTGCAAACGCTTTTGAAATTCCAATATAGACATATAGTGTAGCGGTGCCGTAAAACCAGCATTTTCAATCGATTTTTGCAAATTCCTACCTAGATTTTTACTTCTATTGTTGATTCTAAACTGAGTTTTATATTTATGTATTAGTATGTCATGTTTGAAAATTTTATTTTTTCAACGGCAACTGTGAGCGAGCAGCTTAAAGTCAACGCAACGACATGTCAATCTTATAAATCATTGCCTTTTGTAGAAATGTTAAAATGATGTGATATCACCATGGAAACTGATTTAAAAGAGTCACCTAGCGGAGGGTGTATTTTTATTCGATGTTCGTGTGTTTTTCCAATATTTTTGTGTCAACGTGGATAATGCAACTAGTATGTAATTTCATACATTTAACTATCCGAAAAATACAAAATACCGGCATTTTACTATGTCACCAAAAAAGATGAAAACTCGCGGTGCCCTATACTTTTTTGAAGGTAGCAGGTCCGAGACTTTGTCCGACCATATATACTTATTGATGCCAGTTCATTTTTTGTTTTTTCTTTCTTTATTTGAGTAATATCACTCAGAAGAGGCGAACGAATGTCTTTTTATTATATACAATGTGAAAATAGTTAACAACATACACATTTACCCGGGAAACTAAAAATACAATCCCTGGGGAAACTACACACACAGCTGTAGGTAAGCTGCAGACACTGCGGATGTATGTCACCGAATCAACGGACGGACGAAGACAGGGTCTTCTCAGCAAAAAGAATATAGTTTTGATTTGTAAGATTTAATTTTGTAGCACATCATATAGGTTATTCCAATCGAAATTTTAGACTTTTTAGATTGATTATTCTTTCGCTGCGGTTCTGAAAACTCATTGGACAGCTCACATTTACTTACCGAGGGATAACATGTTCTTTCATATAAAAGCATATCATGTTAATATTGGTATTTCTAGCTATTATTTGCCTCACAGCTTGAGCACACATAGCCATCAACAAAGAAATATCAAGAAACTTTTATAAATACAATTAAATTAAAATTACGTAAACTATCTGAAACTATGATATGCTAGCAACTTTATTAGTGTAAAAAGACAACGTATAAATTATAGATGCAATTAAACAAGATACATGTAGTTCGCCGCGATAAACAAGAGTCTGAAGCCAGTATATAAAATTATACCACTGTCGAATCTGAAGACCTGAAAAATCTATTAGATACACAGTCCTTGCTATACAATAATGCTTCAATACCTTATATAGGAAATAAAGGGAGTGATCAATGATTTTAAACGCACAGTTTAAGATATCGGACAGTAGGTTGTAGCTGTTTTCATTTTGTTTTTGCAGGAAAAAAAAGAAAAGAAATAAGTAGAATAAAAAAACGTTTTCTGGATTGTTTCGTTTGAAAAGGAAAATTTCTTAAAATTGATATAGTTACGTATTGAAAATATAATGAAAAAGATGACTTAAATGTTATTGTGAATATACTACATCAAGTCATTCAATTTCGATTCAAGGAAGTCTACGAGTCAGAAAAATATTTTGTTCTTCCACACCAGCACAATTATAGACCAGAAACTATATATACAATGAAATATGCGAACACAAGTCAAATTTTCTCTGGCCGTATGTCAATTTGTCAGTGATCAAACTGGGAACGAAGGCCGATTGCAACTATACTACTTCTTACTTGAAGCAACCATGATCACAATAAAAGTATAAATAACTGGTACACTTACCCCAAGAATATCTCCTTCAAAAAGGACGATTTAAATAAACATTCAATACAAATTCTAGACCGTGGTGGCCTCAATTTGTGCCAACAACTAACTATCATCAGCGTACAGATCAGCAACTTCCGTTTCGGCTTACTGTACGCTAGGACACTGTGCTTATATGAAACAATCCATACTAAAATGCACTTAATCTCAATATCACCTGACCGAAATCCTGCTGTCCGATACACACCGGACGCGTCCATTCCTCAAGTGAAGACGTTTTATGTTCAGCTGGATGTGTCAAGGAACATTTATCTTCTTTAGTTCTACGTCGAATGTTTTTCTTAATTGTGTCGATAATATAACATGATACCACAGCATTTCTGTGTTACAAGTTTTAAAATAAAGTGGCATCGAACTAGTGCTTATTTACTTTTTTGTTAACACAAATTTATCATTTTATTTGAAATATACATTTGTGTCTAACGTGTCCAATATTTTAAAAATATCGGTTACAAAGTGCATAACCATTGAATAATCGACCTTAAATGACTTTAGCATAATAAAGCAACAACGCTATCAATTTATTTGAACAGTAAACGTCAAAAATGACATCAGAACTTGCAAAACTTGTATTTTATGCCAATGGTTTTAATGCATGGTTTAACCTCAAAACAGCTTCAGGGGCACGAAAAGTAAGCCAGTGACCCCGTTTCAGTTTACATGGTAATATAACTTCACTGTACCATTTCTACAAAAGTTATATATATAGTCATATAAAAAGGTTCCAGTACAAATTCCTGTCAAGTATGTTTTTAATCATTTGAAATAATACGCTACCAAATAATAAAGCGTTGCAAACGCTTTTGAAATTCCAATATAAACATTGTGTAGCTGTGCCGTAAAACCAGCATTTTCAATTACTACTTAAATTTTTACTTCTTTTGTTGATTCTAGCTTTTGTTAAATATATTTATGTATAAGTATGTCATTTTTTAAAAAAAAATTAACGGCAACTGAGAGCGAGCAACTTTAACATTTGCCTGTAGCGTTTACAGTTCTCGACAAAACATTAAATTTCTTACTCACCAAAGTGACACAGTTCCTGCTGACGGTAAGTTCTTATGGCACAAAATGTAAGCTAAGACTGCATGTATTTATAGGTCAGCTAAATGGTACGTGACATTCCCTGTTTGATATTAATTTATTTTTTTTTTTCGTCTATTCATTTTATTGACAATATATCAAACATTTTTATGTACGGCAATAAATCTAATCAGTCAAAAATCAATCATAAATGAAAGCTTTACATCGACTTCAAAAGTATACATTTCGTTGATAAATGTATATTCGGGGTTAATCAGTAACCAGTGTCACTTCCAGTTTTACGAATGCATTGAAGAATACGTCACCTCATTGAATTTACGTAACGTTGTATGAGCGCGTTTGGAATACGTTGCCATTCTAACAAAAGTGCATTTCGGAGGTCTTTGTTTACTTGACCTGGCCCTCTGACCAGGGCTGTCACGTTTAGGGACTTTGGTAAACGTGTACATGTCTCTCACTAAACGAAACGGATCCGTTTACACGTTTAGCGTTCAAAGCAATATTCTTTGAAGTAACAAATTACATACCTGTTTAAATATGTTTGTCGTTTTAGATACGTAAACATTTAGCTATGTAGACGTCGAGATCGCCCGATACATAAATACAAATTCAGCAACCATATATAATACATATAGTTTCAATCATGTGACTTACATAATATAACATGATAATTTAAAACGGATTTTCTTTTCTTTTTATCATAAAATGCAGTGGACATTGAAATATAGCCTGCTGTTTGAATGATATGGACTAAATGGGAGACGCTAAAAATCCCCTTTGTTAAAATCCCCTTGGCAAATAACCTAAAGGATAATTATATCACCTGGGAAAACACTGGCAATATAGGTCAACTTTGATCATCGAGGCGTGAAATACATGTACCTTATCCTTGGCATTTATAGCTCTTTTAGCTCAATTAATTAAAGTACATTTACATTCAATGATTCACGCCTCGGTGCTCTAAGTCGATTTTTACCATAATTTTCGTTTTTAAAAAAAAAACATGAAATACAAATGATGTGAAGTGTGAACATAAACTTTATTAAAACACAGCAAAACTAGATATTTTCTTCAATCTGTCCATGCAAAAGTTTATCTAGAACTAAATAGTCTGCCGAGCAACTTTAAAACTTGGGCAAAGCTGGAAGCGGTGGCATTCCAGCACTGTCAGGCTTCTCAGGTATAATCTCGTCCGTAGGTTCGGTTTTGACGCAGACTGATTGAGATGAGGTCGCATTTTGTTCTTGGACGGTAGCCTTTCGTGACGCTTCGCGAATTCTTTTATTTTAAAATATTAGCTTGTCCATGAATTCTGCGTCTAGTGAAGCTCTTGTTTTGGTCACTGTTGCTCCAGCGACGTAGAAAACGCGTTCCGATGGAACGAATGTGGCAGGAATGCCAAGTATTTTGCGTACAAACGAGGACAGAACTGGGTATGATGTTTTGTTCTGTTGCCACCAGTCAAAGCGATTGTTATTTGTACTGATCGGCTTTTCTGTTAAATACAATCTTATTTCATCGCGACAGGATGTACAACAACCTCACACTAGTTTGTGTAGTATGGTCCGAGCAAATACGAATATAATTGCATTTCCGCTCGCGTCTGTACTTTGTAAACGATCTACACTGTTACAAGGGTGCGATTGCGATATGGCATGTTCATGAACAGTGTTCTGCTGATCGGCTGATAAAAAAGGAAGTCGTTTATATCGCGGATCAAGAAATGTCGCCAGCATAAGATCGCCGTTAAGCAAGTGCGCATGGTCGTCTAAAGCAAACCGACGGACTAGATCGTTATTTAGCTTTTGTTTGAAAGTTGCTACGGCCTGAATGTCAGATTCTTTAACACACAAGTGATGATTTTTGAGACTGAACAGGATCGGAAGAATGCCGCTAATAGTCGGATATTCTTCCGAACACATGACCTGGGTAGCCATATACAATGGCTTGAGTACTGGTACCATACATTCCATGATCTTCCATTCAAGATCACTAGGATTTAGTATTTTCGCGCGTCAGAAACAGACTTTGTGCTGTGTAAGGCAGCATAGACCGCCACCCGCTGTTGAACGTGTCTATCAAACATATCATACGTGCTATCCCATCTCGTTTGAAAGTCAAGAATCAAAGAATTTTCAGGCAGGTCACTTTGCTTTTGTGATGAATGGAGCTTGTCACTAGCAATTGCAGATCTTCTGAAAAATTAAACTAACTTTCGTGCTACAATAATGGTACGCGGTATGGACGGCACCGCATCAAATGCACCACGAATGGACAACTGCAATGTATGTGCAAAACATCTGAAATGTGTTATATCGTTTAAGTTCTCCATACAGGCAACTATGTTTGAAGCGTTATCCGTTACAATGCCTACGACATTTTTGTGTTCAATACCAAAACGGCACAGTCGTCTTGAATATCCTTGGCAATGTTTACACCAGTATGCCGCTCAGTGGTTTTTTGAGTAGCTAGAACGGTATTATGGTACATGAAATGTTTGTCCAGAAAATGGGCAGTAACTGTAAGGTAGGCCTCAGTGCCACAACTGGTCCAATGGTCACATGTTAAGGCAATACCCACTTGCTCCATCAACTGATCGCATAGCATTTTCTTTTCTGAGTCATAGGACAACGACACGTACTTTGCCACTGTTGTTTTTCCTGGAACAGCATACGAGGGATTCAGTTCTCGGCAAAAGTCCTTAAACCCAGGACCCTCTACGATGCTAATTGGCCTTAAATCGCGAGCACACATGCGTGCAATTGCTTCAGTGCAGCGCGTCCACTGACCTTTCTGCATAACAGGAGATTTGAAGGCAGTAATTAATGTTTGCTTCGGAGTCTGTACACTAACTCCACCATTCTCAGACTTCAAGCCCACACTGTAGATTTATGTTTATGATTTGGGGAGGCTGCGTTTTTGGTACGTGGCATTCCCTGTTTGATATTATTTTTGTTTTTGTGTTTATATGATTCTTCATTGTCCCAGTGCTACCTCCAGTGTAAGACAACTCAGTGTAGCAAAGATTGCACTTAACTTTCTTTTTTTCTCCACTTTCCTCAACCAAGGAAAATATTTTCCAAATATTAGATTTCTTTTTGGCGTCCATGACTTTCAGCAACTTGAAAACAAGAGAAAGGTCAGATAGTAGCACTGCATGACGTCATCAGTAATTACGTCAAACATCTACCTTATTATTGAACCGGACTACGTACTATATTAATAAGTTATAGTATGTAGTCCGTTTCAATAATAAGGTAGATGTTTTTAACTAAGGTGTTGTAGATCTATGTGTTATTTTACGTGTAAACGGATATCCAAGTTACTAAACGTTTAGCGCTGCTAATCGAAACGCTTCCGTGTACACGTGTAAACGTGACAGCCCTACCTTTGACCCAATTCATCCTATATGTTTTCTTTGAGGTTCAAGTCCGGGTATACAGCGGGCCAACTGGCAAGACGTTAACATTATGAATTGTGTGGTTATACGCGCCATGTGAAGCCTTGCATTGCCATGCTGGAAAGTGCCAGATCCGCTATTTTGCATGAATGGTATCATTGTACAATTCCTTCAAACATTAATATAACCTTGATTATTGATATTTCCCTGGATTATGACCTGATCAGTGTTCAGATGCCCCATTATCTCACCACATACCATAATACTACCACCGCCAAATCTGTATTTCTCTTCCCAATGCAATAAGCTGCTGAGAGTAAACCGTGACTCATCGCTAAAAAATATCGATTGCCTCCGGAACGGCAGGTCCCAGGTTCGAATCCCAGACGGAGCACGAGGTCAGTCCTTGGGCAAAGGAACTGATACCACACGTGCCTCAGTCTACCCAGCTGTAAATGGGTAGCAGCGATGAAAAACTCGCTGCCTCTCTCGCGTGCGTGATGACATCTGGAATGAGTGTTCGAGAGCGATTTAATAAGCTACGGAACTTTCTTACATCGACCTAAAATAAATTCGTATAAACTAATTATAAAATGCTGTGTATCTTGTTTTTGGTAGAATTATTTAAGAATGACTAAACTCATATTGCACTAGAGATACTGCAAGATTAAGGGTTGAATTCCCTTTCCCTTTACCATTTTCGCTATTAAAGTCACATGTTACTGTCGATGTGTGTCAGTTGTTGCGGGTCAGTGTATGTCAATAGGTTACGTTTCGTGCCTACAGCAACATTCATACATTATTCAGTCCGCTGATAAAATAAAGTTTAACGTTTTCATTTTGGGTCATTCCATGTGGGGAAAAAAAGAATTCAAATTGAATTAAAATGGTTTTCTCTTCGTCGTTTAACACAGTGATTATTTTAAAATGCGATCTGCTGACTAATAGATTGCGTTGTGTATAAGCCCATTTAAGCTATTGAAAACGTATCCTCTTGCTATTTAAACCGTGACGTTTGTATTGAATAAGATAAACTATCTTGTTATAGCAGCACCTTATGGTTAGAAGAGCGCGCAAACGCTTATGTGGAAGCGCTGAGTGTGAAATTATAACTTAAAGCAACAGATGCTAAAAATCCGGAGGATTTCAAATGATCTTATTTTATATATGTAAGGTCATATCATGATTGTGGAGAACATTTTTAGTGTACAAATCATTTGAAGTCGTTGCGAAAACACAACTTTCACACTTAAGGGCAAAGGCGTAGAGGTCAGTGTGTACAGCTCGGCTGCCAAGTGCAAAACTTAATTAGTTCTCTTTTGTGCAAATATTTACTTCTACGTCATTGCAACTGTTTGTACGTGAGGCCGTTTGTTCATTGCATCTCTTGTATTCTTATCACGCTTTTCATTTAACTAAATGGTCATACTTCTATGTAGACCAAATATTTCAAAAGTTATCAACTTTTTTCAAAACTTAGATCTGAGTTAAGGCGCTAAATCGGATAGCTATCAAACACTTGACCTCAGCCAATCAGAGACCGGCAACAGGCGTTACATTATAATTGTTGTATGTTTTAAATAGTGTTCTCATTCTTTGAAATGTGTCAATTTCGGTATATTATTATACATTTAAACTAGTGCATTTTATCGGTCTATTTTTATATTTCAATAAGAAACTGATCGTTACATTACATAAATTATAAAGATCAATTTGGTGCAAATTGACAAAATTTATAGTGATGTTCAACTGATTGTACAGTTTGTTGACCGGTTCCGGGTTTTAGCTGGTTCCGAAAGATTCCGAATGAAAAGTACGTTGCAGACGGCGGGTGGAGAAAAAAAAAAAAAAAAAATAATAATATCAAACAGGGAATGCCATGTACCAAAAACGGAAAAATTTGATGCGACAGAAATTGTAAACTCTCCTCGTTCATAAATAACGCGAGTATTGAGCAGCATAACCTGGAAAGGTAATAGAATTCAATCTACAATCTTAGATAGTGCCAAAAGTGTACGTATTGTAAAACAGCAGTTCCACAAACATTGGATGACCTACATTTCCCTTGATGAAAAAATCTTCAAAGCTGGACATATTTTGTATGAACAATCATCCTAGATTTCTTTTATATAAATGGCAGCTAGATACATAGGTTTGTTTTTGGAAAATCTGATGCTCAAATAGAGCGAATCCTTCGACCGGTTCCGACAGACTGCAATGCATGTTTTCATGATTTTGCATGAGAGGCCCCAAGAGGGGAAATTTATCCCAAATCATGTATATTAGTTCTATGTTGCAGTTTTACATTGTTTGATCATAAATCATGGTTAAAGTCAGTATTTCTGATGTTAACCTCAAATTAGTGTTCTACACGTATTAGATAGAGTACTGTTTGCGAGAATAATTATGTTATTTCGAGGGGCGTAGCCCCCGAGAAATGACGTAATTATTTGAGCAAACAGTCACTCTATCTGATTTGTATTATGGCACGTTGATAATGGCACGTACACCATCATGTACATTTTGATTGACAGCTCACAGGCCCCGAAACATCGTGTGACGTAACAAAGTGGGTGGGATCACGTTAATATTGTTTGGTCACTCTGATCTTTGTCAGTTCCCTTAAAAAAAGAACGCTAAGAAGGATAGATAAACACTGCGTTATGGATATTTTAGTATTGCTGGATAATGTTTTGTTACAGATGGCTAATGAACTTGAATTCAGTCAATTAGAAGAATTAGACGATATCATTCTTTCACAAGTTCCTTTAGATGCCGACGACATCATGCTTTCACAAATGAAAACTGCATGATATAAACTGCTCAGGAGACTCGTGTTTCGAGTTCGTGTATATGTATTCCACCCTTCCATTCCTCTTAAACATTTAAGTTTAAGTCAGTTTTACAGAGCTACATCTTTCTTCTTTGGCAATTGCTGCTTGTTTTTGTTTTTAAAAAAAAAAATCTGAAAAGTGTTCTCTATTGCAGATAGATCATGTGCTCTATTGTAGATAGAGCACGGTCTAAGCTCCGCCCCCATACACAATGCAAATTATCACAAATACAGTACAGTGTTTTCCTATACAAATATGCAATAGCCATGATACAATACAGTATAGTTCTATTGATATTCTACTGTGTACTGTATACAGTGATGTTTTTGGTAAAATAATTGAACAGCAAATACACAGCTAGACATGTACATTACAAAATAAAATTTTTTGTTGACATCATCAAGAGTACTGTAGTATAACAAAAAGATATGGAGAGCTATCGCAGTCACTTGTGTGTTGGCGTTGCAGCTTTGATTAAAGTTTTGCCTGCTAGACACTATCATGCACATATCTCAGTAACTACTTATGATATTGACTTAAAACTTCGTTAATGTCTTTAGGGTTGTCACACAGTCAAGTCAGATAACTCTTGTATAAACTTAGTGCAAATTATGGCCCTTCTTTGACTTTGAAAATTTGGTTAAAGTTTTGCATGCAAGGTACTATCATGCACATACTTCAGTAACCACTTATGGTAGTTATATCAAAGTTAGCAATAGTGTTCAGGGGTACATTTTGTATCTAACAATTAATTTACCCAAAAATAGATATGTATTAGTGATAGATTTTGGCTTTTTTTATGATTCAACTTTTCTAGTTAATTCAGCAGAATTTGTTTTGCTATTATACTGATAAAAGTTTTGTTTGATTAGAAAGCACCCACAATAGTCAATTGTGCTGTCTTATGGACAGTTCTTGTTCTATTAAATGGACTTTAATTAATCATTGTTTTTCTTTTTCAATTTCAGCACCACACAGACCATGACTAAAGTCCAGCAGTCTCCCATCCAGATGAAAGCTAAAAGTGTAACTGCAAAATACAGCTACAAGAGAGGTTTCAGAAAGTCACCTGGAAAGATATTAAGAATAAAAGATGCATTGTCAGACATTGATAGCGGTGTGTCGGTTCGTGGGACGGCTAAAAAGTATTCCCTTTGTGAAAGCTTCTTGAGAAGAAGATTAAGTGGTGAGGTGGCTGTTGAAAGCAGAAATGGACCTTCACCAGTTTTTAACAGTAAAGAAGAGAGTGAATTGGCAAAATGGCTTTCAGAAATGGCCAAAAGGGGAATGGGGCTAGGACCATCTGACCTTTTAGACTTTGTTCAAGGAATAATACGGAAAGAGAAAAGAAAAACTGACTTTAAGAACGACAGGCCAAGTTATACCTGGTACTATAATTTCATGGCTCGCAATTCGCACCTAGTTGAGAAAAGGAAGGAGTCGTCCCTTGAGAATTCCAGAGCCAAAGTCACCTCAAAACAACTTGATGAGTGGTTTGATAAATATTACAAGTTCGTGTCTCAACTTCATCTACTTGATCAGCCGCACAGAATTTATAATGCGGACGAATCAGGATTTTCAATGGGGAGTAAACCTTCATCAGTGATTGGTCCAACTAAAAAAAAATATCCCAGTAATCCGCCCCATCTATGTGGCCAAACAAAGAAACGATTAACAGGTATGTTTTGTGCAAATGCAGAAGGAGAGGTTATCCCACCATTTCTTATTTATCCCCAGCCTAAACCAACTGCGTACGATCCGTTAATTGGGAGTCGAAAAGGAACTGTTATAGAGTACACTGAGAAGGGATGGATGAATAGTAAAACATTTTTAGAATTTCTGAAACATTTTGATAAATATGCTTGCCAGGAGAGGCCTGTCATACTACTGATTGATAGTGTAAGTAGTCATATGGGTGTACACATTTTTTCATTTGCCAATAGTAAAGGTATAGAGTTGTATAGATTACAGCCGAATGCTACTCATTTTCTCCAGCCGCTTGATAATGGTGTATTTGGTCCTTTAAAAAAGGTGTGGTATCAGATTGTTAGAAAGTTCACCAAAGAACATCCAGGAGAGTCTATTGGTAAAGAGACATTCGCAGCCAAACTGAATGAAGCTTTTATGCAGTTTTATAAGCCACTAACAGTAGCAAACAGTTTTAAGAGTACAGGCATTTATCCTGTAAACCGGTGTAAAATAACAGAGGACATTGTTAAACCTGCTATAACCTTCCAGGAAACTACTACGATATCTTCAACAACGGCCATTGAGGAATCAAGTACTGGAAGTACAGAGAGTTCATCTGAAAAACAATCTCATGCTTTAAATGATTCAGGTACTTTATCTGGTCTCTTTTTACTAGCTGATGCAGCACTTACTGATACAAACAACAATTCCCTGAAAGGTGACATTAGTACAAGTCAATCCAAAGCTACCGACATGGACTCTAGTGAATTTCTTTCTACACCACTGTTGGAAGCTCTTGTTTATCCTTCTAGTAGTAAAGCTTCAAATCCAAAGAGAAGAAAGTCTGCCTCAGAGACTAAACCGGACTGCTTAACTTCTACTGAAAGTGTACGAAATGCAGCTTTAAAGCAGCTGGAATCAGTTAAAAAATTTGCAAGGAAAGAACAAAATGCAAAAAAAAAAATATGTTAAATCCTTACAGCAGAATTCTACATTAAAGTGCTCCAATAAACTCAGTACTGATTTAGTTAAACCAATTGTTAGCAGCTCTCTTAAGTGCAGTGTCCCTGGCAGAAAAGGTAATGGTGGGTTAGTTAAACCTATTGTTAACGTCACTGTTGAGTGTGGTTCCCCTGGTACATGTACACAGAGAACTGGTGTTTCAGGTAAACATACTGTTTCTGTTACACAAAGTAATGCTGGCTTAGGTAAACATACAGTTAGTGGTGCAGTTAAATACGGTGTACCTACCGGTAGTACACAAAGTAATGTTGGTTTAGGTTGGTTTAGGTAAACATGCAGTTAAGGGTGCTGTTAAACGCGGTGTCTCTGGTACACAAAGTAATGCTGGTATAGGTAAACGTGCAGTTAAAGGTGCTGTTAAATGCAATGTCTCTGGTACACAAAGTAATGCTGGTTTAGGTAAACGGACAGTTAAGGGTGCCATTAAATGCGGTGTCTCTTGTACACCAAGTAATGCTTGTTTAGGTAAAAATACAGTTAAGGGTGCTGTTAAATGCGGTGTCTCTGGAACACAAAGTAATGCTGGTTTAGATAAACCTACACTTAAGGGTGCTGTTAAATGTGATGTCTCTGGTACACGAAGTAATGCTGGTTTAGGTAAACCTACACTTAGGCATGCTCTTAAATGTGGTGGTGTCTCTGATACACAAAGTAATGCTGGTTTAGGTAATACTAGAGTTAAGGGCGCTGTTAAATGTGGTGTCTCTGGTACACGAAGTAATGCTGGTTTAGGTAAACCTACAGCTAAAAAGGCACTGTTTTTAGAGGCTGTTAACCAAGAAATATGTTATGTGTGTTAAAAGGAAGATGCAGAAGATAGTCTGGGATGGATCCAGTGTGATCTGTGTGACTCCTGGATTCATGTTTCATGCATCCCAGAAAGCCATGATTATGACAGAATGGCAATAACTTGTGAAGAGGTTGATTTTTATTGCCACATCTGTGTTTGCTAACAATTTGTAGGTACATATCGGGTATCATGTATGAAGATTCATTTGTATGCTTCATTGCAGAGTATAAAATAGAATTAAATACAGCTACTGAAAGTAAAGTTTGATACAACTTGTTAGTTTAAGAGCAAAAATATTATTAGTTATGCGGTATCATGTATGATGATTCATTGCTATGTTAAATGCATATTATAAGAGAGAATTAAATACAGATACTGAAATAAACAATTTATTTTCAATCAGTGTTAGACATTACTCAATACTGGACAGATAATGTCATGGCCTCTTTTTCTGGCATAGAGTCTAATGCATGTTCTAGCATCATGACATGCTCTTGGTTTTCTGTCTCAATTATATAGTCACATGGAATGACAGCACCACCTCCAATTTCTTGTGGTGCTGGCCATGGAGGAAAACTCTGACATGCTTCCCCTGTTGCAATAGCAGTAATAGATCCACCATCCTCAATAATTGCTCTAAAACATCCTGCTAGTCCCCTTGGCACGTGCCCAACCGGAAGGCCAGCAATGTCACTGACCTTAAGGAACCGTTCAGCATCACTTGTCACATCATGCAGCTGTGCAGGCAGTTCATTTAGAGGTGGTATCCAAACTAAAGCTGCATTCTCATCCTGAATATTGGAGTATTCAAGGTCTATTTTCATATAAACATCCTTTGGTGGTTTAATTTGGAAGTGGTGGTATCCTTTAATGACACTTTCCTGCACTCTTATTTTTATGAATTTACTCATTTTTGGTAAATTAACCAAGTAATTGTGTTTTATAACAAAATGTTAAATATAACTCTTGTTAACAACTGAACAGGTCTATTTTAAGTCGAACCGTAAAATTTAATACCCCTCCGGTACCCCTATCAATGATATTTAATAATTTCTATTTTTACACCGGAAGTGGTAATGACGCGTTGTAACCGGTGCAAGGAACACACTTGTAATCTGCAGCGTGTAAAAAGATGCTGATAGAGAATCAACAAAACGATTATAGAATTATATTGAGGACATATTTGTCTACTTGCATGCAAAAACAATATTTGATTGATCAGGCGTATATACGTTTTTTCTCGTTAGATGTTAAATGTGCGTTGAAACCGGTCAACAAACTGTATTTTAATTTTCTTTTTAGATTGACATCTGTCACTCATTTCGTTTTATTCATTTATTCATTTATATATTTAAAGTACCTTAAAGTCTTTCATCATAATCAATTGTGATAACATTTATAACTTACAGATTGTTCATGTCTCTCAATGTCATGTCATCAATAACAAGGACAGCAATGGAAATAAGAGTATTACTCTTTTTTGTGTTATCCTTGGTATTGATGTGCATGCCATGGTCCATTATTCATGTGTTAGTGTATACATGTAATTATACAATACATTTATTTGTTTGACCATGTTATATATACTGAAATCTATCTATCTATCTATCTATCTATCTATCTATCTATCTATCTATCTATCTATCTATCTATCTATCTACATCATTAAATCTTAATCATACGGCAGAAAAAGTGTCAAGCGCTACATCAGCAGACGATCGACAATTATTGGGGACTAGGATTTACGGACGTAACTACGGTTTGTATTAACAATACCAACAACTGAAAATCGCATGGATGTTTACTGTTAGAACTAGCATAAGTACAGTGAAAAATAGACAATATCATGTTAAATTACGTGTCTTTTTCCGGTTAGAATGAAAGGTTTTGCCTTGATTAATCCTTGATACTGGCCCTGTTTGTAGAGTATAAAACAAAACCTAATATACAGCTGTTAATAGATCATGATAAATGTTACGTAATGTCGGGCCATAAAACTTATCGATTACCTCGAGCAGTTAAATCCATCATTCGGAAGTGTTCGGCCAGCATTATAGAAGCAACCGAGCTCCGATTGTAAAAAATAAAAATACATATTTCTGTTAAACCGTTGAAAACCTTAAAGTAGATCATTTTCTTCTTTCTTAATTTTTATTTAAAAAACATCACTAATAGATAGAATGTCCCGTTCGTTATTCTAAAATAAGTATTATAGTTTTTGTACAAATTGACGTTCAACTGCAAAATTGTCACTACAAGTGCGTTTTACTATGTATTATATATAATAAAGTGCTAGGTAGAGTTTTAAACATAAAAAGACCAAATTAATTTGGTCTCAGAAAAATGAAAAACTATTCATACGAAAGGATAATTGTTATATTTTATTATCCCGTTCGTGATTCTAAAATAACTTTATTAGTTAAAATGTTATCGCGAGTTATATACAACGCTCCTATTTAAACGTACAGTAAATTTGTGGCGTGTATTGGCCCTGGCTGTGGCGTGTCAAACGGAAAAATCTGTCTCTGAACCTGCTCCGTGTCCCCTTATGCTGAATGAGGATTGCCTCGCTCACCTGCAGGGTCACGGGGTTTGGGAAAGTGACAGCTACACAAATTACAAATAAATGACATATAATTTACTCAATCACTCACTTTCGTTCCTTGCTCATTTCGCCCTAATCGGGAAACAGGTTCTGTTGTCAGACGGACAGGTCCCTTAGACCTTCTGGACAAAGCTTATATAGAAATGTCGGTATGAGGGAGCAATTTTGAGAGATTGTTCAGTTATTCCATTTTGTCATACATATTATTATCAAGAGTTTGCTGTGGTTCCGTTCAAAAATACGATATTTTTCAGACTCAATCGCGGCGGCGCGTGAAGCCAGTGGATCCCGTCTTTCATTTTTTCACAAGGCATTTATTTAATGTCTGCACCCTGGGCAACATATGTTTTATTGAACTTGTTTCTGTTAATTTTTAATTGTTGTTATATTTTACAGTGGTCCTATAGGGGAGCCGTTGACGGAAGTTGTATCATTTTAAATACATGTTTCTGAACTCAGTTACACAGGATGTTAAACATCTAACACTCTTATATAGTCACAGGGTATAATTCAATAGCGATTTTCAGCTACAAGTACCTACTATGCCAAGACTCCACATAGCCTCATCATCATACATCAAACTATCATTTCATCTTCATACACAATAGTATATATACATGTGTCATGTATATATGATATAAAATATGTATTTATAATGCAGCTGGCTGCGATAGTTTCAGCTCTTGAAAAAGTAGAGCATACGTTAACCTGATCCGATACTAAAGGTGAGATACTCTCATATTTATTAACAAAGAGCGTCACACCTCATTGTGGGTGCCTGGTTGATTTATGATAGCTAATACATGGGCAACCAACGGATAAACAAGTTATTTGGATAAATTGCCAGCAGATAAGAGAACAAGTGACAGGAAATTGTCACAAAACCAGGTTTTCATTTTCCAGTCTGCTGGCCGAGCGCAAATGTGTTTTTAAAGTCAGTAGATATACATAATGTGAAAAAGAAACAAAGGTCTTCTTCTATATATTACATGTGTAAAAAAAGCAAAGGGCCATAATTCAGGCAAAATTGACCCAAACACAATACCCAGACAATATACCCAAGGGCACTTGATAACAATACTTCTGTGAGAGTTTGGTTGAAATCCCTTGAGAAATGTAAGAGGAGTTGTGCACAGAAGGAATTGTTTACACCGGCCCACCACCGACGTACCTCAATCTAATCACCAGGATTTTGTTTTCAGAAAACCTGGTTAGTAAGTATTTTTTTCCATATCAAGGAAATATAGAGGATAATTGTTTGCTTCTGTGTAATATGGAATACGACGTCACAATGTCATAAACACCTGGATGTCTTTGACGTTGCATTTGTTGAAATCATTCAATGTACTGACTGGGAACCAAATGTGAAAAAACTGTGAATTAAATAAGGAGACACAAAATTGCTAACGTACGGACGGACGGACGACCAGGGGCATAACATTATATATTCAAAATTCTTTAGTTCACAATTATAGTTCTGTGAAAGTTTGGTTGAAATCCCTTGAGAAATGTAGGAGTTGCACACAGAAGAGTATTTCTCTATATATATTACATTATGTGGAAAAAAAACAAAGGCCCATAATTAGGTCAAAAATGACCAAATCACAAAACCCCGACAATATGCGCCAGGGCACTTCATGACAATACTTCTGTGAAAGTTTGGTTGCAATCCGTTGAAAAATGTAGAAGGAGTTGCGCACAGAAGAAATTGTTTACGCCCGCCGACGTACCTCAATCTAATAACCAGGATTTTTCCTTCGGAAAACCTGATTAAAAACTCCTAGATCTCATATCAAGCTTATAGTTAACCTGTGACCTACTTTTTTACTTAGGACATTTTTAACATTCTTAGTAACGTACAACGTATAATTATTATGTTAACTTTGCATTCTTGATAAATAACAGTTAATATACTGTTAATTCTTAAAGCAAATATACATATTTAACTCATTTTACTTTTAGCAACCTGGCCGACATAGCCCACTTACGAACTCATAGAGAGCTGTAGGACTGGTGTGCAAAATCGGATTGACCTACTTTGCGGATGCAAAATTTCGACAAATCAGAATAGAGCATATAAAAAACCTATATAGGTCGCCGATTCTTGCACATCAGCCATAGCAGGTTACTATCAAAATATATTTGTATCTATGGCAAATTACAGTACATGTACCTTTAATTATGGTCACAATAATATAATTAATGTTATAATGAAACAGTTAATATATCAATAATTATAAGTTGAACAAACACATTCTATGTACATAGTAACAAATATATAAATATATTAATAACGACACAAATATTTTATAATAAATGTATGGTGAAACATTCGTTTTTATGTTCTATATGTCACCAGGCAGGCCCATATATGAGGGCAGACTCGATCATATATTGAACATTTTAAGCAAATCCACACGCGGCAAAATGGCACTGTTGTCATTTTAATCATTTAAATATATGTAATTTCATAACCCACACTAGGTCATATGACAATAGTCAGTACCAACCAACCCATCATTTTACTGACAAACAAGCCAGCAAGTCTACTTTGAATAATTTAGCAAGTGATTTTTTTCCCGGATCAGCGTGTGTCTTATAACCGGTTAGAGGATTTTGAACAGGTGGCAATAGGCAGGTCAGATACGGGATGGATGGATTATTTTGTAAATGACAAATATGTCAATATCACGTTTCCATGAAGGTTTTGAATATATGCATTGTTAATAGCATCGAGCAGTATTGTCTGCTAGACCATGCCTCACATATAAAGCAACCGTAAGATTTCCGACATTTTAGCGTATTAAAATGCACAAGGAGGCAGTTAGCCTCGCCACCAGGCTAGATGATAATCTATTTTATTAAACTCCAAGCAAAATACTTTCAGCCTTTTATTCTAACAGGGCTCGATCATCTACATTTTTGGCAGCAAAGGGAGTTAATTGAGTAAGAAATAGTAAATGTAAGGACTGAATGCCAGTCTAGGAGGCAGTCAGTGAGAGACTGGATGTCCAAGAACATTGGTGACTTTGGCACAAAGCGTTCGTTTCACAAGCTTGGTTGCAAAGTACAACAGTAGCGGTTGCAGTAAAAGGACTTCATGGGGCAGGTTTGTATACACTACATCCAAATGCAGTTTTGCAATCAGTAAAACTGGATCCGAGCAAAGTTTCTGAGGCACCATCTGGAGATTCAAGCATCACAGAAACTCGACGATTCAATCACTGGCGGAATTGTTGATTCTTTGCCTGTCATAAATGACAATCCATACGCCGAACTGCAAAAACAATGTATTTAAATTATCAATTAATCTAGAGTTTTGAAAACATTTTATTCAGCAAATTTCAAAAATATCGTTGTTACTTTTAGATGTCGCTTAGTCCATCGATATAAGCAAAGGAATGCCTACGAAAACGTGTTCTTCTGTGAAAATTGACGGCTCTGAAATGTCTCCATTTAGCAAGATTTGCAATCCCATCGACGATAAGCATCGATTCAAAGAAACGAATAAAATCAGTACATATGCCCAAAGAGACATTACAGGTCATTTTAAAGATAGGTTAAAAAACATTAATAGGTATTTTAAATGTTATTCAATATATATATCAGACCCTTAGACCAGACTATAATCTATACAGGTCTTTTTTTTATTGCAGGGTCTGCATACCACATGATTTTCAGAAAAGAATTGCTAGAGAAAAAAGTACAAGCAAACATTAATGGAAGTTACGAAGAAAAGGGCAAAGAAGAGAGAACTGCTTAGAGCAATAGAAGGAAGCGATCGGGCGATGCAATGGACTTCGAAGAGGGTAAATGCTATGCATGTGAAGTGCAGTACGAAAAACAGTGTTCACCTTTTTTCTCTATAAACCACTATTCTCTTTTTCCGAAAGCAAAGAAATATAAGTACATGTTCGTTTATTTTACTCTCTTATGAAAAGATATCATTTGCCTGTAGCGTTTGTAGTTCTTGGAAATATATTGGATTTAACACATTTACTTATTTAATATGTTACTCACCTAAGTGTCAAAGTTTCTGCAGCCGATAAGTTCTAATTGCATGAAACTACTATAGCATGTATTTATATGTCAATCTAATATTTAAACAAATTTATTCGTCGATTAAAATCATTTTGTTGTTGACATTTGACTTATAATTACATCAAAGCATATTTATGCATGACAAAAGACGTCATCAGTCACTGTGAAACAAGAACTATTTTTTGAATAGATGGTCGGCGCGATTTTGTGTATATCAAAGAGATGGGTAGCTAGAGTTCATAGTAAATATCAACGTCAAGTTTTATCTTCATTGGTGGTTGAAAGGTTACCACTTTCCGGTCAAAAGCGAGCTTAATACGGCAGCGTCGAAAAAGGAATTCAGATCGAATTAAATTGGTTTTCTCTTGTCGTTTAATATATAGATTATTTTTTTAATTCGACAGCGTTGTATTAGTCCAGCAAAGCTATTGCAAAAGTATCCTCTTGCGATTTAAACACGTTTGTATTGAATAAGATTTATTATCTTGTTAAAGCGACACTTTTTGCAAGTACCATAATGGATAAAATAGTGCTAAACACTTATAATAATATAATATATGTCGGTGCGCTGAATGTAAAATTAGACCTTAAAATAACAGCTGTCAAAAGTCCGGTTGGTTTCAAATGACCTCATTTTCTTATAAATGAATGAAATTTGATATGTATAACAGAAAATTAAATGACTTGGCTTCATCAAAATATTAAAAGTAAATTTGCGCTGAAGCGGGCATAGCAGTTTGAACGAATAGGGACTTTGACTCTATTTGGAACTAAGTGTTCTCAGAACATATTAGCAATAGCAAAAATCAATAACTGACTGTGGTCCCTTTGACTTTAAAATCTTTAGTTTGTTAAAAGTGCTACTTTAAAATGCGTAAATGTATCTAAAATGGCAAATGTATTTGAAAAGTGTAATTCTCCCATCGACATTCATACAAAAATATTATCATCATTTCTTATAATGTAGTACCTGTAAAAGGAGTGTTTGTTCATATCTTAGATGTATTTGTTTGGAAGTAAAACATCATGACTTAAGACCCCATATAATGATAAACACCTACAAACAATACTTAAATACTTTCTTAAATTTGGCAACAATATTTTAGTGATATTCAGTCAAATCTAAACAAAATGAAATGATGTTCACTATGAAGACCATTGTGAACGTTTGTCAGAAATATCTTAGTCTTTGTTTTGTGCCTGAAGCTACTGATCATTCTTTAATAAATCCTAAACGACTTAGCTATTAGGCTAGGTGTATTAAGGCGTATAAATTATGAGGAAGTTAATCACGATACAAATATATTAGAATAAAGATATATCAATACTCATTATATGACCTTGGTATATAGCTAAGTCGAAAACCACTACCAAAGAAACAATCTATGCCGAGTCCAAGACGAGCTAAAACAGTAAGGGGAACGCTAAGTTTCGTGCTCAGCATTTCAGGTTGTCCTCTTTTAAAACTGTAGCTGCCATCCAATCTGCCATGATACAGTATTAAAAATTTGCAATTCTTAATTGGTATTAGAAATTTTATGATGACGAATTGTAAATTGGAGTTTTTTTATCTTAATTACGTACTAAGCAGTAAGCACTTGACAAATTACAAACGAATGCAACAAATCTGTAATTTGCAATAAAAGTCACGACAAAAATCGAAATTGTCATTCTTGTTTTACTCGACTAGCATTATAACAACTGCAGACATAGGAATAGCTTTACAAATACATAAAATTTAATCATGCATTTTAATTGTATTAACTG